>BOPP01000066.1:2638963-2787367 GCA_017312745.1 Gryllus bimaculatus | reverse complement strand
AAGATAACCCCCCAAAAGTCATTACTCCATTGAAAATACATTTGAAAAATATATTAAGAAATTATTTTTCAATTAATTCTAACAAATATTCTCTAACAGAAAGGAAATATTTTGCTAACACATTTCACAATAATATACAGTCATGTATTAGCGTACATGCTTTCCAAATGTCACTACCACATACACCACATCTTTTCAAAAAAAAAAACACCCCCATATTTTGTTTATATTGTCTATTCACACACAGATTGGATCAGATTATCAGTTTACAAGCTGCTTTTGTACCTTGACCTCCCCGACACTTATCACGTAGGTTCTCGGAACCGTAGACCATCCCACTTCCCCTCACATTATCCATTCTACTCAGTGTCGGTTTAAGGAGCCACCCTCATCGGCTTGCGGAAATAGCCCCTAGGCCCATCTCAGACGTCCGTTTCGGCATTACGAAGAGCTGCCGAGATACTCCGTGGGCCATCTCGGGTCAGCTAACCGATGTCGGGAAGAGGTTTCTGTTTGGAAGGATCTAAGCCTTGAGGGTGATGCAAAAATCCTTGTTGACGGTCTCACAGTCAAAACACAAAACGAAGGAATCAGAATCGGCCTTTATGTTATAGTTTATTTACATATTAATTTTTAATTCATTAGAATACAAATAAAGTACGCAATACTTCAATATAATTAGTGTCCTATACTAGATCGTACTTATGGCCACTTTAGACGTGAATCCAACCCTGGTGTGTCGCCAGGTACCACGAATAGAAAACATTTCTAAATATTTCTTAAATTTGTATTTTCATATTAGAATATCTGATGTCGCGGTATTTTGTCGCGAAACGTTGTGTTTTGTGAATTTTTGCAGTATTCATTTTTCATATTTTCAAATAGTACCCCAAAACAAGCATTTTCGTAAAACACACGACCGTAATCGATGGTTTCGTAGAAAAGGGAAAAGTCTCAATAACATTTTCCACATTTCGGCAGAGAATGTTTTTTTAGCGTGCTAGGTGTAAATAACATTATTGTACCTGTTACAAGATAAACTAATATTTGACCATGTATTTTATTAGCTCTACCCATTGTATAACCAAGGGAATATACACGAGCGCACCTCTCAACAGAGGGCGGAAGGACAAGCCTCTGTGAAGGGTTAATTCCTCCGCGCTAGACGACGCGTCTTTTAATACCCGTGCGTGATTATAGCACGCTAAATGGAATTGTGAGCGCCTACGCACTCTTGGCTCCGTATTGATTTCTCCATTCCACCGTTTATGGGGCTATAAATTTCTTCGGTGTATTTCGATCGCATTACCGCACTGTAATCATCTCTGATTTAAGGACGTAGCCTTCTCTTAATCAAACTCATTAGAATTTCAACGCAACAAAGAGGTATCAGGGGAGCGCTATCTGGTAGGACAGATCGGTTAATTCAGCTTGGGATAGCTGATTGGGGAGCGTTGAAGAGTGGAGATGATGCAATGATGCAGCCTGCATCTAATGAATTGAATTGAATTACATTGAAATTGACTTCACTCAAAATGTTGCGATATAAATAATATTGGCCTCTTTCTAAAACTCATTTAAATCTTTACAACGATAGAAGTGACAGACTTGGTATTACCACATTTACACAATTAGTAGATGCATGACCTCAGTAGGATATACAATATCATCTAAAGAATCCTAAATTTTCAGAGACATTCTTTAAGTCATCAATCCTGGCTATTTATTTACTTAAAGGTAGTTAAATTGACTTAAAAGTAAAATAATATCACATTAATTTGTAATTAATTACATATACTCCTACGTAAAGAGATTTTCAATATAACATTCTCTAATTTATCTACAACAGTTGATCATAAAGCATAAAATAAAAAGTTCATGTTCATTGCAGGTCAAAGATCTAACGAAAAGAATGAGAAGGTGCTCGGTATCCTTTCTATTTTTAAAGACACTACTTAAGAAAATGTTACTATACCAAGTAATAAATATACTTCAATAAAATGCAAATAATTTTATATTTAAGTAATAGTAAATAATTTTAAAAGATGTAGAACATTTTTCATTGAACAATTAATTAATTGCAAGATAGCGTTTCTTAAAGGATTATTTATAACTATTCTGAGAAATGGATTTGAAATGTTTTAATGTAATTAACCATCCAGCGATTACAAAGACAAACATTGGCCTTTTTATATATTTCTCATGCATCAACGCGTGAGACACCTCTGCAATTTCTCTATACTTTCTTTCAATTAATTCTATACGATCATTTAGTGTCGCCATCTATCGGGAAAAGCATTGTGTTGTATTAATTTTATTTGTATTTACATGATTTAATTACTAAAGAATATTAACTTTATTAATAGCATTATCATTTCATCATAACATATAAACTGAAAGTGCAGCGAACATCGTTCACCAGGTTACAGGTCTGGAGAATGTCTCTCAGTGACCACAACTTGATTAAAACATGGAGCGCCGGCTCGCCATTAAGTCGTCCCGCTAATAGCCATCATTACGGCCGCCAACACGCAACGGTAATTGCGGGAGCAAACTCCGAATTTAGCGACGACCGATGTCCCTGCGGCAGTGGACAGAGTCCCAATTTCTTAGGCGTGCGCTTTTCCTGCTTTCGCCTCGCGCGTACACTCTGTGGCGAAAAAAAATGTGCGCCCGACAGCACACCGCCTGATTCGAATCCTGATCCTAATCAACCAGATACAAAGACCTCACTAATGAAAAACGAGCGGGAAATAATTGTACATGATTTACAAAGGAATTATCTGCGCAATTGCAGACGCTTCATTCATTCATTCTTCCATTCAACCATCCATCCATTCATTTCGTTGCCTATTATAATAAATAATGCATTTATTCAAGATGCAATTGGGTATAACCCGGTAGCAACTAATACTGCTACAGCTATTACTGGTATTCAAAAAATAATTATTGGCAAGTATTCTAAAACAGCATTCAATTTTTTTTGTCATGTTGACCGTATTTATGTGATCGTGATAGGCGTGAATACAAAATTTGACGCCTTAAATTTAGAAAACGAAAAAAAAAACATTAGAAAAATCTGAAGAAATTCAATTAGATACATATTAAAAATGATTTTTTACACTTCATTTTCTCAAACGATAACCAATTCCTTTAAGTATCATTTATCATTAATACATTTATGTATCACAAGATTCATGGTTTATCACAATATTATCATGAGGTATCACTATTCATAGTTTATCAAAGAACTATCTTTTTGTCTCATATCGAAACAAACATGGAAATTTTATCTTTCAAGCTCCAATACTTGTTTAGTAGTAAGAAATATCTACCGTGGAGTGACAATATCGCGTAGTTGTTATTGTTGAAAGTTAGAAATAAATAAAATTAACAAAATGAAAATGAAATTCAGCGCCCTTCTACCTTATATTTACGCTAGAGACCAAAACATTGGAATGCAAGCTTCATTTCTAAATTGAACACGTCAATATTACAAATGTCAATTACTCATGTTCGAGTAACAAAATTTCTACTCCAAGAAACAATATCCGGCCTCAGGGTCCACACTAATATTAACTGATATGTACAACCATTTTATTTCTCACCGACTGTATTTAAACCGGTTTGTCCAAATTTTGAGACAACATTAACAATTTTTAATGAATGACCGTCAAAACTGCGGAGCAATTCCAATGCAATCCACCTTAATATCCAAGCGCATATGAAAAGGACAAGAAATTTCAAGATTTATGTTTCCCATACGAAGCCAGAATGATTATCACTGAACAAATATGGCTGCAATCCCATATTTGGTGTTTGGTCCAATATCTCAGAGAATTACTACTGTCCTCGGGTTTGGTCGAAACCAATATCATGAGAGATCGAATTTCCAAGAATTACATTTTAACAAGAAAATTGCAATTATTAATTTATCACCTTAATTACAAGAAACGCAAAAAAAACCAACAATCTTTCAAAATTTCGTTTGAAACCTGTTAATTTACTTACGAAATTTGGAAATTCGCCCCGCCAAGCCTGGGACCCGAAAAGATACTCACCTGAAAGAAAAAAGAAACGTTTATTAGCATATGCAAGAGAGAAAATGCATGGCATAAAATGACAGGCATTGAAACTCATTACGAATAACAGTGACGCTTAGAATGCCCTCCTCTGAATATGGAAATAACTGCCATTGGAGAACACCTACGGTTTCCTTCAAATACCGAATTATCCACGGAAGAGATGAGCATAGTAATTCCATGTGCAAATGATCGCTTCTGCTTGAACCCTAACTTCGCAGAGTGCATTGGGTACTATACCCGTCCGCAAAGGGTAATCTCTTTGGTGAAGAATCAATATTCATGTAATGGAGAGTGAAAATGGATGCACTATGGTAATGTCGATGTCTGGGTACGAGCGCTCTCCAATCCCAAAATGGAAGCAACCGTCTAGCATGAAACTCTCTGAGGTTGGGGAAGCCGGGAGTACAGCGAGATGTAACGGAGTTATCAACTTCGCTTGCATCGTTGCATGTTCTGTACGTTGCCGCAGGGCGAAATGTGATAGAAATGTCGTGTAGAGATGTTAATATACACTTCCTCTTCAACGTTCTCCGAAACTTGTGCGTCTGCGGCAGGAGACAAAAAGCCTTGAAAAAGATAATCGTAAAGTTGGATGTGGAGTTGAACACTTTGCTCGTTACTCGACGCAGCTCGACTTTATTACAGTTTACACAAGCTTCAACGGGGTATATTCTCCACAAAGCACGAGTAGGACAACATTTTATCTTCTCTTACGCGTCAAAAATAATTGTAGCACCAAGGAAAACTGCGTGTTGTCTCTACACAAAATGAAAATATTTTTGTATACGAGTACACCGAACGCGTAAAAGAAATTACTTTGTAGCATCCATGCGTGGATGTTTTTACGACGTCTGCCTGCGCAATTTGGTTCTTTTTCGTACGTTAATGACTTTTCTCATCTTTGTGTAGACAAGTTGGCTTGTTAAAATTCGTTCATCCACAAACACTCCTGAATTTGAAAGGGAAGATGCATTAGTTACAATGTTTGCATTAGTTACAACCATCCCAAAAGATGGGTAATATTAGCAACAGAGAACAAATTGAGGTAAATATTGAAGTTCAGTGATAAGGCAATGTGTTATCATAGGTAATATCATGAGTGCTTTGGAAATTGTCGATAAATTCCCGACTCGTGAAGCGAGGAGGGGGTTTATCTTAGAATTTTCAAAGCACTAGTGGTAGTTAACAGGGCTATTCCACGAGTGAAATTATGTCCAACAGACTTCCAAAATGCGCCAAATATTGAAAATAACTGAAATTGTATGTTAACATCCGAGGTTATGTTGTAGTTCATACGGTGTTTATTGGACATCGACAAAGCGATTGATGTATAACGTTTCCTAAGATAGATAAGTCACAGTGTGTGATTGGCTAGTGGTTATAAGCATTAAAAAAATTGCCTAGAAAAAGCGATAAACGTTTTGAGATACAAAATGCCACAATCAAGGCGGTGTAGTAAAAACATATTGGTTTAAATTTCACGAGTGGAATAGTCAATATAAACCCATCTTAAATAACCTTTGTAGAGCACATCCAAAAAATATTGATTAATATTCAACAGTAATTAAGTACGGCAATAATTCGTAATGTATGAATATATACTAAAATAAATAAATATAGGACCTTGTAATGAAATTATATCTGGAAGAACAAAGTAGGAATGTTAGTAAAAACTCCAGATGCATTTAATGAGTTAGTATATATTCCAGAAATTCATAAATTTAACATTTGTCAAGGAGTAGAAATTTTACTGCTAAAACACTAATCGATAGAAAACTAGTGGTGCAACATCAGAACATATTTTCTGGCAAGTTTGAACGGTTCCACAATGTTATACTACAAAAGTGTTTTCAATCAGCAAAACATTTTTAAGCATCCAGACTTGAACGCAGGTCCATCGAGTTAAATCCCTGTGATCTTGACAGCTAGACAGTCTAATGAAAGACTATATCACTCGTGAATTTAAAACGAATAGTTTTTAACTACAGATATAAAATGTCCCAATTAGGGCGGTGTATTCTCCAAAAAATTATCGGTTCTAATATCCCATTTTCTTACCGCCCTTCCCTAATGTCCAATAATAACCTACGACTCATCTGTATTAGGAGGCGGTATGTATCGATTGCTGTAATTGGCTATGTATGATAACAACCTCTTTGATTATACTTGCTTTCAGTTATTTTCAATATATGGCGCATTTTGGATCTCTGATGGAAGAAATTTCATTCGTGGAATAGTCCTATTAGATACCACTCATGCTTCGGGGATTTATCGACAATTTCCACCGAATTCGTGGTGTTACCTATGATAAAGAACATACGGACAGCTTGAACGTAATAAATAAATGTGTATTCCTAAATGACTGTTACAGTGATATTATATGATATAATGGTATCGCCGATAGGACTGGAAAGAAGAAACAATTAAAAATGAAAACCCCCAAATAATCTAATATTTTATCTCTCAACGAGAAAATATTACATTAACAACACATAGCACGCGGAAACATCATGTTGACAAGTAGTAAGTAGGGTAATTTTCAAAAGTTCTCACGACGTCTATCTAGAGTAATCGAAGAAAGAGATATGCAAATACTTTATATGTGCCTAAGAAACTATAAAGAGGCCGAAAAAAAGTAAGTTTCTGAGCCTTAATTAGGGGGTGCTATAATAAATAAAAACAATCACATTCATCACAGAATAACTAGTCTCATTAAAGTAAGAAACAAAATTCATGAAACTGTTGCATGTAATATCTACGTTCAGTAAGGAAAAATCATATTGTCTTAAAAGAGCACACATATGTAAGACTTGCCATGACCAAATCAGAAGCCGGAGAAAGGATGGTCGTCGAAAATATGGGCATGTCGACCTGACCGATGCGAGGGGCGGAGGCGATATCGATAATTCATAGCGTGAAAGCGCGCACCGGACTTACTTCGGGAACCTCGGGGCGCTGGAACATTAACGACGGTCTGCGCCCGAAAGCTGCCTGCGGGCTACCCGAGAGTCGAGCAACTAGAGTGGGGCCGGGAGTCCGGGGGTTGAGGGAGGGGGGCGAGAGGGTAGAGGGCAGGGCGGGTTGTAGGCGGGGCGCAGGCCGGGTGGGGCGTAGGCGGGGCGGGGCCTGGCTGGATGGAGGAGTGAATGCTAGGGCACGGAGGGGGGCGGGTGAGTGGCAGAAGCCCGGGCCAGGGATAGGGGGCGGGGAGTGGATGGCCAGGCGGCTGTGCAGAGCGGGGGCGAAGGTGGAGAGGGACATAGAGGGCGGGGCTACTGAAAGAATGGCCAAAATAAGCTAAAAATAGGGAAAACGAGGTATAGAACAAAGATAAAGGAGAGAAAATAATACAGAGAGTACAAGAAATGATAAGGAAAGTGGCGAACAATTAAAAAAGAAAAGAGACTAAATAATCTGCAAATTCCGGAAAAAGATAAGAAACAGTGATAAACTGAGGTGAAGGAAAACAGAAGAGGAGAAAGCAAGTAGATAGAGAAACAGAAATGAGGAGCCAGAAGAAGGTTGTCAAGAAAGAAGAAGAAGAAAATGATAAGAAACAGCATTAATCATGAAGGGAGAAACGCTGTCGCACAAAAAGCGGCAAAAAATACAAATATATAAAAAAAAAAAAAAACAGACCAAAAGTATTTGAATGAAACGACACTTGAAAATAACAAGAGAAGCAATAGAAGTTCGAAAAAATGACCTTTTTTAATCAAGAAAATTCGTAAAAAGATTGCTAACTCGCGACCCGAAAAGAAAGCCGGCAAAATTTGACGGAGGGGGAAATCCTGGAAATCTCCAATGAAAATCGGAAAGCGATCCGGAGGAAGAAGACGGGACTCGGCCGAGGAAACTCGGGGCGTGGATAGCGACGCGGCAGCGGGATTGAGGTCGAGAACGGGCGGAGGAAGCGGACGTGGAGGGAAGGAAGGAAGAAGGACACAACAGCGTGCGGAAGAGAAGTAGGTGAGAATACAGGAGAGATCTGAGGGTTGGAATGTAAAGAGCAGAAAGCAAACAATGAAATGAAGCGGGCCCTACGTGAGGAGAGGGAGGTGCATTGAGAAAAACGAAACACGACGAAGAGTGTAATCGAGAGATCTTAGTAAGATCGCATTGATTACAAAAACATTTACATCAGTTAATAATTAATTGTTTTCTGATATATGAAGTTACAAATCAACTAATGTTCATCTATTATTTTTCTTTGTGCGAGTAATTGTATATTCAATATAAATTATTACAAAATATTTGCAAACTATGCAACATTACATATTTGACATTTCAATGTTTAAATCTGAGAAAGGTAATCCTTTTTATTTAATAACAGATAGCCTATTCGCTTTGTTTCGTATTCTTCATTCCTTACAAAATTTAGAAAACTCAAGGGATTATATCTATGTATTCACATTCCTTTAACGCGAAAGAGAATATACTCCGCATTACCAACTGAAGAAATGTAAAAGTTAGTTATTAAAAAACGTTCAACAAACTATTTTGTAAACATTGCACAATATCAATGATTAGAAACTAAGTTACCAAAAGCGGAAGTCTCCTATTATTGGATATCAAAATATTTACGAAAATATTGATCTACCAAATTGTTATCATTAAGTCGCTTATGTTTAATTCTTTGCTTAATGATTATGGTGTATGCTGTAAAATATAAAGAAAAATGCAACGGTGTTAATGATGCAAGCAAATTCTTCTTAAAGTAGTAGATGGAAGAGAAATGTTGGGGATCCCTAGCCCAAAAATATAAAGGAGCGGATAGTGATGTGGACGGAAGTAGTAAAAGAAGTGATTCGGGGTTCTGTCCGTCCATTGCCCACTGATTCGGTAAACCTTTCCGACACCTACCTTTAATAATCGGAGAACAGTGATTAAAGTCAAGTCTGTTCTCTATCCACCGCCGGGGCTCGAACCCTAGGACCTCCCAGTCAACGATTCTGAAGAAGCAACAGTGTTTCCGCTGAGCTATCGCAGCATGTTTTTCCCCACAGTTCGCAATTGGGAGTGTGAGGCGAAATGGGATGTGCAAAGCAAGCTCCAAAGAGCTTCCATCGGGCGTAGTTGGCAATGGTTTGTGGAGGAAAGGAGGGCGTCGGAGTCATGCGCAACTTCACTCGCCCTGTCCCCAGAGCCTGGTGCGGACGGCGGCTGCGGCAGAGTTTGAGGTAGAGATGGGATAGTGGAGGTGGGAAACCTTGCGAAGGAATTAGAGAGCGCGATTGCAGTGAGGTTAAGTGAAATGACGGAGAACTTCGCTACTAATGCGGCATTTAAAATAGAAATTCATAAGGAAAATTGAAAGGATAGTGGCAAAGTGAAAACCGAATCAATATATAAAATAAGTACACTGAAACTATTATGTTTATTACAGATGTATACTTTTCTTCTTTGAACAGTCAAAAGGATCAAGAGTGAAATATAATGCTTGAAACAAAGGAAACCATGGATAATTAAATGTACGATATAAATTGCACGTTTCAGTTCTAGTAGTGTAAGGAAAGTAATTTGGGCGAAACAACTACGAAAAACAAATTATAGTTGAATGAAGTTAGAGAACACTGAATATTCCTACCACATAAAATAATACTGAGTCGCTGAATAAAATTCTCTTAGTTCTGAACATATCATATTCTTACTCGCTACATCAAATTGTAAATGATGTGGTCATTAAAGAGGACGGGATGATGGTAAGAGGTTAGGAAGAACGGACTGAAATGGAAGAAATGGAAGAAAAGATCTGAGGACGGGCCAATGAAACGGGAGAAAAACAAGAGGAAAGGAGATCAAAATGACAGTAAACAGGAATACAGGAAAATAATTCATCAAAACGAGGCGACGTTCAGAGTTACATGACAACATCAGAAACAGAGGTAACATAAGAGCTTCAGATCAGGGAAATGAGGAGAGAGAATGGAGAAGGAAGAGAGAGAATAAGGTGAGCAAAACGAAGGAAGCTCAAACGGAAAAAGAAATTTAGAAAGACAGTAAGGATACGAAGAGCAAGAAAACGCAGAGAATTAAGGAAGACGAGGAGAAGGCGCAAAGGTTCAACCGTTCTGCTCCCCACGACAGTCGTGAAACTGCGCAACGTGGAGGCTACGCCAGCAGCTGGCAACTCCCAAACTGCGCGCGTTAACCAGGGCGAGCCCTGCCCGTGGCCCGGGTTGGGCGGCAGCCCATGATCTCATCGCCGGCTTTACGAGGAGGATCGCGAGCTCCCGGTTCCGCGAATTAGCATGCGCGATGTTAATGCGAACGAATTTCTTTCTCGTCGGCAACCGCGACGCGGTCTAATAATTCATTTGATTACTTGGGATGATGCATGTTGGCCGTCCGCGCCCGGACCCGAACACCGGTCCGATCCCTCGGCCATATGTCTCACTTTCGTTATTTTTGGCAATGAACCCATCACGCGCGCTTTATTAATAGCGGCGTTCAATCGTGAATTATGAATCGAGCGCATTGCGGGTGGTCGGTAGCCTGTGCACGCCGCCGCACGCATGACGTCACGCCGCTACACAGTTCACTGGCTGCGTTTCGTAAGCGGCGAGCTCGTTTGTTTTGGGAGACCACGCACTCGAATTAAGGGATCAGGTGGACTATTCAGACAGGTTAATCGCCGGATTGGATAAATATGTTGCCGAGAACTGAGAATATTACAACTAATGACCGTTGTCTCCCAATTTCTTCTTTTAAACATTGTAGCATTTACATACAAGTAGTGCGTTTAACACTTTTCGGGGAAAGCCTGAAAAGAAAACGTATATAAAATATCAATACTTATTAAAGAATGAAATGTTATATAGCACTACAAAGTCTGATAATTATGTCTGTTATGTATTTGTGGTGTTCATTTGTTTGTAAACAGAAGAACGGAGTCGAAATACTTTTTATTAATAGGAAAATGAGAAGAAGTAATTAGAATTATTTCAGATTTTTAACACATTCTAGATCAGGTGCAGCAGACAAATTTCAATAATATACGAAAACCTTTATGAAACTCAAAGAATATTATAATGTGATTGCGTTCAACGATACTTGGGGTAGAAGTAGCTGATTCAAAAACTTCAAAGTTCTTCGTAAATATAGAAATATATTCCCCTAATAATAATGTCAGAAATATTGTAGAATATATTTTAACAATTATCAAAAAGGATAATAGAAACTATTATTTATTTATCTCAAATAATATCGCACATCGAGTCGGGAAATGAATTCTTCTGTCAGTCAGATGAGCAGGACCTGAGCGCCAATGTCTTGTAAGAGCCAGTTCACTGGGTGCAGACTGTTTGACTTGCTTCCTGGCACACCAACTACAATGGTCACTATTCCCGTTAGTGTAGTGCATGTTTCATCGCGGAAGGTACCCGTGTTCCTTCCCCACTGGAAAGTGAGATCCGGCGCCAACTAAACGTCGGCAATCAGGAGATTCAATTCTCCAGGTATCTCCCCCGGCGAGGCCTCTTCCCGGAATAAACTCTAAGCTCTCCAATGACATGTGCGGTGGTGCAATGCATGGAAGAATAAGTGTGTATGAGCACGGGGAGATGTGAAGGAAGGTAAAGAAACGACTACGAGGCTTGGGGCCCGTTTCATATGGTTCTGCTCCGTCATTCACCTGAGATTGACCAAAGTAACCTCGGAAAACTACGTGACAGAGCGGCCGGCCACTCGAATTCTCTTCCAGTTAAAGAGTCGAAGAACCACCACATTCGCGATTTGTGCCCTCGGACATCGTGATCAAGATCTTGGGGCCATGCTGCCACTCAGTGGGCAGTTTGAGGTTTGGGACAATTTTTACAAGTGATTAATTTTTCCGATATCGTCACTAAATATATTGTAATAATACACACCAACATACAATCATTTCTAAAAGCATGTTAGAATATTAAAATGAATTCTTTCATTAAAAATCAAAACAAGAGATGCACGGTGGAGTAATTTATCCCTTGTATCTCGATTGGGAATAGCCCTTTAGACTTGACCCGACGCCCAGTGGTGGCTGACGAGTGATCCGTGTGCTTCAGAAGCCATACATCAGGCTCGCTGCCGATGGCAAGACGACCGCAGCCGAGCTTTATCGTGCCCATTGACAGAGCGTTGAGCGATGGTCCAGCGCTGGTGGCTCAATTAATGCACGTCTCTCATCATACTCTTTCTCTCCCCTCTATGCTGGATGCCAGACAGGTCAGTGATGGTCGAAGTAAACCATGCGAGAGAACGCAAATACATGAACCGGCCCCTAACACTGCAAATATTGATTGAAATATGTGATCAGAATAAATAAAAGACCATTTCAGAAATTCACCAAGCACTGAAGCTATTAAACACGGAAAGTATATTATGTCCCAAAAGTCAAATTCGTACAAATTAACTTCCTTATCGCAGGATATTGAGAATATTTAATTAGTATCCCAATTACAAATTTAATGACCGAAATAATAATAATAGTAATAATAATAGTAATAATAATAATAATAATAATATATGAAAACTATGGAAAAATATCTTGTAAAATATTTATAAATAGTGAGCTTAAAAGTAAATACATGGAGAATGTTTAAGTACAGCTTAGAAACAAGATAAGGTAATGGAAAAACATGAAATTCTTACATGATTATTAATGAGTTAACGATTAATGATACAAATTAAATGAGTATCTTGGTATTTGTGTGTGTGTGTGTGTGGGGGGGGGGTAAATGAGTGTACGAGAAGTAAGCACAGAGGCGAGGGGGGAGTTGACGTTTTGCGCCCCTGTTTCACTTCAGGTGCTGCGGAGGTCAAAGTCTGTAAGGAGAATACCTGACAGCCACGACACGAAATAAAAGCAAGAGTTTGTAAAATTGGACTCTTGATGGTAGGTTATTTCCTCAGACGATCTCTTTTCCGTGGCTTTAATACGATGGAGAGTCTCTCTGGTAGTGAATACCAGAATTCGAAATGTTATAATAATGTAGGATGTTGGTTTTGTAATGACCTGAAGGTTTTAAACCTAGCGGAAAAGGGTTAATTACTCTCTTATCCAAAAATTGAAGACTTTTGATATGGGTTTCCTTCCTCGTGCGTCGACCATACGTGAGCACACACCCAGTAACACAACCCAGGGAGGAATCCAGCTCTTTGACACAACGCTGAGCGATGAGACTCCACAACCACTACAATTAATGCGCGTCTCATCTCCCCCAACATCCCCCTTCCTCCCCGTTCTACCGCGTGTCATTTGTTCCTCCCAAATCGGCCCCGCCGTCGGTTGCTTAGGGACCCCGTAGCAGAGTCAATTTACCGAGTAATACATCACCGCTCAGCGATAGAACGCGCAGGCGGCATGTGCTTGGAACGGGATCCCCTCTGCCCGTGGTGGGTGTTCTCCAAACACAAGATTATTCACGTATGAAGTCCCCTAGCAGGCGTGCGTCGCTCCATGTACTTTTGGTGTTGAAATATGGCGTGCTCAAGCGTGTTGAATAAACCCGCTACCCGGAGAACGGCCAGCGGCGTGGGAGATACGGCCAGGAATGATTGAGCTAGTCAAGGAGAGACAAAGAGAAACATTTGTTTGTGAGTTCTCGGACATTGATGGACATTGATGTGAATGTCGGAAATATTACAGGTTCATTCCTGAGGGAATATTGATCTTAACTTTCAAATAACTTGAACGACATTTCAGGTCAGTGTTTTCCTTGTCAACATCAATAGAGAACAGTCATTACTCTTCTTTGAATGCAAATAATGAAACCTTAATCATACATTAAAAAGGAGTTTTTGCCTCCCTATTCACGAAGGAAGTTTTACAAATTGTAATTCTAAGCTTTACTATAAAAAATTCATGTCTCGGGGATCTCTTTTCCTAGATGCAGTTTATTATTTTCTAACACACTGGATGAATATATTTACTATTGTATGTTAACTGGAATAAGATAACTCAAAATGTAAATGTTATGTACGAAGATTAAGTTTCTGTGATCATTACAAAAGAAAATTCTTTCGACGACCACGAACGAGAAATGAGTCAAGCTTTTCCATATTGGAGATGTATTTACATATCCTCAAAAACCAAATACTCCAATTCATTTTAAAAAACATAAACAATTTTAACAACTAATAATTGATTTAATATTTCATACAAATAAATCTTCCCAGAGGACCAATCCAGAATTGGAATGTCTTTTGGGAAGGGAACGTATGAAATGAGCACGAAAAACGGAAAAAGACATCAAAAGGCAGGTACAAGTAGATACGACAAAAATTAACGACCAAGTCTGGAAATAAGGAGAAAATAAGAAATAAGATGGATTAATAAGGAAAATCAAATCAAACAAACCAAAGAGCAAGAAAGTTTCGAAAAGAATAAAAGGAATTTTCATTGTTTGAATTCGGTATAGCTCAAGGGGAGGTGATTAATACCCGTCAGCTGACATGTAGGTCAACGCCCTATCTCACGTTCTAATGAGAAAGGTCCAACGGGGGAGGATTACCTCCACCCGCACAGATATAACATACATTAAACTTCGAATTCACTTATCTACTGACGTGCCTGGAATCAATTCGTACTCAAGTAGTGCACATTAATTCAGCGCAAGGTAAAAGGAATAGTCTACGTAATTGCATACAAGCCGACGTGGCCCAAAGGGATTGTGAAGGTAGGGTTGGGTGTATTCGTTACAGTCGCCCCAAGGTGGATTGGAGGCTGTGTGGCGAGCACAATGCCTCTGTCGCCATTATCCCACGAAAGATCCGGAGATTTACTTGGAAAGGAGGCTGACTCGACCCCTAGAGCCGCTCTGGATGGAAATTACCTGATAGAAAACTCGACTTATGTTAGGATTCAACAACTGACCCTTCATATCAGGAATTCAATACTCTAACACAGAGCCACTGAAGTTCCAAGTGCATTAGCAGACCTGGCTATTCCAGGTTTCAGTCATCAGGGTGGCGAATTTTCGACATCTGCCTCGTAGGTGGGCCAGACCATGCCTCTACTCACACGAGACTCTTGAAAGGTATGGTGTAAGCCGACAGCTTGCCTCCCGTATGCAAAATTTGCAATACGATGCAACCTGTATTCTTAGTTTCGGAGTGGGCTGATCTTTCATTCCCACAACGTGTGTGTGCTCTCGAAACACAGTGGGCGAGATCGCTGACGAGGAGTCAGAGCGCGACGTCGTGGGCGTCAGAGTAGTCAGAGAAACATAGTCAGAGACAGGGAGAGAGACGGGAGAGCACGTCACGTATAGAGAGTCAGACGGAGAGACTCAGATAGATTGAGTCAAAAGGAAAGAGATATACCGAAACACACATACAAACACACACATACAAAAACAGAGAGAGAGAGAGAGAGAGAGAGAGAGAGAGAGAGAGAGAGAGAGAGAGAGAGAGAGCGGCGGGGGGGAGATATTTGCCAGCTAGGGACGCGAGAGTTCACCAACGATTGACGCAACATCACCGCCCACCCGGCACCATGATCGCCCCGTCCCCTCCGAACCAATTTTCGACGTCACGCTGCCGCATCTTCCGGTGGGACCCCACCCTCATCAGTCGTCCTCCTCCCTCTCTCCGTCCACCTCTTCCTCCTCCCTCTCGCCTCCCTCCCGCTCGAACGAACGTTAATTAGGAGCTTAATATTTTATTCCATTAACCTCTCTATACGGCGCCGGTACTTTTACATAATAATTCCCATATGACGTTGATGAATGTACAACTGCGACTAAGCCATAATGAACCGGAATTCGAAAAAGGATTACCTCCAACACGAGAAGCGAGGTGAAATTAATCACAAATAATTATGATAAATTGTTACAGCTGTAGCGTGTTGGGAGTTTCCGATACGGCGGGCAGCGGTGACGAAAGGAAAGCTATTCCTCTTGGTCACAGAACTGGAGCGTCCGACCGGAAAAGATCACGTAGAAACCGGATGCCCACAATTAGTGCCGGCAGGGACTGACAGAAGGCACAAAAGTGTTATAATTACGGCTGCCTTCTCGCTGCAAGACTTGTTCGAGCCGTTAGATCGTCTCGATTGACGTGTATGAATGGGGTCAATTATGTTTCTGCTGCTGTTGCTTTTGAATGGCAATTACTGTCGGATGTAGATACGGAACAACGAATCACTCGGTTAACAAAATAAAAATGATTTTTAGTTTTAGTGAGCTGCAGTGATGCCAACATTAAAGAGACACCGCATGGCACTGGGTTGTCGACTGTACCCACGTCGACGTTTTCTTTATTCTTTTTGTCGTCGGCATTGTCTTCGCCGATTTTGACATTGACTTTACTGGCTTAGATTTATATACATCAAACAAAATTGCAGCTAGTTGTACACCATAAGAGCTGTTATGGCCTTTGATTCATCTCGATTGAACAAACGTTGAATATGAGAAGCTCATTATAGTTTGACTGCTATGGCAATTGAACTGTAATGACTGTGCGACATACTACATTAGATATAGCTATATATCTGATTTAAAATCGCCAGAAACACGGTAATGTTTTAAATTAAAAAATTGTGTATCTGTAAGTTTAATGTATAAATATTCCGTTATTCGCCTCTGTGGATTACAAACAAAATAATCATGGAAGACATTATAAGAAGTTTTCTTTCCTTAAAAATATTACAAATATTTGTCATTTGTGAATGGAACGAGAGAAAGGAGATTTTACAAATGAGAAATTGGCGTGCTCTTTACTTTCATGTCACACATCTCGTTCCTTCTGTAAAGGGCCGAGGGACTTCGTATATGTTGGCACTGTCGGAATCGCAAACATTTAT
Source organism: Gryllus bimaculatus (assembly GCA_017312745.1). Taxonomy (NCBI): domain Eukaryota; kingdom Metazoa; phylum Arthropoda; class Insecta; order Orthoptera; family Gryllidae; genus Gryllus; species Gryllus bimaculatus. The sequence continues at coordinate 2,770,501 of BOPP01000066.1, read as the reverse complement.
TGGGGTTAGAACGGCACAACCATGCCACTCACTCAACTGTCTTTGAAATAGCTTTGTAATGTGAGAAGTGTCCACGAAACTATATTTTTGGACTTTTTAAATTATGACATTGTGTAACAGAAAATACTACTATTATGTAAATAATGTGTTTAAATGTAAAGATTGTTATAAACTATGAGTACTACGGTTCATTTTAAATTAAAAGGAAGTGTTTTATTAAAACAAATAATTCGCAAACAAATATATTAATGTCGTATTCAATGAAGTTCAACTATATTCAATTGTTTATTCTAGATTATTTAGCGTAAGACGAATAGAAATACTCGAATAAATCAAAATTCGTAAAATATTTATGCAATGACACCAAAAGAACACTCTCAGGGATCAAAACGGCAATGCGATATATTACGCAAGAAACTTTACCACGCCAGAACTGGTGTAAAATTTCTTTTATACATAACTATCTAAAACATTTTATTGTTGGTTTAATTTTCTTACATCTAATTTCACAGGCGCCCGCGCAGATGAGAGGAGCCTTGGCCAACCCTAGAAAAATTTGAAAGGGATCCTATTGCCTTAGGTAATTAAAATTTTTTTACATAAATATGTCCCATCGATCATTCCCTTTTCTGCCAACTTGGCAGTCTGGGCAATTGTAATACATGCTCTCCGAGCCATCTAAAACCTCTCTAAAGAGAAAATCAATCGCATTTATTAGTGGTACACCAAAATTAAAATGTAATTCTCTTTGTATGTCTTTATGTACTACGTAAGATCAAACAATTAATGGTAAAGGAGGGCGCATAAATGTAGTTGCTCCGCCGCTTGTTGCAGGCCGCGCCCGCCCGTGCCTAGTTTCCTCGCGAACCTTCCCAGAGCTAGCGACAGCGGCGACGTCCCGGGGCGCGCTGGGCGCACCGCGAAGGCGCCGCTTGGGTTCCCAGGGCCGGGGCGCGGCCGCGGTCGTTACACGCCGTCGGCGGCCACGTCCCGCTTCAGACGTGACGACACGGCCGTGCACGCGGCTGTAAAACGCTCCAAGACGCCGACGACAGGGGCGGTGGCCGTGGCGGCGACCGGGAGAGGCCGTGGAGGTCGTGATGCTAGTGAAGTGGGTGGAGGCGGGGACGGTGAATGATGCGGTGGGGATGAAAGACTCCGGTGCGGTGAAGTGATAAGGTGTGGTGAAGTGAGAAGGTGCGGTGAAGTGAGAGGGTGGGGTGAAGTGACCGCGTGCGGTAAAGTGACCGCGTGCGATGAAGTGACAGCGTGCGGTGAAGTGAGCGCGTGAGGTGAAGTGACCGAGAGCGGTAAAGTGACCGCGTGTTAAGTGACCACATACGGTGAAGTGACCGCAGGCGGTGATGTGATCGGATACGGTGAAGAGACTGGTGATGATGCGGTGATTAGTTGCGGGAAATGACGGCGTGCCTTGAAGGGACCGTGTGCGGTGAAGGGTGGGATGGATTGCGAAGATATCAGGCGTCGTGGACAGTGAAGCGGAGAATGAGTGGTGAAGTCAGCGCGCATAATGCAGAAGACTCCAATGGCAAGAAAGAGTGGGTGGTGAAAGGATGCACGGGATATTGGAGATTAGGGAATTTGGGCAATAATGAAGCTTGAGCTGTGAAGAGTGGGCGGTGATCGACGAGCGCCTCGGAGGTGAAGAGGATGCTGCAGGATACTGGAGTGGTGAAGAGAGCGAAGACGATAAGGGGGTGCCGGATGACGACGAAGGACTCTGAGACGGTGGCGCTGACAGTGGACACTGACAGAGGTAGATGTGGTTCTGGGCAGCGTGAACGTCGTTGAGGTCATACGTGGAGAGAGGAGAGAGGAAGATGGCAACGATGGAGGCGTCGGCTGTTATTACTGGCTTGCTGGGGCCACATGTAATGGCTTGAGAAACGTTTGCATAAACGACCCATTAGCGAAATGTGAAGATGTGTTTATTTCGTACCTCATCCTATTCAGACGATAAACGTCAGAGGTTTGCGACCATAGCAATGCCAGCAAAAGCTATGCAGCCCTGACGCCGCAGCACGGTGGTGGCGTGTCTCCGTTGCGATTCAGTTATTGGTTACTAGTTCTGGACGCGTGCACTGCTAAGGTGAATAGTCCCGTAAGTGGAGTTCACGTGTTTTATTACGGAGGTGGCAGAGATCTTTCCCCCTGGCCGACGATATCCGATGCCGACCTACGTCCGCTTGTGGGTTTCTCCAACCAGATATTTCTCACAAGCGGGGCACCGCCTCAGCCGGGTCAAGCTCTAAGCTCCCGACCGGTCTCTCGGCATTGTAGTTGCGTAGTGCATGTTATTGTGCGTTAAGGGTGAGGATAGGACAAGGAGGGAAAGAAAGATCGTGCGCGTGTGGCCTGTTTGTAGCGGTACTATTTCGGCATTCGCCTGGTATTGATCGGAGGCACCAAGGGCGAGCTACCGACCAGAGCCATCGACCGCTAGAAGTATCCTCCAAAGAGAGTCTGAATTCGACCTAGCAGCTGTCTAAGATCCTACCACCTTGACACTCGCACTCTATGCCGGTCATAGGCAGTACAGTGACACCAGTTGTTGCCCTGAGCCACCTTTGCCAGTACCATACTTGATACGAACGTCAACAAAAATCTGTGCAGTCCCGACACCGCGCCGTGCCCACGTTGCGGCAGGCAGAGGTGGGATTGAGAGGGGGAGCCTGCGAGTTGGGCCGGGGCGGAGGGCGTGGCCACACTGTCACGCTCGACGGCGATGCTCGGCCGACCTCCGCCCTCCGAGCCACGGAGCCGGCGACGCTCTGTCTCCGAACTGCATCGGAAATTCGCCGCATCAATCTCTCAGACAGCCGCCGAGCGCTTTTCTTTTTTTCTGCGTTTCCGCCGCGAGGTATTCTCAGCGGGCACGCCAGTTCGCGTCCGCCGTATGGCGTGCGCCGAACGGCTTAGACGGATTGTAATAATTCATCTGGCATTAAAATATTAACTGCATTTCACACAGAAAAACTAGGTAAATTATTGGTTGCGTTAAATTTCTTTTAGAGCTTTGAGTGCAGAGATAGGAAATTTGCAAAAGTAAAATACCTGCGAGGGAAGTGACAAATTCAGAGATTGAATAAGTGGGAAACCAATCACATTATTCAGCATATTTCGTCTTCATATTAGTTATACGTTAAAAACGTCATGTCGCGCGTTTATCATCCGTCACGTCATATCATGTGTCGTGTCGTATCGTGCACCATATATTGGGAGTAGTGTATCGGGTCGTGTCGTGTTGTATCGAACTATTGGGCGTAGTGTCACGAATGTTGGAGTGCGTTCTATTATGAGACCGGTCAATAGATTTATGATGTGGAAAATATGTTGGGTATGGCTGTATTTCTTCTGTTGCTTGTGCTCCCGTAGATATGGCACCAGCAAATACAGTCCTAAGTGATTACACGAGATGTCGAACCAATATTGCGTGGGGACGCGTGACTAGTTTCATTGTTCTGTCGTATGGTGTTGCGAAATGTTATGATATTCGTTATTTTATTAAATGTAAGCTTCTTAAAGGTTTATGCAAAGCGCAACTATTGTAGGCAACCGAGAATACACATTGTAAAAGTATAGGTTTGGTAGTTAAAATGTGGAAAATTTCCTAAAGGTCCAATTTTAGCAATGCCAGAGTTTTTCTGATTTAAATAATTCAAATGACTAATTTATTGTTTATAACATCATTAAACCATGTAGTTGTTCAAAATGTATTGAACATATGATGCGACTTCACAACTGGAATCATATTAGCTGTTTGTATTATGCTTTTTTATACTTGCATTGGCAAAGTAGTGTCATATCTTATTGGCTTTTATTTAGAAATTAACTACAACTATTCAAATTTATTACACTCTACATTTGTATGCTCCACATTACATTCAAATACCTTTTTCACTAAAATGCTAAAAAAATACCTACACGTTTATTTTGTCTCAGGGTAGGCTAATTAAGTTTATTTACAATAAACACTTCGACACAGACTTGACAGTAACTTCGCCCCACGCAACTTTGCATATTTCGATTCCTTTAAAAGCTCCATAAATAACCTTTCTTCAGTGACACTGACGTCCGAAAGCTCGTTATAAATGAAATCCTGTCACCCAGCCTTCCTACCCCAAGCTGCCTTTTATTTTCAACGCCATAAATAACGCCACCCACAAAAACACAACCATAAAAATCAATAGAAATTTGTCAGAGCGCATCCAAACATTCAGCACCGGCAATCGAAACGGATTGCGATCCGCGAATTAATTCCTTCGATCCGCGCCGAGCCGAGAAGGGAAGTAAAAATGAACTCTGCAGCCGGTGGGGGCCGATATTCCCTCTATATTTTCTCCGGCGACATCTTTCGCCGTGTCCTCCATTCGTTCTGCGGCCCTCGATTACTTCTCCAGTCGAACCCCGGGCCTCGCCCGGCCGCACCGCTCGGCCTGGCTCGGCTCGCTGCCCGGCTGAGAGGACCGGTGAAAGAGATGTAGGCGGGGGGAAGGGGATGAGTGTGAGGGAGGTATGTGGCGGGGGAGAAAGAGGAATGAAAAATGGAATTCTGCGCGAGCTATCGACGCAATTTTTCTCTCCGGAGCGAGCGGGAGTTAGCTGCACCGGGCTCCGCAGTGCCCGGTTCGGCGCCCACCCACTGCTCGTTGTTCAAGGTCGTCTTTTTCTTTGCCTCTCGGGCTCTATCGGTCCTGTTAAATCAAGTGAAACGTATATGCATCCGCGCTTGGTGACGCTTGCAAAATGGTGCGTGGTTCAACTACTTACTCGGTACCAAGAGATACGAGGAGTTCTGGTAAGAGTCGGAATATGCGAAATACGATTCCTCAGTCATACCTATTTTAATGTTAAAATATTTTTTTATATTTAATATTATATAATTAATAGTGAACTATTCGTGTTGTAAATACTTTATATTTGTAAATGTTTGACGTCTTCTGAAAGTTCAGTGACTGCTATATCTGAAGAAGACAATTAAAAGTTGTTGATAGATTTGTATTGATTCCATTGAACTGGAAGCCCGGCATATTATATGGGAAGTGCAGTAATTATTGAAATTTATACAAGACCCTGCATGGACCTTTTTATAAATTATTCATAGGAGCTGTTTGTGTTGTAAGTAGTATGTACTTACTTCATTTGAACTCTGCTGATAACAACACTATTATAAAATTTTATATGTATATGACGATCATAACTCAAAATTCGTATTTTTCAAGTATTGACAATGTTGCAACCTATGACTCGTATGTTCTGGATACAATAAAGCATGAAAAAAAATTCAATATATACAAGACATCCGATTTCTTCATGACATGGATTTACTCATATGCCTTGGTTCAGAAGGTATGGGAACAAACTATAGAGCTTTCGTGTAAAAAGATGTCTTTCTTCTAAACAGACTATTTACTTACCCGCTTGCGTCTCAAAAATGTTAAATCCAACGTGAAGAATGTTCACTTCACGTGTCTCAACGCATAACAATAAAGCACTCGTAGCAACGTGGTTTCGAGAACTTCACACAAGATCCTCGGGAGTTAGAGAAGCAATACAACGCATTAGGGAATCTTGTAAATCTCCCGGGCCAGGGAAAGGGACGTCTCTCTCCCACAAACGCAACCCATAAAAGCTTCGACGTCGAAAAACGGCGCTGCCGGGAGAAAGAAAATACCACAAAACAGAGCAATTAACGAGGCACGTGATGTGTGGTCTAAAGCAAGGTTGTCCAAATGGCGGCCTCACAGCCATTTTAAACAATGCACCTCGAGTATACTCTTACAGTAAATGCCTGGACCCTCAACTGCTCGCACACCAATATTTCTAATTCCTTGATATCCCTAATTTTTAAATATTCCGAATTCCTTGGTATCGCCAATTTCTGGATATTCCTAATTTCTCGATATATCGAATTGATTAATGGCCTCAATTCCTCAATTATTTCTAATTGCATTTATATTCCGACCTTCATATCTTAAAGATCTCCTTATAAAAATATGTAATATTTGTATATTATTTATTATCACTCAATATCTCTAGGTATATATTGATTGGTTCCAAGCTGTTAAAGTGAAATAGACAATAACTATTTTGCAGTTTTTTCAGACTTCAAGTATAAATATTCCATTTTTGTCTCTTAAAAAAATAACAGACGAACTTCGTTATATCTAAACACATACTTGAAGGTACTTGAAGCAAATGATGTATTTTACAATAAGGTTCCAAAAACGTATTCATTTTAAACCTATAAATAAAATAACTAGTGTACACTTTTAATATTAGAACCCTTTCTTAATGACATACACTTCGATTACTGCTTTTGTTTTTCTTTCTGGATACAAATTATGGATTTCTCCACATAAAATCCACGAGGTCGGATAACGTAAGTTGTACGCACAATTAAGTCACATAGTGAAAGAGGATTATGATCTCTAAATATAATATTTTGTAGTGTTTTTTAATATTTTTGGTAATAGTACTATGGTTCAAATAACATAATATGAAAAAGATGATCAAAACATTGAAGCACTCGTTATTTTGGACCATATTTTCTGGTGAGTAAATAATACGTCGTGCAATGTACTTTTAACATCTTCATGACTGCGATCACTTAAAGGCGTGTGCCACCCCTGACCTCAACCCTTAACCGCCGACAATAACCTTCCAGCCGAGCAACAACGGTGAGGGGCCTGAGGAAGAGCGACGAGCCAGTAAACAGTGGCAGGGCGGCGGAAGGCCTATATTTTACAGCCTCGCACGAAAACAAGTCAACAAAATTGTTCACCCTAGACACGCCGACCGAGGGGAAATTCCGAATTCCGAAAGCAGCGGTGCGTGAACTTAGAGGACAAGTCGGTCGCCGCCGACGTTGCATTCCAAGCACAACCGACGGTTCCGGAGACAATGATGCGACTTCGGTGGCATAACGATTAACGTATCGGCCTAATTTACTCATGTTTGTGGGTTCAAAGCCGATTAAAGGGCTGTATATTTAATGGGGAGAAATCCTTCGTAATCATGCCTTCCGAGAGGCAGTGAATTCGGTTGTTCCACGTAGTTGGTTTACTGTTTGTAAAATATTCTCAAGCCTAAATGAAGCCTTTGAGCTAAATTTCAATTGCTCTTTCGTCACCCGTGTGATATCTCCACCACCCTATTAGATGGTGAAATAAGCATAATGAAATGTGTGTGGTCAGACGGAAGAGTAGGACAGATGGCGTGAGTCTCGCCACGAAATATAAGATATCGTTGAATTGAATAAATACGAGCATTCCAAATAGATAGTACTTAGTTTTGGATTTGTTAATAGGCACATAGGGTATACAATTTGGAAGTCTCTATTATGAAGATGAATACTTCAACGGCTAAAATTGTAGAATTTCATTGATATCACTACATTGTTAAAATCACCACCACACTACATCTGCATTGCTAACGCCAACGTCATAATAACGACCATATCGGCTGAGATCGACGTGTAGTTCGGCGCAGTATCTCGCGTTTCAGCGGAAAAAGGAACTCCGGTACTGTCCGGAGACAACATGCGCTACACTTACGGGACTAGTGACCTTATCCGTAGCCGCGCGCGGCATTAAAAGAATCAACCAGCATCACCAACGCCCTCCACAACGGCCACCATCGCTCCCCCCGATCGCCCGCATCTCCATCGCGTTCTTCACCACAACCACTGCTCGAGTCTCTTCTTTTCTATTGCAGCGTCGCAACCTCTCCCACGGCGCTTTCTCATCGACTCCACCTGCAGGGAGTCGGAGATCATTACTATTGAAGCGGAGCGGTCGCGACGCAGGCGGATTCTAACGAGACGCGGATAATGGAGTCTCTTTATCAGACGCTGGGGGGGGGGGGAGGCGGCGCCATTCGCGGGAACTTGCGCGGGTGGGATGAGAGGAATCTGGTGAAAAGAGGAGCGGCGGGGGAGGTAATTGGGACGGCACGGAGGGAGCGAGACGGAGGTGAATGACGAAATACTTGAGAACTGAGCTGGGTGTAGAATGAAGGAAACAAGTGAGTGAGGGTTTGTAGAAACCACGACCAATGTGAATAATAGACGCGCGATGTTGGGGGCTTAGAGATGCAGGGCGTTATGAAGAGCGTCGGGGGGACACTTGGTGAAATGGAGAATATTTCAGGGGTTTCTTAAAAGAAGCAAACAATTCGAAAATTCAATATTTTGAGATATTTTGCTAAGTTATTCCTTACAACTAGCGGTTTCTGCTGGGACATATCCTTTCAAGTGCCAAACACATTGAAAGATATACGGCGGGGAAAATTATAAATCAATTACTATGCACGTCTACGCTATGAAGTTTTTGGTGCCACCTGAAAAATCTAGAATTTGGGCTAGTTTGGTTCTTGCAAAAAGTCCTTTGCTTGCAAATGCTACTGGAGAAGATACCAGCTAAAACAAAGAGTACGTACATCCTAGCGAATGAAGCAACCCATCACTGAGACTACACGAAATCAGGGTCGAAAAGTTGTTCAAAATGTGTTGTTTTATTCGGTTTATAAAGTGAATATAAATAAATATTCGGTGAAAAGATCTCTTATTACAAGTATGTTTAATCTCTTAGTTTGATTTTTGCGAATGATACGTGTTTAACTTAGTTCTTCCTTAATTCTTCCATTCTCGTAAAGAGTCGTCTTTCTCGGAACTAATAGTATTTCTGAATCATTGGAATATGCTGAAATTATAAAATATTTTCTAAGGAAAATCAACTCATTTGAAATTGAGGTAGGTTCACATCTATGCAGTTTATTAAGAAAAGTTAAGAAGTCCGTAAAATAGAATTTTATAAATCGTGATTCACACGAAGAATTTTCTGGCATGGAAATATTATTTTTATCACCTTTTTCTAAATTTTGTTCATCAGAATATCAATTACTTGCAATATTTTGAAAGTTTTAGGGCGCTTTTAATTTTTAAGTAAAGATCGCATAATCCTAACACAATATTTTCGTAAATATATGACATTTTTTCTTTCGTTTATGCTTCAGAAATAAATAAACAATTAATGCATAAATATTATTGTCTTAAGAAAACCTCATAGCAACGATTTCAGTAACGGTATCTACATGTCAGGGTCGCCCATAATGCCACTGACAACATGGACGAGCAACAGACTGCAGAGAGAAGTCAACGTTCAGAGTGAGGTAATTTTAGTGACGGCGATGGAAAGGTACTTCGGGGGGAACGACAGTGATGTGACAGCGGCAAAGCGAAGGTGACAGAAGCTGAAATTGTTAGCTCAATGAATTCTGTTCGGAGTCCCGTGAGAGAATACGTAAGTCGAAAGGTCAAAGAGGTGTCAAATGACGATTTCGTGATGGAGGAATTTTATAGAACTAACTTTGTGGTTTGTGAGTGAAGAAAATAAAAAAAAAGAAAAGATGTACAACATTCTTCAGCAGGCTGGAAAATAAATGTTTGAAACAGAACGTTTGAAAACGAAGATTTATTAAATAGATTAATAAAGATAATAAATTAAAAACGTATATACTGTTTTGGATTGTGAAAAAATACTTGAACATCAGTGACGAAAAGGCAAATTGACTAGATTTAAACAATATTTCACGCAAAGGACTTTAAACTTTGTTTTCGAGACAATTTGAATCGCACCTAAGATACAATACGTCCGCGAAAACAAAAACCTAGAAAATTTTTGCTCAGAAGATGGTACAATGAGGATAGAAGCTGCCTAGTACAAGCTGGCGTGTAGGTCGGCGCCGGATCTCACCAACCAGTGTGGGGGGGGCAAGAACACACGCACGGAAAAAAACAACCGACTGGATTAATGACCGCAGAAGTTAACGTGATCAATCAATCAATGAACCAGTTGAGTCTTATTGGGACTAGCTTTCAAAGCCAACGATTTTTTATTTAAATTGCTTACGCCGCAGTGTATGGTGCGAGTCCTTTCGTATTCTTCTATTACATTTTGAAGGTCATATTTTTATACAGTCTAAGGGTATATACCTCCATTCACGATAAGTGTTGAATTGAAAAACGTACAATATCACTATTTCTTTATAATATCTTTCCCTAGTGTCTTTTGCTTCCATACGAATGTGAGGGAAAAGGTCGTGGTCAAGATTTCACAAGTAACATCTCTAGTAAATTTTCCGCTAGTACTCATAAACTAGACTACCACTGACGCGCGGTTCTATAAAATTGATTTGCGAGAGGGTAATCTCTCGCGAGGGACACTACGGCTGCTGGGCAGGCCGCCTCGGTTCACCCGGTAGCAGTGAATCCAGGCAGCGTCGCCCCTGCTCGGCAACCTCTGCTCCCGGATTCCCTGGGCGCCCGCGCCGCTCTATTAATCCGGGCCGGCCGCCTTCGCCGCGCCGCGCCGCGGGGGCGGCCTCGGAAGCCGTTGCGACGCCAACTTCCGTCCCGAGGGCGCCGCTGCCCGCTGCGAGGGCGGCGGAACGCAAGGGGCGGTGAGAGCGGTAGGAGAAAGGTCGGCGAGGGTAGAGAAGGCGGCACGAGATGTCGGACCGGCGAAGGTGAGACGGAGGTAAGGGTTCCGACGGTAGTGACTGGGACAACGGGCCCTTGTCAGCAGGGGACAGAAAGTCAAGTTCCGAAGGGAGTGGCGAGAAGAACAAGGGAATAATGGGCAGCGAGAATGACAGCAGGGACAGTAGAGATGGAGAGTATGGAGAGGGCATTATGAATAGTGAAGTTGGAGATTCGTATGACAGGAAGGGGGCGGAGACGGCAGAGAGAGTGGAAAAGACAGGGATCGGACAGAATGCGGTAGCAAGGTCACGAGTAAGGGTGGGGACCGGTGGTGAGGGCAGCACAGAGATGAACAGCCATAGAAGGCATAAAAGAAGGAGGTGGCAGAGATATAGGAACATCGATGTACGGGAGTGAATGAGAGTGATTCGAGCATGGACGGAGAAGGCGACAAGGGCTACCGGCGCGGGAGGTGCGAATGAAGCCGCGAAGGCGGAGATAAGAAAGTATGCCGTTCCGGGAGGTGGTAGCCATTGATTCCAGGCACGTAACATTCCACGTACGTAAAATGTGAGCATTAGCGCCTTTAGTGTAACAAAGGTGGCGGTGTTTCTCGTCCATTGGACGACGCTAACCACAAATCGGCTTGCGGATTTTCGTCATCCAGGTATCTCCCCCCACGAGGTACCTCCTCAGCCAGGGCAAGTGCAAAGCTCCCGACCCGTCTCTCGACATGTGTGTTAGTGTAATGTATGTGTAAGTAAGCTTTGAGTATAGGACAAAGAAGAGGAAGCAAGATGGCTCTCGGTACCGGACTCGTTTGTTGAGTAAAGCCCCGGCATTGGCCTGGTAGGAAGCGGTGGAGACAGCAGGGCAGGCAAATGCTGAGGTGCCGGAGTGGGCGTCTGACTCGAGGGAAGGAGGAGTCGAGGTCGGCGCCGTGAGACGCCTCGAGTCGCCGCCAGGCGTTTTTTAACAGGTTTATTGCAGGTGTGCGCCATAACTCGGGCCACTCCCTTGGAGGGGACCTCCCCAGCAGCACCCTCGGGGTTTGGCCTAAGCCTAAGGCTCGTGGGATTGCGCACCAGCCCGATTAAGTCGGGAGGGGAGGAATTGGAATGGATCGATTATCTAGGTATGGATTATACATGTGGTTTCAATGTACGATATAGAAAACGTGGAATGGTAGTCACAGCAGACGTAGACATTGTTTTTTTCGGACATCCGCATTTTCAACACCAGCAATGGTGAACGAATTGATGATTACCTGATAATCATGATCGAGTCGTACCTACACCAAAGATTACGGGGAATGGAGAAGAAACAATAACACCATTCGAAAGTCTGTAACGAACCTATGTATTTACAAGAAATACTATAAAGTGAATCCCAATACACAACGGCACAAGTCAACCGAGGGCTGAATGCTTGTTGAAATTGCAATTCCTTTTTTTAAATCCGCGGTAATTTTTCAATGGATCTGATTCCTCGCTCGCCACTTTATGTTTGGTTTCAGGGAACATTTTTTGTAAAACATTCCCGTTCGGAAATGCGAACCGTTTGCAATAAGACAGACCTTTTCTGTCTTGCCTGCTACCTCTCTCCCACTATACCCAACCCAGTGTCCAGAACAGCTCTATCAGACAGGAGGAGGCCCCTCCTCACGGAAGGCGATTCACGCCACCTGCGGGGCAGGCCCAGAGGTGAGGAGGGGCTGAGGAGGGGGTGAGGAGGGGGTGAGGAGGGGGTGAGGAGGAGGAGGAGTCCTCTAATGGAGGGCGGCAGGCGGTCCGCCGCTGCGGCCAACGCGGGGTCAGCCAGAGGATGAACCCGGCAGCGGCGGCGGCAGCGGCGGCGGCGGGTGGCGTAGCGCTCACGTCGCGCGCCCGCGGGTGGGCGACGGCCGTCGGTTGCGAGTGGGCGGGCACAGTGGGGGAGGACGTGCTTCTTGCGTAAACGAGAAGGTATGCGAGTGTGAAGCTTGTCAGTTATTATTCATTTATTTTATTCATTTATTTCACTTAATTAGTTTTACTTCATTCTTTTATTTTACGTTATTAATTTATTTTACTTAATTCATTTGTTTTACTTTATTCTTTTATTTTAGGTTATTAATTTATTTTACTTCACTTATTTTGTCTATCGGTATAGGTCACAGGTTAGCGTGCTCGCATTCCATGTCGCGCACCCGGATTCGAATCACAATCAGACTCGCTTTTAGTGTGGGTTTTCCTTGCAATGCCCCAGTATATGTTGATATGAGACGACGAGAAAATTAACTTCTCAAGTTGAGAAGACCAGAATACGTCGTGCGGATGTCATCATGCCACCCACACGTACCCTCTTAACCCGTGACCGCGAGGCCCGGACGCTGCTGGTATGCCATGGCTCGTACACGGGTCGACGAGCCGAATATAAACACACATTCATGCCGTGTTGATGGGAGATATCCCGGTTGGGAAAACCCCCGCTGTCAACGTGTAAGTTGGCGCCGGATCTCACCATCGAGCGCGGGAAGATTCCCGCCAGCTCCCGCGGCAAAACATACTCTACACTTACGGGATTAATGATCTTAGACGTTGACGATCACGAATGAATCAACCTGAATCTAAGGTAAGCGTTACGTCTTTCTGGCTTCGGAAGGCAGTGCGGTCGTTTCCTGCACGTCCCGCTCCACTGTGCGTCCTCGCCACACGGCCGACCGCACGCCCGCGCGCGTCGCCAGCGCTCATGCATTTCACATGAAGACGGCATTGTCCGCTGCGGCGCGCGAAGCGACGCGACGCGACGCGACGCAGCGCGTCGACGGGTCCAGCGCGGGCGTCGCGGCGCCGACAGCTCGCCCCTCGGGCACGCGCGGAACCGCCCGGCCGACGCCCACGCGACGCGACTGCACCGGCGGGGACAAACGGCGCAAGCGGCCGGCCGTTGCGCGGATTGCAGCGCTGGTAGAGGCGGTGCCAGACCACGCAATGCAGCACATCGAAATCATTATCTGCGATTTCACAACAGGAGAGGAGGGAACTTCATCAACACCGGTGGCGGGGAGAGTTCGGCTCGAGGTACCAGTGATTTGGTTCGATGCAGTTTACGCAGCCCCAGCAGTTATGCATTTATGCATTTTAGGAATATCTTCACTTTTCCCCCTTTCTCAGTATGCAATTCCTATTCCCTCCATTCATGACTTCTCACTGAATTCAAGCTTCTCTCTCAATCAGTTTACCCTCTTCCTCTTCCAATGCTTCAGTGTGGGAGTATTCTTTGGTGCAGGACTCGTCAACTCTGATAATTAGATGCGTAAGTGCTGAGTATATTACATCCCGGAAGGTGGCGGTGTTCCTCTCTCCAAAACCTGAGAGCCATTGCTAACTTGAACGTCTGCTGCAGGAGTTTTCTCTCCTATGGGTATCTGCCCCACTAGACTCCGTTCTAGCTGGAACAATATCTAAGATCCTCACTGGTACATGTTTCAATACAATGTTTGTGTGTGTGTGTGTGTGTGTTAAAGGAGAGAAGCGAACAAGGGAAAGAAGAAACGATCGCGGATAACTTGTCGTCCTGTTTTTAAGTTACTGCGCAGACATTCGCCTGCTACCGGAGCAACCATGGAAAACATCAAACCAGAGCAGCCGTGCGCCAGAATACCTCTCCGAAGATTCAATTGGACCCTGCTATATAACAAAAGACACAAATCCACCACGGGCAGGACGCGAACCCCAAGACCCGCGTTCAACGTCGCAGCAGATGCAATGGTGATGCCGGTGAGCTATCGCAGCCCTTTAAGTCGGCCCATCGTCCCCACGCATCGCCTTCGCCCTCAAACGCGTCGTCGCGCTCACCGCGCCGCGCCGTGGCCATATATCACGTCGAATCGCTCACGTCCGATCATTTCAACCCTTCTTCGTCCGACACGCGGGGGCGAAGGCGTTCACATCGCATTGAGGGGCGGTCGGCCGCGACGAGCGCTGTCAACCAATCGCAAGGGCGGCGACGGAAAAAGAAAGACGCGTTTCATCGAAATAAGCTCGACGTGTTCGACGGACGAGAGATGTCGACGCGAAAGGGAATAGATGGGGGGAGGAGTCGAGTATAACCTCGCCTGAGTGGAGCCAAAGATTCATTTATCTAATTGTAGATCCGGGCAGCAGACGTGAAACTGAGGGATACGTTTTTGTATTTGGCAATGGAGTATTTAAAATTATCACGTCCGTCTGTATTGAGAGATGTTTCTTCATGGTGCATCAATAGCACCAAACAAAGAAAAAAACATTATTAGATGAGAGGCCAAAGATACCATCACATTTAATCACGTGACACAAACAGGAAATGGAAAAGGGCGCGTTATGTTCTTCATAACCAATATTCCGAAATCCACATTTCTGAAATTCCGCATAGATCTTTCGAAACACATTCCACTAATAGGAACATTTTTCACGGGGAAGCAATCGGCTTACAGGTATCAACTGCAATCTCTCAACTACTCTACATCATTTTTGAGCAACTACGCATGCGCACGTCGAACTGTGCATGCGCAGGGGATCAATTGCTCTAGGTCCATTGTATCCCTGTGCAAAAATTTCCAAATAGTTATCATCCGTTCTTGATTCTATAATATGAACTCTTTAGTATCGATTTTCCGATTTTCGTTGGAATACTTCTTGGAGCTTTGCTATTAAATATATTATGAAATTAAATAATTAAATATCCCTGGGCGATGAATTTATATTCACATCCCGAATCTATGACATAAAATAGTTACCATCTCATATCGATTCTCCATTACCCACACCTCTCACAAGAGCCCTCTCATATCGGACCTCCCTTATAGATCATATCATATCGATCCTTTCATAGCGACCCTCTGATACCGACCACATATCGACCCCCCTTATATCGATCCTCTTACATCGATCCTCTTACATCGATCCTCTTACATCGATCCTCTTACATCGATCCTCTTACATCGACCTTCTCATATTGACCCTCTCATATTCGGACCCTCTCATTATCGGGACCCTCTCATATCACCTATCTCAATCGACCCTCTCATATCGACCCTCTCATATCGACCCTCTCTCATATCGACCCTCTCATATCGACCCTCTCCATATCGACCCTCTCATATCGGACCCTCTCATGGGACTGCATCGACCCTCTCATACCGACCCTCTCATATCGGACCCTCTCATATCGACCTCTCATACGACCCTCTCATATCGACCCTCTCATATTCGACCCACTCATACCGACCCTGCTTCATATCGACCCTCTCATATCGGACCCTCTCATATTCGACCCTCTCATATGTACCTCTCATACCGACACTCCAATCGAACCGCGTCTCATATCGAGGCCCCTTCATACCGATCCCTCTCATATCGCACCCTCTCCATATCGACCTCCTCATGATCCGACCCCTCTATATCGACCCTCTCCATATCGACCTCTCATATCGCATCCCTCTCATAGTCGACCCTCTCATATCGACCCTCTCATATCGACCTCTTTCATATGACACCTTCATATCACCCCTCTCTGATATCGACCTCTCATATCGATCCTCTCATACGACCCTCTCACTACTCCGACCCTTTCTAATCGACCCTCTCGAGGTATCGACTCTTTTCATATCGACCCTCTCATATCGAGACCCTCTCATATCGACCCTCTCATATCGACCATCTCATATCGACCCCCTCATATCGACGCCTCTTCATATCGACCCTCTCATATCGACCCTCTCATATCGACCCTCTCATATCGACCCTCTCATATCGACCCTTTCATATCGACCCTCTTCATAGCGACCCTCTCATATCGGACCCTTCATATCGACCCTCTCATATTCGACCCTCTCATACCGACCCTCTCATATAGACCCTCTCATACCACCACCTTCTTCTCCGTAGCACGCGACGCGGGGTTCAACTTTTTTCTCCACGGTGCATTGTTCCGAAATAGCCCCCTCCTCTTCGGGCGCGTCGCGTCATGCCTCGTCGGGGCTGAGCCGCGCCGTGCCAAACAGATGGCGCCCCCCCCTCTCTCTCTCCCACTCTAGACTCTTTGCCAGTCGGAAGCAGCCGCCGCCGCCGCCGCGTCCTCTTCTACCGGAGATCGCGCCGGCGATACGCGCGTGCCTCTGCAGAAAGGAATTCCGACGCAGAGAGACCGACGTTCTTCACCGCTCCTAGCGCCAGATCTATGGGGATAGCCGGCCAGACAATACAGCTGTCGCCACACTATTTCGATCAGGAGGAATGCAATAAGGGAAGATGTCGACGTTGAAGAACGATAGTTGGGAATTGCATTAAGGTCTGGACTATTTTTCCATTGTTTGTTTCGAAAAGTATGTATGTTATTTTGTTATCAAAATTTTCAAATTTCATGTATGTCTTTATTACGGAATAATTATTTGGAAGGTAGTTTCTTCCTAATAATTCTTCCTCTTGTGTTCACAATCCCGCAGACTGTTTCACACGTACCTACTCGATTAGGCATTGACATTATTGCCCTCATGAACAGAGGCCAGATTGATGTTTCACGAATTGAAACTACGTATTTTATACATTTATTTCATAATTTTTTATTTTTTGAATCGTTCCATGATCCTAAATATGTTTAACTTGAGCCATATTGTCTCATATACTTTTGCACACATACAAATATAACTTGCTAAAAGCAAATTCTCGTTCCATTATTCGGAATACAGCGATGAACATATTTTTGGTTACTTACATTCGTGATGTGCGCTTACATTCGTGCACGTAAAAACTTTCAGATTGACGTCGACTTTTCTGAGAGAGTTTTTGAGACTATGTATAAATATAATAATTTTCCTGTTTCTAAATACCTAAAACTTACATCCATTCACAATCATTCGTCCCAAATGAAAGAAAAACCATTAACATTGACGAATTACGTTTATTTATATTCCAGCAAGAGTTGTAGGGTAGTTTAATTGAAAAATTTTTAAATAACAAAATTCCAATTTCTCACAAGAACAAGATAAATAACGTACATGGAATCAATCTCACCAATGGAATCCAGGAAGAGGGAGCAACGGAAAACCTTAATGGAAAGAAGACATGAAACAAAATACCTCGATAACTCCCCTCCGAAACACGACGAAAATACATCCGAAAGCTCGCCAGTCTAATTAATTATCCGGAGAATTCTCCCAGTTTTGAAACTGTAGCTCAACAAGCTTTGCCCTGAAGCCTCAAAACTGTGATGCCACGTGGGTTGAAAAGACGAACTCCAACACCGTCATTTAAGCCAGATGGATATCATTCGTAAGCAATTTCATAAAGACCCTTTTTATCTGAGTATATCGGTTACTTATCGATTCTGTTAGAACAGTGTTGACACGAAGAATGTCCAACTGAGAGGTTTTCACCTTCTGAACAGTTAAAATACAAAATGTGAAAATTATTCATACAACACATTTTCATAGAAGAAATGAACGCGTGATATAAATTATTTAATGGTTTGTATGAAGGTTTGTCATATTAGTACTAAGAATCGATTGTTCATGTATATACGTATCTTTATAGTATCAAGATACCTGTTTTCAGAATTATTTTATAGAGATAACAAGACATTCTGAATGATTTAGAACTATTTTTCTTTTAAGAATTACGACATACATTCGACTTCGGGTAAAGTGAACTTCTAGGGACTTAAAGTTGGTTCACAATATCATAAGTTCGGGTACATCCTCCGATGTCAAAATGAAATAGAATTTCTCCAGAATTAATCATCCCATCCCCAAATTCATGATGTCCTCTTGAGAAGGAATTTAGCACGTCATTACTTCACAGTCCACGTAGATGAAATCGTCAGGGCCAATAGAATTATCAATTATGAGTTGAAGCAATTCTCTCAGAGGGACGTCATCCTCATCCTCAAATTCTTCACACCCAGTGGTCAATTTAGCATGCCGGTTGCAACTGCGGCCCATGCATTGTTGCACCGCTGGACAACGGTGTCATAGTTTCCATAGGTTAATAAAACACCAAAAAATAGTTTTATACTGCATCCAGTTTAATTTTTTCATTTTGTATTCACAATATTTTAAGGGACATTTTGAACGTTTTCCCGACAATTCTAGGATACAGATATTGTAATTACCGAGGAAATGTAAAAATTTATATACTACCTAATTTAAATATTCCACGAATGTCACTGACGTAATAGGGGTTTCGTGAAGCCTGGCTTAGTAGGGTCCAGTAGCTGCTGATGGCTCCGGGTTTTATGACTCCCAATTCTCTACTGAGGCTGATCTCACTGACCCATCAACACGTTAAGGGATACCGTGTTATACGTTATGTTCAAATTAATATTTTTTTTCGGTTCTTGACATATTTTTTATTTAAAGCGTAGTATTGTTTCCCTACCAAGATCTCCTTGGAAATCTTATGAAGTGAAATGTCTGCGTTTGACACGTCCAATCCTATTATTCCATCACTCACACTGTAGGGTAGAGCGGCAATATTTACAATTTCTACATTGTTTTTATATACTTATCTCAGCGTACATATCCTCACTACCTGGACTACAAATGAACATCTTTACCCAGCCACTAACCCATATTAACTCTGACATGTGTACTAAGTAAGAGCACAAGAGATTCTCAACTTTTCTGATCATGCCTGACACATATCCACGATATAATGATAAACATATTTTTTATCTCAGGGAAATCTTCAATAAAGGGCCCCCGAAGTCTCGAGCTGAAATATTTAGGACCACATTCAATACTTTTCTTAAATACGTCGTGTTAAATGCTTCGAGGAAAAAAAAACAACTATAGTTTATCAGGAATATGTTTCTTTGAAGTTCGATATTTTTAAACAATGTGCAGAAATCACAGAACTATTAATTTTCTAAAAATTCTTCACGTCCAAAAGTTCAGTCAGTGAAATTCAGTCTCGAGGCTCGTGCACACGGCAAAGCCTCATCGCTCATAATCGCATAGGAAGTTGCAGCAAGTGCAGCGAGGTGGGGCGGGCGGTCGCCCCTAAGTGATGTATGCGGCGTGTAATGAAGCGATGGCGCTAGGCAATTACCCCACGGGCCGAGGCGCTGTAACTCAAAACACGCCGCCACCTCCGGCTGCGCGCCACCGTCGTCGCTCGAGAGCTCGTTTGCATGCATGGAACATACGGCGTGGAACATACCCGTTTTTCCATACGCAGCTTAGAAAGCTTTGTAACTGATAAAAACGACATTTTTGTGAAAATTTTGGAGATCCCTAAAAATAACGAAAACTGTTTTTAAAGATTTTTCTGTCTGTCTGTCCGTTTGTCCGTCTCTGGACAACAGTAGCACATAAACCTTATACATGTTTTTCTAAAACAAAACTAGATATTTCTCGACTGATCTGGCAATCTGCGAATTTCAAACGAATTTTTAAATTTTTGGGGTACTTTACTAGAAGCGCCAGGGAAGATCATCAGAATGTTCTCACACATGGCTCGAAAATGGTTCTAGTATTCTTTCCCTCTAGTACAGCAATTAGCAATATTATAATATTAGTAGGTATCAATTACAAATAATATGGGAAATGACTGCTGTTTATTATTTATTACATATCAAGTAATAACTTTTCAAAGGCCTATTGTTACACGACCGGTTGTATTAAGGCCATATGGGGTTTAACATTGAAATGAGAACAATTGAGAGTCTTCTTCAGAGTGGCGGGATATAATTTATTCTCAGATTCTTGTGGATTGCACATGAAGAGTATTTGTGGCTGGCATTTGTGAATACTTGTTTAATTAAGGAAGAGATACCTGGGAATTGTTATGAGAAGTAACAACTGAACGTGAAGTAAACATTTTGTAATATTTTTAAACACAATTTATATTTTCTAAGTGATGTGCGGTAGGAGTTAACCACAAAGTTTGATTGAGTGTTTGATTTTTCCGAGCACGTTAACTGCTATAAACATGAGTCCCGTTAGTGTAGTGAACATTATATCGCCAGAGATGGCGGTGTTCCTACCCGTGGATGTGATACAGCGCCGACCTACATACCGACTTGTGGGGGGATTCACGACTCCAGCGAGACACCGCGGGGCGGCAACTCAGAGCTTGTCCCGTCTGGTTCGGACGTCAAACCGCAGACCGAAGTGTAAGTTGGCGCCGGATCTCACCATCCAGCATGGGAAGAACCCGCCGCCTCCCGTAATAAAAAACATACACTCCACTTACGAGATTAATACCCCATAGCCGTTGGTGCGGCCGGAAGCACAAAATAATAATAATAAATAATTCATCAAGTGGAAGGCAATTACAAAGAACCACTGTGATAAAATCATCTTCCCAGGCACGGAGGGTCGTTGAGGCTGATGTCTCCTACCGCATGTCAATATCGTAATGCGGAAAAGCCGGAAACCTAGGATTCGCCATCTCACCAACGATTACACGCTTAATAAAATGGCTAGGTCACTGTTACTACGAGCATTACATTACATACGAGCGAAAGTATAATCCTAACAAATAAAATAAGTATGTGCTTAATTCCAATTGTATGTTATTTCAAATGTAACGATAGTTTAAATTTATCAAAGATACTTATCAACTCAGTAAGACAAACATTCATGTACTTGTGGCGTAATGACTGTGTTATACTTGCACGCAGGAGGTAGTCATACTTTATAATTATGCGGTTTGAGTGCAGTAATTGGCTCAGAATATTAAAGTTGAACGACTTGTATTGAAAATGCGACAATGATCAATGCATCGTGGAGAATGCAAGCAGCGGGTGTCTGAGCTTGCGTAGAAGTTAGGAAGACGATACTTCGTTGGAGTAATTCTTCGTTCCTTTTTTAATCAACCTACTCTATGAAAAGTAATAAACGAGGGCTCCTTTCTAAAAACGTGTATCATACGAAGGGCTTGATTGGATCGGAGAAGAAACGAATACAATACCGAAGGTCATTCAAACTACATATTATTAGTGATACGTTCGTTGAATACATGTACTGTAATGCTTTGTTGGACCAGCGGGGCCTGTACGCGAATTTTACATAGAGATAAACACATTCTATAATACATATGAATCAAAACGCCCATTATGGTTAAAAATTAGTACTTTTTAAACATTATTTTGAGATAAAAAACATTTTTCGTCTCATTGTTGTTGCTCTTTGAATGCGCTCCATTGACATTCTCATTTAAAAGCTGTTTTGAATAACACATTTTAATGTACTGCATCTGATGATCACTGGTTGCAATCATAAAAGAATTGTTCACGTTTATTATACATGTGTATTCAATATTCTCGTGCGATTCGAATATGGAATATGCCTGCCGTTTTCAACTAGCAAATTAATTTACGACGTAAAAAATGATTTGTTTTTACATGGTCGCAGAGTATTCAAAAGGAAATATCGTTTGTGATGACACATACACACATAGTCTGTGAACTCCATAGGTCAGCCATTAACCAGGTACAGATAGACACAGTTTTGATTTTCAATAAATGCAACGGGGCATAGCGATACGGGAGTGTCAGTCCAGCTCGTTACAAATGTACATGACAATTGACATTTACGAATAAAATATAGAGGCATATATTAATTGAAAATGCGTATCATCGTGCAATCCACCCGTGATTTCACACAGTTACACGTTTGAAAATTAAATAATGTATAGATGAAGAGGTTAGATTTGTAACAAACGTATATACTCACAAAAATTAGGGAGAAATGAAATTCAAATTTATAAAAAAGATACTACGAAATTATATTCAGTTTTCATTCATAGTTTATAACACCAAATAATGACAAATTTAGACGAATATAACAGAGTAAAGTTTTCAGTTTTCTAATATGTCATTTGTATTATTACTAGTTTGCAGATTTGCTAAATTAGGACAAAAATATTATTGTTTTAAACACATTCAAAGGATACAAATCAATGCATTAAATTGGAGCATTCGTTCTTTCTCTTTATTAACTTTTACTGATCGTTGTTTTTGATTTTCCCCCACAACCTAATTAACTTCAAACACAGCCAAAACCTTAAACATTCGTATAAAATTCATATTTCCTTTAGATTTCGAATTCACCATGTTCCTGTTAAATTTATTTTCCTTGTCTCTTCACACAGCCGTCTGCTACTTCGGCACTTTCATGGGCGCAGCCATTGAAGAGCCTCTTACCAAAGCGAAGTATCTCCAAGAATTTTTTTTTTTTCAGGGACGGAAAGTATTCCTTATAGTTCAAAACAACAGTTTTCAGACACTCTTTCACATAACAGAGACGTAATTTTTAACGCAATATTTGGCACCATCATGGAATTTCATCTTAAAAGTGAAGTAATACGTGGTCATGGTAGAGCTTCATTTTCCGAACCAAATTTTCCAGATTCTTTTTCGGTCTTTACAAGGCATTTTTTAAAATTTTTCATTGAAAAAAATTGTAGATTATTTTAGTATTAAAGCAACCCTAATACTAATTTGTCGGCTCCCTGATTTCTCCATGATAAAGTACATATTTGTAAAAGATAATTAAAAGAAATGAAATCTGAGTCACTATTTTTTGCCGGAGTATTTTTTAAGGAATAATAATTATTTATTTAACCGACTCAAAACTGCTCCCGACTTTATCGATTCTCATGTAAATTCTCCAATTTTCCATGTCTTTTTAGAACAATGAATTTCCCTACTTTTTCCTGATTTTATTGTTTATCTCAAATTGGCCACCCTGTGTAACTAGAAGACGAACTGAAATGGCGATACATCAGATGAAACAAGTTCTTCATTTTCTCAGAATACACGGGTACTCAAAGCCACTACTACTCGCACAAATTCGCTTCGTTCTTTCCGTTTCGAATCCGCGACGTCTGACTGCGTTTCGATTTCCTTGACCCCGCTGCACCAGCTACGGGTGGTCCCGTCGTCCGGCGGCAACTGTCGATGCCTTTTTCTTTTCTACGGAT
The DNA here is from genome assembly GCA_017312745.1 of Gryllus bimaculatus. Classification (NCBI taxonomy): domain Eukaryota; kingdom Metazoa; phylum Arthropoda; class Insecta; order Orthoptera; family Gryllidae; genus Gryllus; species Gryllus bimaculatus. The sequence continues at coordinate 2,747,050 of BOPP01000066.1, read as the reverse complement.
GTCTCTTATTTTTCAATTTGCACACGCGAAAAGGCCCGCTCGCGCCGCAGCGGCGCGCCCACGCAGCGCGCAAATCCTCTTTTTGCGTCCGCGATCTAATGATCGGTTAGAATCGTCCAAAGGCAGCCGCGGCGCGCACTGCACGCGCGGAGCTCGCCGCTCCTCGCAGGAGGAAGGTCTCGCGCACAGTGGTCTCTTTCGGAATCGAAATCAACTCTAAATACTCACTTTCTTAAATGTAGGGAATTTCCGATGTAGATCACAGAATTGCATACAAATACTCAATTAATATCTTAATAAAACCAACCTTTCATAACAATATCTTAATAAAAAAACTAGTTTAATTTGAAAAGTTCACTTCCGTGTTAACATATAACTAATCTGGCCATATACCTTAAGGCAGTTGTGCCGTAGCAAACTCGGACCAAAGGATCGCGGGTTCGAGTCCTGCCTCGGGCATGGTTGTATTAATGCTTGTCCTTCTCCCCCCCCCATCATCACCATATTGTCAGCTTCACAGTTATCATACCGTTAAATTCAATAGTGCTCCCTATTGACCTAGATAATGATGCGACCTTAAATAACAAAATAAAAAATAACTAATTGGCCTCGTGTCATACTGAGATGAAGTTTCACTGCCGTATTATGCCATCTCCGAAGCTACAATCAGTTTTTTAAAAAAATAGTATGTTCAAAATACCTAATAGGCTAGTTGTAAATAAAAAGAAACTTAATACCTACATTTCACTCGTTATTTCATTATCACGTATATTAGCACATATACAGCTGTCTAGCGCTTGGAATCAATACTAATTATTTGGTAGCACGCGTGCTTCCCACAAGTAGATTGTTTACATATTTTTATAATATGGCATTATAATATACCGGGATATACCGGGGATTCAAAAAATTTGATATTGAGGTAAATATTCCCGTCCTTGCCGAATTATACCACTGTGAGTCTTGGCGAACTCTGCGGTTTCCGATTTCGCTTGCACCACCCGCTTCCCCTTTCTGTGGTGCTGCGATTGCGATGTGGGTGGGTGATCTCACAGGCGGTCCACGGCGCAACGGCCGCTTTCACAGCCGGGCTTCTCCTTCTCGCGGCGGAGTGAGCAGGACGCTCGGAATAAACTTGGCGGCCACCCACCTGCGCGGGGTCCGGACGGTCCGTGAAGGCCCGAGGAAGGAGGTGCTCGCGAGAAAGGATACAAGGCAAGTGAGTAACAAAATTACTTTTTTTTGTATAAATACGGGGAACCACGATCATCAATAGCCACAACCCGTCAATACCTGGAATTCTAGGATTGTTAGAATTCGTTTATAAGTCAAATTTCTCCTACTATTCTTCGATACCTACCTCAAACTTTGAATTTTCGATGACTCGATAACTTTGAATTTTCATACCTCCTTATCCTCTCAACGGAAACAGTATTCACTTCCCCCCCAAAAAAGAACGGTAATTCAAAATATATGACGTCCTTATACTGTGATTCACAATAGTGTGAGAACACTGTCCAAATGAATCTCGATATTATTAAAATTTCTTGACATATCTTTTTTTTAGTTTTCTTAAATTCTTTTGTGCTACGTAAAGAATTAGGGTCTCGAAACAATTTTTTTCTTTTGCCCTCGGATTAGAAATAAATATAATAGAAATAACATTTAGAACTGTCTGCCCAATTATATTAGAGTAAACGCAGTGCACCTGTGGTAGTGCTTTCGCTTCTTTGAACGTACGTGAGGGAAGTCGAACTGCAGAAAACCATCAACGTACGATGACACAGTTTTGTGGTACGTAAAACTTCCTGATTAAATGCTCAGGAAAATCAAATTCTCCTACAATTGGCGTCCTAGTCAGATCCTATATTCTCTCAGTTATTCAGTAAAGCAAGTTCAAGTTAAAATAATTGTTTTTGTGACAGTCTCTGTCTGCGAATATGCGAGACCAAAAAATGTTGGTAACTCCAGTGGTGTCAATTTAGGAACCGTCCAACAGCCCGAGCATTAAAGAACAACATGACACATTTATAAGTGCCCCAGAGGCTCATAGGGCAAACTAACTCAAGAGTCAAGTCTGCTGCATTTAGATAAGAATCGACAAAAGGGAACCGAAACGTTTATACGGAGGAACATACAAAGTCTTGTTGACTATTAATTTGTAAAATTAACACTATTAATATCTGATATGTATGAAGCCACTGATCTCCCGCCTGGTCTCCGGCCAATCATGTTCGTGCAGTGCCTGTGTATTTGTGTGTATGTAAGAGGTGAGGATACGACAAGGAAGGGGAAGGAAAGACAGCGTGCGGTTCGTGGCTCGTTTGTCAACTACTCCGCATTCACATGGTATTGATCGAAAAAAAACACGGAAACCACTACCATTAAGAGCATTTGGCCGCTAGAATTGGTCTCTAGACAGCGGTTGAAATCGACCTTGCTAGTGTCAAAAATCCTACCACCGTCTGGACTCGAACACTAGGTCCTTCTTGTGAGAGGTACGGCAGTGACATCAGTCGATGCCCTGAGGCATCTCAGCGGCGGGGGTAAATCGCGCAGCGCAATCTAAGCGCAAGGGCTTGCTGAGTACTCCACGTCCGCATCGCAAATCAACGAATCCTCGAAGGCTGGGAGAGCAAACGGAGCGTTCTCGTAAACGAATAAATTAATCACGGGAATGCGCCGCGTTGCCCACCACTTGACCTCAGGCGGCGGCGGCGGAGGCGGCGGCTGAGTCAGCGACGGAGGCGGAGCTGGAGGCCGGAGAAGTAAGACTGCAAGCGTAGGAGTCAGTGGGGACTGGGAAGCAGCCGAGATGTCGGAAGAAATGAAGGAGACGAAGGCAGAAGAAATCAGGGAGGAAGGAGCAGACGGTAACAGCACCAGCGAGGTGTTGGACGCTGAAGGCGGAAAGAATGGAAGGGAAGATGCCAGGATGACAGACGTGGATGCAAGTGTAAGAACAAGAGAGGCAGTCTGTAGTACGGCAGAGGTAGAAATGCAGACGAAGGAGAAGGGTCAGGAAGGAGGCTGAGGCAGAGAGGAGAGAAAACAGTGAATAGACGTCTGTGGCAGAGACGGCGGAGGCAGGGGAGAGAACGGCGGAAGCCAAGGCAGGGGGCAAGGGCAGGAACGGAGACGGATCGAATAGGGTCAGGAACAGATGAGTCAGAAAGAGTTGGGGATAGTGAGAAGCGGAGGGGTTATATAGGCGCGAGGGTTTGCGGGACAAGAGGCGGGAAACAGTGACAGGAAAGAGATGGTAGAAAGTGCGAATGGTAAGAGTGGAGGAAATTGCGAGAGTGGAGGAAATTGTAAAAGTGTAGTGAATTGATAGTGGAGGGAATTGTGAAAGTGGAGGGAATTATTAGAGGAGGGAATTGTGATAGGAGGGAATTGTGATAGGAGCGAATTGTGACAGTGGACGGAATTGTGAGAGTGGACGGAATTGTGAGAGTGAAGGAGATTCACCATTCTCTCCATTCTCCTCCAGGAAATGCAGGGGTTTGTGAAAGTGAAAAGGGCTGTATGACTGGAGGGGATTATGAGAGTTGGGGTGCGACGGATTGCTCGAGAGTTGAGAAACGAGATGTGCCAGGCGGCTGAGCTTTTCGGCAGTTGAAAGGTAAGGCGTTTGGGTGGAAGGGTGGTGGAAGGGCAGTTGATCTGTTGGCTGGCGCGGGGCAGGGCCGGGCGAGGGTGGGTGACGGAAGGCTACGGGGAAGCGACGGAGCGTCAGGGCTTAAGAGCTGCAGGGGCGCGCGTGAAGCGAGGAGCTGTGGCGTGGAAGGTGAGTAGCGGAAAGGAAAGGGGGAGCGAGTGGTCGGGGGCGGGCGACAGAAATTACGGACTGGGAGGCGCGGCGGCTCCCTATGTGCATCGTGTGTTAGTGCTTTGACTTTTGAAAGCATAAAATTTATTATTGTATATGTTGATATATTATTGGATACATTTATGTATTATTGAATACATACATGAATTTTAAATATTACTTACAAGAACCACGATGCATATAAGCAATTGATGACTAATAAGGATGATTTAAAATATAGTGCGAAGATAGTCCATTAAACATAGTCCACCCAAACCAAAATACATTAAAAGTATGATGTATAAACCTTTGAAAGTAGTTTAATGGTAAAACGTCTCTCGGTATTTGAAGTACTTCCCAGGATTTTTCTTAAAATTAACTTCTAAAAAATTGAAACGCCACTAATTGAATTCTACATGTCTTCAGTTCATTTACAAAACGAACTACAAACTCATTTTAAAATGTTGATGTTAATTATTCACCTTCATTTTGTTTTCACGTCTTGCACCATCAATTGACGATTTAAAACTGTGACATGCAACACTTTAATTCGAAATTCCACAAGATAAAACTTATTTACAAGGCACACATAATGCATGTGAGTAATAAAATAACTATTTTGTATGCAAATGATAGTCTAAGACTATTTCATTTCTCCCGCCAACTTTCGTGCCCGCAACGTACGAGAATCAAATTAAAATTTCAACATAGCAGTTATTTCTCCTCCAAGTACGTTTTTGAGATCTATAAAGAAAAGCAAGTGAAATACTTTATGTACAACCTTACTATGAGTGTTAACGTTATTTATTTCATAAGTGCTAGAATTATTTTTACATGAAATAAAGAACCTGTTGTCCAGGCGCGAATTGCAGACGTGGTATTTGCTTTTCATAATCAAATATACCGCAATCATAAATTCGACGCTTTTATGTAGTCATCGCTTCCATAAAACCTGTTCACATTCATCAGGGTATTATAAGAAACATAAGCCATTAAGGATATCGTACTTCCTTATATCATCGTCAGCTCATTATGAGAAATGATTCATGCAATACATGGAGTTAATGGAATAGCGCGTCGTGCATCATTACGCTACCAGCGGCACTAAAAATACATCTCTCTCCCTTAACTAGTCTTCTGGCAGTCGGAGAGTACCGCCGACAAAACAAGATGGCTTTGTAATGGCCAGGCGTAATGCGCATGTGCGTGTGCAAGGAAGGCGAGATCCAAATGCACTAATGACCCTCGCGTGTGGGATGAAAGCCAAACCACAGAGCTCTGCTGCAGCACGGTGCATACGGACGCAAAGCTCGAGGGCGCCCTACATGGAATATGTCTGTGAGAACGGATCGAGAGGGGATCGTGTGTACACTTCTGAGGATGAAGCTCGGATTCGATTCCGGAATAATTAAATTTTGCGTGAGTGGGGATAATCGTGGTGTTTGCGAGACAGGAACTTGCAAAGAACCGAGCGAAATGGCTCTGGGCGAATCGCGCTGACTTCGCATTGTGGAGGCCTGGGTTCAATCCCTGTGCCAGCTATCCTGACAGGGTTTTTCGTGGTTTCCCTCGGTCATCCAGACGGATGCTGAATTGGTTCTACTGAAAGGCCACGACCGCGAAATCGGCGTCGCTATTCGAATTCTTTACGTGAAGTCACGAAGGTTAAGCGAAATTGAGATATAATGAGTTCCTTGTTGTGTGATGGTACATATAATGCCTAAATAAATTACAAATATGTTAGGAAGTGTGGGAGAATTGTAGGGTGCCCTCTTTTTGACCTGGAATGCATTTTCTTGAATTTAACACTTTTCCTGTGCAGGCAATTTTAAGTCTAACACAGTTCCAAGGTAATTTTATATGAGTAGATTGGTGGATTATCTTACTTTATTTAAAGAAAGTTTTATATTCTACAAAGTTTTACAATGCAATAACGTGTTACAAAGTAAACCTGTTACGACACCCGTTAAAACTTTGACATATTTTTGTACTGTAGACAAAAAATATAAAATTAACAATTTTTGTTAATAATTAAAATGAACGCCGAAAATAAAGTTATAGTTAACATTTAAAAGAAATAATATCTGGTTATGTAAATGTCTCAAAAATCATTCTAATTTTTAAATTGTTTCAACAAATTCCCTAATGTTTCTCTCCATTTTCCCCCAAGGTTAAAAAATTACCCATTTTTTTCAAAAAGTAACCACACTGATTCCAGTTCCAACGCAAGGATTTTCAGCCCCGACGAAGCAGGTGGGTCGGTCGGTCGTCAACATCTGCATGAGAAGTTTTCGGCATATCTGATAAATGAAAAAGAAGATGATGATGATGATGATGATGAAGAAAGAGGGAAAAATATACAGAAGCATTGAATGATTAGCGGTTAAATAATGAACATCCTCGTCCAGCTACATCAAAGACTGTTCCACCCGTCCCTGCTCCAATGCCGCCACAATTTTCCGCCACATCTCACGCTCGTCGAGAACATCATCCCCCCTCCAGCCGAGAAAGCACTCCCGCGCAGTCGAGTGCGTTCAGAAAGAGTCGTCCGCGGGTGGGCGGAGTGGCCGCGGGCAAAACCAAGGCAGTGCAGGCGGCCTCAAGCGCGAAGACAAGCGCGGAGCGGCGCGCCCACGTAAATCCCACCGGCCCGAACAAATGTCCGCGCGTCGGCCGGGATTATATGAAATTTGTGTGTGGGTTTTACGGCCAGTATTTATGTCTGCGAGCTAATCTGTTTGCAGGGAACCGCCGCCACCGCGGCGCGCGTTGCGGAGAGGCCGCCCGGTGGAGCTACGTAGTTGGGAGGGAGGAATGGAATGGAAAAGGAGGCGTGGCCGAAGGTGAGGGGAACGTGAGAATGGTCAGGAGCTAGTTAAGAGGGAGGAATGGAATGGAAAAGGGGGCGTGACTAGGGGTGGAAGAGAACGTGAGAATGGTCAGGAGCAAGTTGCATGAAAGGGATGGAAAGGAAAAGGGGTGTAGCCAGGGGTGTAGAGGAATGTGGGAATGGTTAAGATGTGACTGGATGAGAGGAAAGGAATGGAAATGGAGGGGGGGGGTTGAAGGGTGAAAGGCCACGTGGGAATGTTCACGAGCTCGGGGGATGGGAGGGTAAAAATGGAAATGGGGGTGTGGATGGAGGTGGAGGAGAACGTAAGAATGATCAGGAACTAGTTGAATGGGAAGACAGGAATGGAAAAGGGGCGTGGCCGGGGTTGAAGAGGAATGGTAGGAATGGTCAGGGACTAGTTGGGTGGGAGGAAAGGAATGGAAAAGGAGCATCACTGGTGGTGGACGGGAACGCGAGAAGGGAGCGGAGAGGAGGGGGTCGGCAAACGACGAAACAAACACGCAGATCCGCCGGCAGGAGAGCTGCACAAGAACAACCCGTGTGGTCGGAGGAAGGGGAAAGGGGGCGTCGCCAGGCGAGAAGCGAGGGCTTAACCGAGCCACGGCGCGCGGGCTTAGGCCCGGCGTCAACTCTCCACGCCGGGAGAAGGACCGGCTCCAAGATGGCCGAGGTGTTGCCCCCCCCCCCGAGCCCTATTACCAAATAATTAGGGCCGGCGAAAAGAGGAGCTTAGAGGAAGATCTATACGCTCGCGCCCGGCCGCCCGCGGCAGGAGCTTTGCATCGGCGACGAAATTTCCTGGCTCCCCGAAGAATAACACGCAACGTGGGGTGGAATTGCGCAAACGAGAATAAATGTGGCTGAATTAGGTATAATTCATGCAGTGACGTAAAAGCGCGAGAAAGCATTTACTGTCGCTGTAACCTTGGTCGTTGTAAAGGAAGAGAGTGGAGGTCTTTCCCCTCGATCATTCCGGTGTGATGGAGTGTGTTTGTTGTGCGGGAAAAGGCGAGTTGCTCGGAGTCTTGTCCACGGGAAACAACTTTCTCTTCTAAAGATAGGATTCTGAGCAAGTGCAACAGGTAGTTAAGGTAACGTAAAGCCTTAGAGAGCAAAGAATTATGTTAGGAACCGGCATTCTTTTGGTGTGGAGTCTGGGAAAGTGCGCAGTTAATCCTAGAAAATGGAAAAAGTAATTACATTGCAGTCTCTAGAGGTGCAGTAAACACAGCATTTGTTGTACCTCCAGATGTCGCTATTTTCTTGCTAGTTTTGAAAACATTATGTTAATTTTTATTTTTTTATTATGCATGGTGCAACTCGTCTTTAGGGAAATTTTGACCCGTGCGACTATTTTTATTTTCCTATTACAAAGTACTTTTCTGTTTGATAGTGTAAATCACAACAACACAAATGCAATGCAATACTTACAATTAGAAACCTATTGCCTATAATCTAGGCTGTAATATAATCAACGAAAATGGTAGACAAGTAAACGAAAATGGTAGACTAATATTAATTGTGATCTCCAAATTGTATATATTAAAATTTCTTTCCTACCGTTTTGGTAATAGTTACTCTGTTTTTGTCGTAAGTTTTCTAAAAGCATGCGAAGGCTTCAGGCTCTCTTTTGTCATAATGTCGTACAACGAAGCTCCGAAATCAGCTCCTCACTCACAACCAACGTGTATCCTTTACCCTTTCGCAAATGTATTTGTAATTTACATATATCTCATTGAGATCGGGTATTTCTTCTCACGAAACTGAAATATATTCAATTTGGATTCTTCCAGGTTGTCCTTTCAAGAGCTACGAAGCAAGAGCAGGTGCTGAATACCATTCTCTGAATACCATCTTCCTCGCTTTCTCTTCCACGCACTTTACGCGAAGCTTCATCTCTCTCCTTGTACATCTATCTCCACCTCTTCCCTCCTACATCTACCTCCATCTCTGTCACTCTAGATATACCTCTATATCTCTTCCTCTACATCTGCGTCTTCTTATTCTGCATTTCTCCCTCCATTTGTCCATCTCTCTACCTCGATCTCTCACTCCTTCCTCATCTCGATATCTCCATTTTCCTCTCCCCATCTCCCTTCTCGTACCCACACGGAGAGAAAAGTAAGTAGATGTGCAATACTTTTAAAAAGTAACCAGCGAAGTTCGATTTCGCTAAAATGTTACCACAAACTTCTTTCTACTCAGTAGGGAGGTGAAAATCCTGCTCTATTTTTAAAGCACACATTAATATCTAATATTGGTTTTTGGATCTAAAAAACGTAACTCGAAAGATGGATTGAGAGCATAGAAAGATGGATTGCTCCTGTACATAATTTCAGTTTCATTAGGCTTAAAAAGTAAATGATCAATAATTTAGTATCTCCAAATCAATACATTTAATGATTTTAGCAATCAAAGAAATTAAAAATATTTATCGCATAGAGCGTAAACATCGTATCTCCAGTATGGTCATTTTTGAGTTAATGTCACTTTTGGAGACTTCTCTTTCATATCTACTTGGTGTGTAAGGATAGTATACCCAATCATTCTTTTTTTCCAGAAAGCAAACTTATCACTCCATAAGTAATAGCACCTCTACAACCTTTCAAGCATGATTTTTTCGAAATAAGGAAATCTGGACATGAAATATAAGTGCATTAAGCCATCGATATAAAAAAACTCAAAGACGCCAAACCGGTTTAGGTGGCTCGGAGCACCATTGATGTCATTGCAGTGCGTCTGACCCGGTGGTCCTAGTGGTCGACACCCAACGGTGGCCGGATTTTCGACACTAGTTAGATAGAAGGGTCTAGTTTAGCCGGTGACAGGAGGAGAATTCTAGCGCAGGCTGCTCTGATCGCTGGTTTGCCGTGGTTTCTCCGATCAAAACCCATCAATATCAAATGAATTCCGGAAGAGTCCGCACTGTAAACATTTACACGCAGCACAATACCACACATGCCGGGAGACTAAACGCGAGGATCAAGGTTGTCCTGGTTGGTGGGAAAAATGTGATTGGGCAAAATTCCGCAAATCGACGGGTAGGTCGCGACCGCATCTCATCACCCAGCGGGAGAACTTCATCGCCACCTCCCGAGATAAGAAATTCACTACTCTTACGGGATTTGTGACCTTAGGAGTTCACGCGCCTCATATCACTAATCAATCAATCAAAAACTCCAAAAACATGTGTGACACGGTGATTTCCACTACCGCACCGACGAATCCATCAGCAGCGGTATTTCGCTACCACACGCGCCTTCCGTCGCCGTCGCCACGCGCGCCACAGCCGACCCGTGTGGGCGAGCTAACTCGGGCGGGAGAGCGCCATCAATAAGCGTCGCAGGTGCGTCGCGGCGCCCATAAGGGCGATCGCCGGGCTAAGCGCTTCTGGGGCGCCGCGTCGCCCGGCAGGACGCGCTCCTCGCCGCACAGTGAGCACTAACGGACGCCCGATGCCCTAACGGACGCGGATCGCTTTTCGGGAATACTGTTGTAACAAAAAAACAAAACAAACAAAAAAAAAGTTTTGTGGCGGGCGGTTTCATTTCCATGCAACTTCGTTTTCTTAACATGATGAGATGATTTTCAAGTTATATCAAAATATGTTTTTTACATCTTAGTTTATAAATTTTTGGAAATGGAGTTTTATGAACCTCTGAATTCATGTACAATATTATTCCATAAAAATTCATTGCGAATTCGGTCGATGAAATAACGATGCATCTGTTACCAAGGGGAACTGGGTATAATGCTACAGATAAAGTCCAACTAAAAGCGACTTCATGACCTATGTTTTCCTATCATGTGATGCGTCTCGGAAGCCATTCTCACTTATATCTGTTACGTCAATTTTTTTACATACTCATGTTTATGTTTATTGTACAGTGTCCTATGATTTTTTGTAGCAATTTATTCTGTCCATTCGCAGGTCTGAATGAAATTTTGTAAAAATACAAAATGATATTGTGTAATAATTATATTATTTATGTACTGATTGTCTACGTCATTTGTATTTCTAAAGAGGCTTTTGATTAATAATAATTTGTATCATCACATGATACATTTTTACGATATTATGACGATGAGAACCGATTATCATCATTATTGTCGTCATCAAGAGCAACAACAGTTTGGATAGAAATGATTGACTTGTTTTGTATTCAAGAGATTCTATACACTGGCATCCTTTTATTTATTTCGAGTCTGCAGTTATGGTACTTGTTTATTTATGAATAAGACGATGTGCGCGTATTATACAAGTATTATACGTATTTCTCCTCATTGATTACACACAAATTTTACTGTTTTCTTGACGATAAATAAATAAATAAATAAATAAATAAATAAGTAAATAAATAAACAAATAAATACACATTTTTATTTATTTTCGGTGCCGTGCGCATTTCGGCCCGCTTGGACCGATTTCGGCCCAACGCGCGGCGTCGATAAGAGAGGAGGAGCGGGCGATCGCTAAGTGATGCGCTCCTGGGTGGCCCGTCGCTCACCGGAGGCCGTCGCGACGCCCGGCGCCCCTCGCCCCGCCCCCTTGCACCTCCCGTCGTGCCGCCGCCCACCGCCGCTTGCGCCATCGCCTCGTAAATTGGGGGACGTCACCGAGAAAACGGCGCCGCGCCGCGCCGCGCCGCGCCGGTTCGGCGCCAACACGTGGCGACGGTACGTCACACGTTGGGCACCTAAACGATGTTCCGATACCTCTGATCTTTGGTCTTTATCGATTGCCTTTTCCGACTTGGTTGCTGGTTTGTGGAAACATCACCTTCATTCATTTCATTGAATTCATTTCATTAATTTCATTGAATTCATTCATTTTATTGTTTATTATAGAAGAATAGAAAGCGAACTATAATTTCTTAAATATTTTTTTTCATTTCTTGGCGAGTGCGCACACGATTGTTCCTGTCGGCGAGGTGCGTTGTTGCGCCGTCAAACTGAGTAGTGATCAAATTCCCACTACTTTGCATACGATCACGGCTCCCAGGTTTCGTGTCTGAACACGCACAGTTGTTTGCTACCGAAGCTGTTTTAGTGCGCCCGCAAACGCGTTGAGCCCAGTGCAAAGGCATGGTAGCAGATGTAGTTTTGTTATTGTTGTTGATATTCTCCACGTGATCTTTGTGTGTGCAGAGTTTATTTCCATTCAACATATTCGATATTCCTTTTTTTATTCATATTTACGTTGTGTTTCAATCTGCATTAGCTGGTTAGGGGTTCTCTTTCAAAATTTCATAAATCACAGATGCAATCCCCCCCTGCAAAATTGTAGCACAAACCTCTTAAATTTTGGAGTTAAAGTGGGCGTCAGTATTGATCTATACTCCCTCAGTCAACATTTTCAAGTACATTCAGTAGTTTTATTCTCATTGCATTTCTTTCAGTAAACAGAAACAACATATCAACGAAATTTCTCAACCCATCAGTATACTTCGGAGCAGACGTATGATGGTGTTGGCGCTACGCAACGGAGCTAAAATTTCCTTCCCATAGCGGAACTACTTCAGATAATTCAGTGAGATGCAGGTTTACTTGGCACATACATAAAGATTTACTGAGAGATTCCCAACGAGTCAGTAGGTAGGCATATTGAACCCAGTGTCCGACAACGCGAGACAATCTTTGATTCACTGACCATTGCAAAATTGGCAGAGGGTGATGTAGGTTACTATTGTTCAGTGTTGCGTGTGTCATTACATATGTGTTCCAGTAAATAGTTTTCTAAGTTCATTGTCAGAGTCATTTAACTCACAAATAGCTACAGCACACAACACTTTTTTTCATATTCCTCGTTCACATTGTTAAATTCAATAAATGAAAAAAATATAGCTTCTTCTAAAAGTCCAAAGAGTGACTATCATCAAAATTACTTCTTTTAATATCACCCGACACACAAATAATTCGCATACGAAACATCATGAAGTCGAAAATATCAGTACAAGAATCGAAAAAAACTTTGGCATACGTCATCGATACATATTGTTACAACTTTACCGTATGCGTGCCGCATAGAATACGTTGAAGTTTAAAACAATTGATTATTAAAAAATAAACAAAATACTGGGATATGAATCAATATGGCTGCTACCTCACATACCGAGCATGAGGCAAAGAGTATGTGCTTGAAAATTTTCCATGAATTCTTACTAAACGCAGTTTATGCAACTCATATAAAATTGTATTTGGCACACTCATTTCAGAACTCTGTACTCTGCAGCTATCTTTACATCGTCGGTCAACATTACTTCCGAATCCCGAAATGCTTTCTATACTAGTTACTAAATAATAGAAAGACTTATTTAGTAAGGAAATTTCTGTATCATCAATTAAAAGGTAAAATGAGGTTATGAAATATTGTGTAGATAAATAATGTAATACAATTCGAAAAGAACAGCAGAATTATATTGCATGGCATTAAGTACAGCTTCCAAATTGTATTTTGTCGTAAGGAGACTGTATTATATTAAAAGTGCACTTATAAAACCGACAATAAAATAAATTTCAGAGTATATGAATCGGAAGAAGTTATCGAATCGGTAATGTTTTCATGTAATGTGGATTGATAATTCAGTCTTCTTATGTTCGTTTTTCAAGTAATAATAATAATAATAATAATAATAATAATAATAATAATAATAATAATAATAATATGAACTATTTTAAAGCGAAGGGCTTCTTATTTCTACCTGGGAGTGTAGTAGTACACATTACAATCACTAGTATTACAGCTTTAAGATCAATTTCAATACGTCTCTTCATTCCACGCACTCGAAATAATATGAACATCCACCTCACCCAGCGCTTCAGCGTCAGTTCTACCAACCTCCCAATTCCCCCATTCAGCCCTCGCAGAGTACTCCGATAAATGACGCGTTCGCGACTGTTAATGCAGTGAGATGTCGGGCGCGTTGAGAACAGCGATGGTGCTGGGACATAATTGATTCAACGGCTGCGAGAGGCAGATTTGGTTCTGAAAGCTTCGGGGACGCTGCACCTCCCTGAGGGGATACATGAGAGCAGCAGTCAGAAGGGTACTTGTCTATGCAAGTATATGCAATTTTAATGCTAATGGAACGTGCTTTTAAGGTCTCTTTTCAACCACTAGGTCATACAGCGACCACTGTAATTACCATTGGATTTTGAACTTTGAGGGTAACGATATCCTGTATAACGACACACACATAAACATCCATGCCCTGAGTGGGATTCGAACCCGCGACCCTTCAGGCACGAGGCAGCTACGGCCCTTCAGCCCTAGCGACCTGGGCGTAATGTAATAAGTCACAATCACGTAGCTAACAGAGATTGTCGTTTATCAGAAAAAATTCAACGTTCATTATTTTCAGATTGTTTTTTTTATTTAGTAGTTCTAGTACGACTATTTCGATATTATTATTTTCCATGTACGTTCTTTCAAATAAAAATAACTAATGGAAGTCAAATGTTTATATTAAAGCATAAAATAAATTAAAAATTACTAAAGCACAAAATATTGTTAGACAAAACTGAACACTATGTCTGATTGAAATATTTAAAGTATCTCTGAACATCTGAAATTTTGAAATTGCCTTCTCCTTTTTGTCATTTTATGATGGGGCGCGATTCTTGAAGATGAATGTGAGAGTAGTTACATAACTTGTATACGTATGTAATTGCTCTCCTTACGTAAGTTAATAACATCAGCAAAAACCCATAAATCATATTTTAGAAAATAGCGAGTGAAATCTAAATGTATTACCGTTACAAAACAGGCAGCTACCTCTTGCATCATGCTTCCTGTTAAAATATTTTGTATGCAGATTTTATAAGATGTGTGCACGTTCTAGTAAAATATCATGACATAATTGCATACAGTCGTGTTACAAGGTGCATGTAACCTGCGCGTTTATTTTATTTACGAGAATGTTTTTACCTGGGGGCATATGTAAAATACTACGATCTCTACTTCTTAACAGTTTCTTCTGTGAAACATTATATGAGCACAGGTTAACTCGCATGTTGTTGAAAGGTCTAGTTTTTGGTAATAATTTCCTTCTCGGTCTTTAATCATCGCTTAAGACTTTCATGGATTCTTCTCTCATGCCTTGTATTTTTATGTCCTCTGACGTCACCCATCTTTGGTCTTGGTGTTTATCTCACAGGTGTCGACATTTTCCAGTAAAAAATAACAATGGGGAATGAAATGTATTCTGTAATTATAAATAACATATACAGTACATCATTTATGTTATTTTTATTCAAGTTCTGTGTATTTGTACGCGAATGTTATTATTTGACTACAAACATTCGCATGCGAGAAGGTGACACGAGCTGTTCTCTAAATGATGTCATGCATTTTTTTAAATTGTTTGTAATGGAATAATAAAACTAAGAGAAGGAAAAGTTTCGTTACGTCTCGGATTTCCACATCATATGTTTTGTTTTATTTACAAAATTTAACATTCAGTTTCTTAAGCTAAGATGACTCCAAAAAGTACTTTAATGTTTTGTCTTCTTGTTCTTTCTTCTTCCAGGGTTACTATCAAAGTCAATACAACCAGTTTTCTTCACACTAATGGCATTAAGGGAACAAATTTGAAATTATACAATTATTAACGAAGTGTAATGTACAAGAGTTCAGCAATTAATCCATTTTTATATTTTTGAAAAAGGTAATAATTCTTGAACACAAAAAATAAGATATTATATAAAAATAAAATCAAGAATTGAATAGCCTCAGTCCGTGAAAGAGGCTTCGCATGGATTTGTGACAAAAGGGACTAATTTCCGAAAAAGAAAAATAACAGAGAGTGTACAAAAATATAATCAAGAAGTACAATATTTCAACGAAGAGATCTGTGTACACGCGCGAATTTCTGAAAAATATTCAGATGTCCTCGTGCGGTCGGAAGCGTTCTCTCGCCCGGGGGCGAAGTCCCGTTCAGCGCCTGAGCCCCAAGAGGTCGTTGAGGCCCATGCGCCGTCGGAGGCAGGCTGCCTGCCGTTCGCTGTCGCAACATTTCGTTCCGCCTCCCTGCGCCCACTGCACAGTTGCCGCCTACGACGCTGCCATCTCCCGTCTCCAACTCGACTCTTCGCACTCCCCGCCTGCTGCTTAGCTGCTGCTTTTGACTTCCGCGTCTCCTCCGACACCTTTGCCTCCTTCGTCTCCCCTGCTGATTGCCTCGCACTGCCCACATCGAACATCTTTTTTCATAGCCGGCGGCTCCTGTGTTTCCTGTTCCTTATTTGCCTCCTTGGTTTCCTCTACCTCTTCTTTATTTCCTCCACTTACGTAACCTCCTTTCCTTGATATCCTTTCTCCGTCGTACACCTCCTCCGTCACCAGCTCCACCATGCACTTCACAATTCCCCAAGCACCTCGTTTCCCGTTTCCACCAGGCTTAATTTTTGCTTTTCTTCTGACACCGCCATCCTTCCCGTCTCCTCCTAGCAGTCGCAGTTCCGTGCCCGCCACCGCCTACTTCCTTTTATCGCCTCCGCTCAGACACAGCCGTTCGCCGTAATTATCCCTGCCGCCTTCCTGGATACTGACTCCTGCAATGCCTCCAATGGCACTCCCATCTCCAACTCTGTACAACCGCCGCCACTTTTAGCGATTCCCTCGCTAAGCCTTCGCCTGCCTAGCTTCCATTGCCTCCGCCATCACCTCAGTCATCGCCACCGCCACCACCATCATCCTCACCACCTCCATTGCTTCTTCTATCACCTCCTCCTCCGCCTCTATTTCTATCTTTATCAACTCCATCATCACCTCGGCCGTCGCCCTCTCCATCGTCTCCACCACTACCTCAGCCATCATTTCCCCCTTCATCCCCCATCGCCTTCGCCTGCATCATCGCCCTTTCCATCGCCTTCGCCAACGCCTCCTCTATCGCCTACACCGCCGCTGCCGTCTTCTTCGATGATGTCAACAGCTTCTTGTAAAGATGCGCTCGGGACCGCACGTGCTCTTCCCCTCTCGCCCCCCCCCGCGCGACGCCGCTGCCTATTCCGCGCCCCGGCACACGAGGTCTTAGAAATGGTCTTGTTTGCAGAGCTGAAGCGCGGGAAACGGGAGGACGAGAACGAGCGTGGAGCGACGAAGACGGTGAAAGGAAGAGACGAAGCGAACAAAGTTCAGCAAGCAAACGTCTCCGAGAGCGTTCTGGAGTTGTTGATTCAAAAGACATGGGAACACTGGAAAAAGATTTTTCAGAGGAGAAAGAACAACGAAAAGGGAGGTAATGGAACAAAAATACTTACATGGGTTAGGAGAATTAAGAAAAGTGAGAAAAATAATAGTGGCGTGAAGTTACAGAAAATGGCACGATAGGGAGATCTTGTTTAGAAAGAAATTATAGAAAACCTAAGAGAAGAAGAACATGAGAAAGAGAGGAGTGTAAAGCTAAAAATAAAAAAGAGAACTTGTGAAGGATATATTGAAGGAGAACAACAAAAACGAGAAAATCCACAGCGTATACGTAGGAACGAAAATAAGCTACAAGTACAATTCAAAATAACGAAAAAGAGAACTAAGAGAGTGAGTAAAACAGAAAAGAACCAAGATGCAAATAATTTTACTCCGAAAGAGAGAAAAATTGGGAATTCTGTAATTTAGAAGTACGCTATGTACACATTTCAAAAATTAACAGTTACGTTAAACGGTGTCTTCAGGCTCAATTTTAGCTCTGACAGGCTCCTTCGATCGCTCGTTTTTCTTTCCCACTGAGACAACGTCCGGGCATCCCACGTGAACCCGGCGCCCTTGTACCGCCTCGCGCAAGGCCGCGCGCACGCCGGCCGCTAAGGCGCATCAGCTCAACGCCGGGCGAGTATTTGCGGAGTTGATGCACCGCGGCGGCGAGCCGCGTTCGGAGAGACTTCGGCTTCCGCGTAAGCACGGGACTGTACCCGGTCCGTGACGTAAGCGGCACCTTTACCTGCGGGAGTTGCTTAACAAGAACGACCTCACGATGTCCTTTCGTGCCGTATCTGGAATTCCGTTTCCACAATTGGGCGCCTTTGCTCGAGTAGCTGAGGGGGCTTGCTTTGCTACTGCGTCTCTTGCCGGTGAATCAGCGGTTCAAGAGAAGTTGCTTCAGACTGATTGTGAAATTGTTAAGTTTCAGAGCATCAGAATTTCACGAGTGATTTATTTCTTTTTATCCACATCGCAGAAATGTAATTTTTAACTTCATTTGATAAAGTCGAAAAAGTCTATCTGCCCAAACGAATTGCAATAATCGCTTCTAAATAAATAATTATTAGCTTTAATAAATGGAATGTTACTTATGTAAACAATATTTACTAATTTGCAAAGATTTTCCGATTCAAGGATGACAAATTAAATTCAAATTAACCTGTTGTGTCTGTATGATTTGTAATTATGAAGTTAAACTGAACTTACTATTTTCTCTGAATTTGCAGCATCTAGTGGCTCTTTTAACACACCAAAAGCACGGGGTTGTGCATCCGTCGGCAGATCCCCCGTCCCTGGGGCCCGCGCCCCGCTGCGCCGCGAAAACCCCCGCGGGTCGCCGGGCCGGCGATCAGCGGCCGCGAGGAGGCAGCCCACGCTAATCCGATAACGCCTGGCTGATCCTCCCCGGACCCGCCCTCGCCCTCGCCGGCACCCTTGCCCCAGCCCAAACCCCTGCTGTCCCCCTCGCCACCACTCTCACCACGGCCCTCGCCACCGCCCTCGCTCCCCCACCCTCACCTTCGTCCTCACTATCTTCCCTCGCGTCTCTCAACTTCGCCCTGCCCTAGCATCCGCCATCGCCCACACCTCTGCCAACCCTCGCCGTCCGCCCTGCCATCGCTTCCGACACCGCCCCCGCATTCATCCTCACCCTAGCCGTCACCTTGTCCTTGGTGCTGTCCTCACCCTCCCGCCCACCGCCTTCATCCCCCCAGACCTCACCCCCACAGCCCTCAACCCCACAGCCCTCACTCCCACAGCCCTCACTCCCACAGCCCTCACTCCCACAGCCCTCACACCCACAGCCCTCACACCCACCGCCATGTCGTTCACTATCTCGCCATCACCCTTGCTCTCACCCGTGCCCTTACCATCGCCTTCACCTTGACCCTCACCTTCGCCTTGAGCCTCACCTTCGCTTTGCCCCTCACCCTCGCCTTGATCCTAGCCCTCGCCCTCACCCTCACCGTCACCCTTTCCGCCATCTAGCTCTGCGTGCAGTTCTGACACATGCTCTTTGCACCTCCCGCACATTCACTGCGGCCCCCACCCTCGCCTTGCCTTCACCACGCCTTCCTCCCCGCCCATCCTCATCGCTGTCGCCTTCTTCTGAGATTCCGCCGCTCCCACCGCCCCCTGGCGTCGCCGTTCCCTCACCCCCGCGCGACGTGGGATTCCCGGCGTCGTAATCAGATTACCGCTCCCGACTACTTGGCCGGTCGAGACAGGAGGAAAAGGCCGGCGCGGAAGACGAGGGGGAGAGCAGGAGAAGGGGGTGATCAAGGAGCAGGGGAGAGGAAGGGATGGAAGAATAGCACAGCGATTTCCTACAGTTGGCCGCAGCAGAAAACACAAACACGACGGTAGAAGGTAGCAACAGCGACAGAGGTGGCTAGCATGGTGACATTGTTGAAAATATTAACGTGGACGAGTTAAAGCAAAATTATTGTTCATGTTGAGGTGCAGAATCTACATCATTTTCACTGTAGATGTCAGGGAGGGTTTTTTCTGGACGTGACTGTGGATTTAATGGTGAACGTGGGAGAGAATGTGGTGGAAAATGCGGTGGAGGATGTAGGTAGAGAACGTGATTGAATACGTCGTGGTGAACATTATACCCAGTGATGGTGGTGATACTTGCAGTACTGGAAGTAGCAAGTGCAGCGACGGGCGCGTGTGCGATTCAAACAGCGGTGCCTTTAGCGGTGTGTCAGCGATTAGAGTAGCAATGCGAAGCCCAGAGAATGGGCGGTCAGAAGTACTAGCGTTAAGGTTGTCTTAGACGGGCGCTCCCATGCCGTCGCGTTGGTGGCGGTGGCGGCGGTGGCGGCGGTGGCGGCGGTGACGGTGGTGGCCGCGGCGGCGGAGGCGGTGGCGACGGCGATGGCGGGGAGAGGCGGTGTGGCGACGTCGGCGGCGGCAGAGGTGGTGGCAGTGGTGGCGGAACAGGCGGAGACACTCGCCAGCGGATGGGGGCGGACAACGCGACCTCTGTATGCCACCGCCGCCCCCGCCCCCGCCGCCGCCCCCGCTCCGGCTCTCGACCAGGAGCCGATAACATCTCTTGGCGCCACGCGAATCTCGCCGAGAATGCTCTCCCATATATTGCTATGCGTGGCCCTTCTATTCCAAGTCGTCTCCAGGGGGGCTGTGTTGAGTCTGTTTCATTATCTGAAGTTAAATTTTAAAAAATTGAGATCACTTTTGTATTCTCAATATAGTTTACTGGAACACGACTGTTCTAATAAAATCCATAGATTTCAATTACCTTATCTTGATGTCATTTTCCCATGTTTCTCAGAGCGAGTTATAAAAAACATTCAATCTTATGATAAATCATGTCAATATTTGTACAATGTGCATAAAACGAACAAAGGTCATAACTACTTATAGTTCATTAGTTATCAAACGTCACCTAACGGCCCCTGTTCGTTAATTCTCCAATTTCGAATGTCAATTAGACATCTTACGATAGTTATGTCGTAAGTAACTTCTACAATCATCGTTTCGGAACCTTTAGGGCAAGTAGAACACTGCTATCTCAACCATCTCAACACGTGGCAGACTTGACAAAATCGTGTAACAAATCATATATTAAAGATCATATCTTCTGCTTTTTCACTTTGTACAGGACTTTCACGATTAATCTGATCATAAGATTTCTTAAGTACGTCTTACGCATTAAGTTCCGTTACCATTTGAACTTTAGTTAGTATTTTTAGAGACTAAAGAAGTAGTTAAATGAAATACGAGTGAATTCGAAGATCTCATCGTAGAAGTAGAACTAAAAAAGTAAAAGTATATAATTGAATATGTATATTGCTCATTGCATCCATTTGTTCTACAGCATATTTCACTTTTTAAAACTAGATAAAAATTCTCTTTTGCAAACGCGTTTCAGCTGTTAACCCACTGTTTAAATATCTCAGGTTTAATGAAATAATTATGTTAACAAAATAGGGTAATACATTCTGACCATAACATTTTACAGAATATTTTAGCTGTGAACTTCAGGTAGCTTCATAATAAAGATTACGCGTTTCTAGGTCATGTGCGGGAATCGGGATTATCAATTTTTGATGCTAAACAAATGGTGACGAAATTTGTATACCGAAGTTACACACGTGGAGATTGACAACTTATTATACACGGGTTTGGCGGGTCACATTTTGACGCAGTCAAAGGTATTTCGTGTTGCCATTGAACATCAGTGTATGATGGGTTGACTGGCAATCAGGGGCAAAAGTCATGTGTCACGATAATTACCACCCTATATTCTTTGGGAAAATGTGACCCGACTGTTGACCACCTTAAATACAATATAAGTTTGTAATATTTATTTTGAGACAACCCGTACAAATGCACTAAATTTCTATGATCTTTTATATACGTTGATTATGAAAATGGCATGCACATTAATGTCCAACGACTGCTTTGTATCTACGAAGATTTGATAATGATACAAGGAAAGGAACAAACAAGAACACGTTTCGTACGCAAAACTCTACCACATTTTCTTATTTGATGACAAAGAGGAAGTTCTAAAAAAGGTCATCCCTATCTCAAAGGTCGAATTTATCAGTCGCGGCAAAATAAGGTAACTAATGTTAGAGCATACTGCATTCTATTTGCAAATTTATCATATTGTAATATTCTTTCACACACCGTTACAATAATACCATAAGGGTGTGTCTATATTAAAATCTAATCAATGGGTTATAACCATGAAGATATGTAAATAGCACAATAAGGTCTTAAGGAGAAAACAAATAACTTCATTCGTTTTAAACAAATAAGAAACGCCCTTAAAAAGTACTTTGAGGCTGCAATACAATTGTTAGACACACTTGTATTTTACCAAATTGTGTAACAACAGTATCGAATTCTTCAATCAGACCATTTAAAAAAGATTATGAGAAAACAATATCCCTATTGCTTATACATTCATAGAAGTTACAAAATGAAAATAAACTCACCAGCACCAAACCGCTACTGAGCCTTGAAGCAATACTCACCTGAAAGAAAATAAAAAATAAATAAATACATATTTTCCAGTATTATGTAGACATCATTCAAAATTACGTATGCATCCGAACAATGTTGGACTCCTTGGGCAGTAAAGACTAAATTATAATATATTTATTAATTTTTTTAAAATTTCAATTAAGAAAATGTATTTATTGGGAAACATTCTCAACATTCTTTCCGTGAAATATCCATGGAAATATATGAACGGTTGAATTTCATTACCCTATCTGAAATTGAATATTTTTAGATCGTGCATCATATTTTGTGTCAATCCAACAACCAAAACACAATAAATTGTGAAGCACTAGACGTCTCATGCAATTGGTAATAAACTCGTGTGTTTTTGTATACATATTCTGTCTGCGTGTTTTGTGGTTTACCTTCGGTGGAGACCAAAGCAATCCATCAATGTTTGCAAAATTACATTCGAACCCTCACTCTAAAGGAAATGTATCAATATGAGCGTTAAAGCTTGATAGATTATATGATCGATTAACATCGGCATCATGTGTTTTTTCTGTCTAGAAGTAGATTGCTCTTACCTACTAGATGGGTGAAATGTGTCCAATCAATGTCAAAGATATTTGAGAAAATGGTATTAATATTAGTTATAGTTACATATTTTGAGTAACATTGTACAACATTTGTATACCCTTTCCATCCTTTACGAAGTTGTATTACCGCATAAAAATGTACATAGAAATATATTTCACGAGCAGTAATAAATGATTTTCTTAATACGGTTTATATCTTTCGTAAAATTTAAGCTGTTTGTTCTCATAATCAAGGTATCTCCCCCAACGAGGAACCCCTTAAGCTGGGAAGGGCTTCACTGACTTGACGCGTGTGGTAGTCTAGTGCATGTAAGTGAGAGTGTGCCAAAAGAGAGAAGGGAACAAGCAAAGAAAGAAAAGATCGTGCACCAGTCCGCGGCCCATTTGTTAGGGTACTGTTCCGGCGTTCACTAGGTAGTTTTAGGAGAAACCACGGAAAATTACCGACCAGAGAAGCTGGTCGCTACAATTCTCCCCCAGACTAACATATACAATCGGACTTGAAGAACACCACCAGCCGCAGATACCAAACACGGAAGCAATACGTTAAAAGATGATGGAAACGTTAAACAAATAGCTGGGAGTTATAGCCGATGGTCATGGAGGGAACACAGCAGACAATCAAAATTTTAGCACGAGCTTAGCGGAAAGTTTTTATTTTTCTCTACGCGGTTCAGCTACAGTAACATCTTGCGAGAAGCTCTGATTCACGCGCAAGAATCCAGAAAAAAGGCGATATTTCGCCATACAACAAAGTAAAACCCTATCTTCTAGCTCACGCTCTCGATCTCGTCATCACATCGATTTTCTCCGCTCAAGAAAAATATCGTAAGTGCCCCGCTCCTCCCGGCCTCGGCGCCAGGCCCCTGGGGAACTCCCGCGCCGTCTCGCCGTGGTCGATACTTCATCACCGAATGTCGCTCTCCATCTCCGCCCACCTGTCGCCCGCGTTATCGAATTAATATCGCATTAATCAGGCGGCGCGCGTCAACCCGGCTTGAGTCGATGCGCGCGCGCGATAATTCGAGCTACCAGGGGCCTCTGAGGGCGAGGACATATGGGAGGGAGGATAGAGAGGGAGCGAAAGTGCAGGAATAAGGGAGGCGGAATGGATGAATGTCTGATTGGGTTGGAAACGGAGGTGTGGACAGGAGAGAGAGAGAGAGAGAGAGAGAGAGAGAGAGGAGAAGGAAGATGGGAAGGGTGGTGAGTTGCGTGGATGTATGGGGAGATGATCGTGAAGTTTACCTGAAAATGAGTCAGGGCAGGGGAAGGTGTGACTGGTAGGAGTATGGAAGGTCGAGCAGTGAAGTATTGACGGGAGGAATGTTGATACGGGGAGTGGCGATGCAAAGAGAGTAACGGCGGGAAGAGTAGAGACGGGTAGGATCAATGTGGGGAGGGTCGAGGTGGGGAGAGTGGAGGCGGGGAGGGTTCGGGGTGGATATGGTGGATGCGGGGAGTATCGAGGCGGGGATTGTCGAGTCGGGGAGTGTTGAGGCGGGGAGTGTCAAGGCAGAGAGTGTGGAGGCGGAGAGTTTCGAAACGGGGTCGGTGGAGATTAGGGGATGAAGGTGCGACGGGTCGAGTTGGGGAGGGAGCAGCGGCAAGGTGAGAGTTTGGAGGCAACAGGCGCGGATAGTGGAGTCGGGAAGAGTAGCGCCAAGGAGGTAAGAGGCAGGGACGAGAGACTCGGGGTGGTGAGAGGTGGGGAAGGGAGGAGTTGGAAGAATGCGTCGAAGGGTACGGTGAGAAGAGAGAGAGAGATGGGTTGTTTGGGGGTAAAGAGGGAAGGATGGGAAGGGGATGGACGCGTCGGAAAGGGGTTGCAGTAGCGAGGAGAGCGGGCTGACGAGGGCTCGGGGAGCAAATGAGAGCGCATACGTGTCAACGGAACTGCGCGAGCGGGATCTCTAGGGAAAGCTACTGCACGAGATGAGGCCAAGCGTAAGTGTGGTTAAAGCATTGGTTTGTAATTTCAGTTAGTAGTGCATTAGGGTGATGCAATTTCAATGTATTCTCAAATTCAAATGAACATTCTAAAATTTGCATATTATTTTGAATTTACAGAATGTGCAGTACGTAAATAAGTATCAATGTTTATTAAAATTTAAGAGGAACTTTCATTACGACGAAATTGTAACTAAGGAATCAATCAATTCTGGGATAAATTTTAGGGCTGCTTTAGGGCCGGCAACATAAACCTAACGAGAAGTCAGTATACGAGTCCTTAAAATTAAGTCTGTTAAGATATGTTTCGTTTCACCAACTTTTACCCGTCTGCGATTAGTTAATCGTACGTTAACTTTCATGGATGTACCAAACGCTTAAGTACTTCTTCACAGTAGGTAGTAAATTGAAGACTCTTTGGTGAACATACGTTTGCACTCTGAAGAAACATACCAGATTGTAGCGGAATATCAGTTTATTTGACTGTTCTTGTTGAGGTTAGATTTCTTTTTAATTCAAAACATTGTTCTATTTGTTTTTGAACTTACTCAGAATTATTTTCGAAAGAAAAAAACAGAAATAAACAAAGAAGTACTATCAAAACATGTACATTTTTTAACAAAAATAATGTATTTCATCAACATATCTCACACTATAAAAGCAATGTAATACTACTTGTCGCTGAACTTTCGCAAGAATATGTACGGAATATTGTTATTGTTTACAGCACATTTGTTACGAAGGGAAGCTGCGCTTTTCCCAATTGCTTTAGGACTATTGCATTGGCTATCTTTAGCTATCCCGAATCGAAAAAATGTTTTGGATCAAAGTTCCCAGTTTTTTCTCCAAGTTTCGAATCTAATATAGAACTCGGAGATTTCCATTTAAAACCTCGCCCTTACACAGTTTTCGCCATTTTATATATGGCAGAAGAATCGGATTTCAACCAAAACTGCCTAAAGAAGCTATAACTAATAGATCTGAGACGGCTCGTTAAGTTTAACGTTAACTTTAACTTTAGCCAGCGTTATATTTGGTGGGTACTTCTTTCAAACGGACCGATAAAAGCTCTAAATAGCTCGCTAGTGTTTTAACAAACGTTGGTAAAATGGGTCCTTAGAAATTAAAACAATATTTTTAATGTATTTTGTATTTTTAGGAGTATTTAATAGGAAGAGTCCTTAGACCGTTAATAAAGCTGCATTATATTGCAATATGTGTTAATATTATTAAAATGGCATCGTTCCGAGCGTGAGATTTGCATGATCTTTGTGCCCTATTTAGGCCACCTATATAAAAGGCGTGACCGTCGGATATTCTTTGCATATTATCAAGAAGCTAGAAAACTGTGTACAAAACTGAATTGTTGAGAAAGAAAAATGAAGAGCAGCTCGTGCAGTGCAACGCATTGTTGTCGTCTTTTGCTTGAATCGGTAGCTGTAAACTTCTTGTAATTCTTATCACAGGAACTTCAAGAATTAATAATAAGATAATATATTGTACTTGATATAATAAAGCAAGCTGAAAATATGTTTCGGAGTTTTTCTTTGTTTGAAACTATTAAAAAATGTTTAAAAGAAAAGTAGAGTTTTTAATTATTTTGATTTTTGTAAATAAGCCACCTACATGAAAATTCTATCGATATATATAATACTGGTAAATTATTACATAAATATTATATATAAATATAATTCAATATTTTAATCTAACATTTCTCAACTTTTTGCTTAATTTCATAAAATATATAAAATTAAAATTTATATAAATGGTGCAAACTGTGGGACATGAAAATATCATGAGACGTGCGATTTTAATGTGTGTGTCTACACTAGAGGAGTTGCATAGTTTGTATATGACTCATCTAGTGTACACATTATTTACGATTTATACGAAATACAAAAAAGTTAGTTTCCCTCGGTAGAAATTACGTGCGGGAAGCAATTCGAAACCCCGACATTTTGCAGCTTGTTACGCCACATAATGGAATCCTTTTCTACTAAAATGTTTTTTCTGCGTTCTCTTCTCTGGACTTTCAGCTATTTACATTTCTATTAATGCATCGTTTATTGTTACATACCATCGACAAATGTATAATAATATAGTAATTTGACCTTACTTTTTCATTAAAAAGAAATTATATGTTATTATTGTTTTAATTAAATAATTGAAACATTACTGTTCATTTAAGAATGTTCCAATTAATTGCTGCGAAGTCTAATGTAATGTGACAGCTTCATCACAATATTCCTTCGCATATCATTTGTTATACACAGTCGTATACGCAGAGATGAATTTACTATGCAAAGAACTTGCGAAAAAACGGGAGAGCTATATCAGTAATGAAAACACCAGGCAGTACATACACAAACAGATATATCTGGATTTGAACAAAGTTTGTTTTCCCTCTAACTTACAAGAATAACTGAAATAAATATTGTTAATCCCAATGTTACCCCAACTCCATCTATTGACAACGAAGACACAAATAATATAGCTAACCGAACCAAAAATTATGTTCTTGAACTTATTGTCTACTGTAAAACTACTTAACAGCCTGCAGATGATATAATAACATGTTGCGCAGTAACAGTCGATATCAGATTTAACATTCTTAACACCGAGTTAAACGGTAACAGACCGCACAACGAACAACACCGCAGAGATAGAGTCGTCCTGGAATTGAAGCTCAGCAAAGATGCGTAAGCATTTAACACCCACGCACGTGAATGAGCGGTCACCACGGACGCCGCCGGCCAGATAACACCGTTGATAGCAAGTCCGCCGTGGCAGCTTGCCCTCGTTGAACGCACGAGAGACAATACGCTAGAGAAAGCTGCGTCTCGCATGGTTTATATCCGATGCGTATCGACTGAGGAACCATTGTATTCCGCTAAGAACCCGACATGAGTGGAAACAATAGTAAAGAAGAAAGCTGCTCCGAGATAACGCTCCAAAGCTTACAGCGCCAGCTACGCCCTAATGTCTTGAGGAAGAAATATGACTCCCCGACGCAACTTGCTTATTGAAGTAGATGGAAGGAACTGGATGCCCTTTTCTCTGAGGATGAGTCTCGACCAGAAAAGGAGTTGTTTTCGGGTGTTGAAACAATTAAGAGAGAAACTTTTAAAATCATTTACTGGGGACTAATCTCTATTAATTAAAAATACGTAAATTATACTATTGGGTGAAAATAAGAGATTATCAGCAACAAAATACAGTTATATTTGAATTCAAGGTTTTACTTGCTTCAAGAAGACCCATTAACCCTGAAATGTCTGTCATTCAACCTCAAAACTTCGTAATTAATCGACGAAATCAAGAAATCAGAAAAATAATTGCATAGGAGTAACAACTGAAACATCAATTGTTAAAACAGACGTTACTGGGGATGCACGGTAAACAAAGAATGCAGTTCCTAGAAAATGAAGCGGGATAAACCAAAATAGGAGTGGCGGGTCAGGTCAGGGATGATGGGAAGGTATGGTTAGACGTGTTTGGACCACCGACAGTGAGAAGAGATTGGCCGTGTCTGATGCGATTGACAACTGAGTCACACAGCCCCGGATAGCCAAGTACCAGCTGAGGGGCAGTTGCAACTGTGAAGTTGGGTAGGATTGAAGTGACAAGCGGGACTGGTGTGACCATTGGTCTTATCGCTTCAGTTTGCCCAATTCTAGCAATGACCGAATAATTGAAAAGACACGACAGGGTGTGTAGTTACCTCCACAGACAGATCTGTACAGCCCTCAGCACATGCCCCAAGTGGCAGAAACACTCATCAAAACCAGCGGCGTCTGATGGACTTGTGTACAATATTACACAACCAACAAATTCAAACAGATCGCACGATTGCGGTGAACAAACCGGATACTATTATCCGGGATTTAGAGAAAAAATACTGTCTACTTGTAGACGTTGCTGTGCCATGTGATCAAAACGCCCCAACCTAGGAGCGAGAGAAACGCCTTAAATACAAGAGTTTGAAACATGAGATCATCCGAATTTTGGGCGTAAAAGCACAGGTCGTACTGATGGTTATCGTAGCTCTGGGATTTGTTACGTAAACTTTGCGTTAAACTTGGCTAAACTCGCAGTTCCTTCAAAAGGGCAAGACATTGCTTTATTTAGAACAGCCCACATTTTGCGCATAGTATTGTAGAGGCACCGATAGTCCCTATCTGCTCCTTACGAAGCTGGTTGCATCCCGGAGTAGAATTTATAACCAACCGACTCAAAACATCTTTAGTCATCAATTAGAGAAATAATAATAATAATAATAATAATAGAAAATAAAAATAGTTTTTAATGATTTTTTACCGATTTTTACTAGGAATTTTATTACATTAACAGAATTTACACAGTTAAATGGCAACTTATTTAATTATCAGTTAAGGAAAGTTGGTCGAACTAAAAATCAAAGTGTTTGTTCCCTGCTTTTCGTTTGTCAGTTGTTTTTCCCTCTTTTATGTTACCGAGGTACCGGAACGCCATTCCGTCGCGTTCTGCCAAAAATCCAGCCGTGTGAATATGTCTTGTCTTCCTATTGCGTGAATCGCCATGCCCCCTCCCAGGGAGTGCTACTGTGCACTTGCAACGAGCCGACGCCACACCGGGAAGAGCAACGCAGCAGCCGTGGGACGAGGCGCTGGCGGCCGGGAGGCGAGCGGGTGGGCGTGGCGCGCCGCGACGCGCACGGCGCCACATGATAAATGGACACGCGCGCTGGCGGAGGCGTCGCGGCGCCGGCGGCGGGACCTCTGCGCCGCGCCGGTCGCCAGGCCAGCGCGGCCGCGGCCGCGGCAGCGGCAGAAGCGTCGCGACGGAGGTAGAGGGCGGCGGGGGCGGTGGGGCGGCGGTGGGGCGGCGGAGGCGGAGGTAAGCGGCGGTCGCGAAGGCGGTGGAGCGACGGCGGGACGGCGGTGGAGGCGGTGAAGGCTGCGGCTGGGTGGCGGTGGCGGGGCGTTGGGGGGGGGGGGGGGCGTCGCGCTGGGAGACGCTGCGCGTCGCAGTCCCCGTGAGGACGGCACAGCAACAAGTGCTGACACCGGGTGTCGTCGGAACAGCTGCCTTAAATGCTTATCTACCCACGCATTTTGGGACGTTTCATAGTTAACTACGAAGCAAGTATACAGAGATGTTTTATTATAATATAAGAGTGGATAGTTAATATTGTAAATTATTTAAGAATTATAATAAAATGTTACGAAACGATTGTCGTATATTGTTTTATCCGCTTAGTCAAAACTCCAGTGTACCATTATTATTTAAATATAATCAATAGTGTGAATAATCAAACGAATACGATGATCAGGTTAATTGTTAACTACCCATGTTGATAGCAAGCCACGGAGGACTTGTGTTGTAAACATTATCATTTCGAAACTGATCTCAGTTTAGTACAGTTTGAGTTTACATAATCAAATTAGATAAACGTTTTATACAGTATTGTATGTAAAATGATTTGATTTAGATTCCTATACTGAGGCTTTTACCTACTTCTCCAGAATTTTCTTCCTTTAATATTGTATCCTTAAAAGAACGTAGGCTATCGGGTGCTGAGAATTGTAGCTTCAATCTTCTAAGGAAATATCACATAAAAGATGACTTATAATGACTCAATAGTATACAGGTGGTTCCTTTCAATTCACCCCACATTCATAAGATGAAAATATTCATCCCTCTTCGAAATTCTAATCTTCGGAGGAAACCGGTGTGTAGTATTTAAGAGCACAATATCTTTCATAATGAAAATAATAATATTTCAAAAGTAAAAGAATGTGAATTTTTTAATAAATGTATCGTTACATCACATAAAAGTGTTTCTGTGCCAAACAAGGGGTGAGTAAAGACTTGACCACAGCTTTCATTTACCTTTTATATAACTATGCACGAGGAACCACACGAAATATATTTCGTAACAGCAAACCTCAGAGCGCCAAAATGTTACGTAGACAAGCACGCATTTCAGGGCTCCTCGTTTATCGCGTGAGCTCAGTGAAATTCCGCATAGACCCGAAATATAACTCACACATATATACGAATGCACACATTTGGCAGGGCGGGATACGAATTTCAGATCATTTCAAAGAAACCGCTGACTCTGCGATGTAGAAATGGTTACATCTAGTGTTCGTAGCCACCCAGATCATCGAAATGATATCATTCCTACAAGAATTCCTGATCGACGCAGTTAAATCAAGAGATGTTGGAGAATTTTTAGCCCATCGAGACAAATTCCCAGCTGAAATATCCTGGTAAAGTGGCGCGTCCCACGCAATCGCCCGTTCTCCATTCATCGCAAAAATAACTCCATCTCACTGCTTCTCGGTCCGCTCGCCGCTTAACATTGTATTAAGTCACTCCTAAAATGGACCGCGGCGCGCGCTGGCGCTGACGTCATGACCCAACAACGACAGCGGCGGCGGCGGCGGCGGCGGCGACGACGACGGCAGAGGTGGCGCTGGCGGCGGAGACAGAGGGGGCAATGGCTATGGTATACACTGTGACGTAGTCGGTGGTGGCGGCGGCTATGCGGATGACGGTAACGGAGGTGGTGATGGCGACGGTACAGACTGTGACGCTCATGGTGATGCGGCGGTGGCATTGGCGGCAGTGGAGACTGGAAGCGGTGGAGTCTGTGACAGGGCCGGTGACGGAAACGGTGATGACAGTGGTGGAGGCTGTGTAAACAGTATTGGCGATGGAGACCTGCGGCGGTAGTGGTGTTGTGGGGTCGACGACGGTGGTGTTAGTGTTGTTGGTTGCGGTGGCGGCGGCGGCAACGGTTGTAACGACGCCAAACAGCTTGATGGAGGCAACGGCTATAACGACGGCGGGTGTGGGTGGGAAGAGCGGCAGATGAAACGTTGGGGTGGCTCTGGTAGAAGTGATTGTGTGCGGCTGCAGTGACACAGTTTGTCACGGTAGTGGTAGAACGACTAGGTTGGCGGGGGCAGCAATAGTAGCGCTGGTGATGGCAGCAGCGGTCGCAGTGAAGAGACTTGTTTGCGACGAAGTGAGAGATTACAGTGCTGACGTGACAATGGCGGAAACGGAGGAGGAAAAAGTGAAGCAGCAGTATGAAAGAGAGAGTCCTTGGCGTACGAATGAAAAGTTGATGAACGAGGCAACGATAGGAGAAGAGTCCGGTATTTTGAAATGAACACGTCAAAAACAATTTCGTACGAGTTCCGTTCATTATTTTATACGAATTATTGGAAACATAAGTAATTAATCTTTGTATCATTCTCAATAAGAGAAGCGGCAGCCATGTTAATTCACGCCGCTCCAGTATTTTGTTTACTTTGCAGTTCCAGGTTGTTTCATATGGCCATGACTTTGAAGAGCGTTCACAGCCGCCTGTTTTGCTTACACGTGCCGCAAAGAAAAGCTTTCCAAACACTAAAAAGTTTACGTATGTACTAGTTTCCTTGCATGAGTGCTGAAAAGAATAGTTGGCATTTCTGTCAACAGTTTATGTGGTCGACAATCGGGTTTCATCGGCAATCATACACAACTAAACATTTTTATTTTTCGCAAGGTTTGTATTCAAATACCGAAATCAAAGAAGATTAAGTTACTGCAATTAGAAATAATACTATTGATATTACGTATGGAATAAAATAATTAGAATTGATTGACAAAAATGTAATAAAGAGCATATATAAATAGTTTAATATTTCCCTTTTACTAGGAGAACAATGTCGACGAAATCGTTGTAAGTCGGCATTTTACAACAAACTATTTTTATTCATGCTATTCGCTCTTTTGCATCATACGAGTACTTAATATCTTAATACCATAATATCTTAAGTAGTACAAATAGTAATTGAGTAATAATTGTACGAACAATTATGTCATTGAAATGTTTTGAAAGTATAATATTCTCTTATCATTATCCAATTTCACAATCGGGCAATGATTCAGAGGTAAAAGGGAATAGAAAATTTAAATCAGTGAAGAAAACATTTGATTTGGTTAATAATTAGTTATTAAATATTACTGTTAGATTGCGACTCAAAGCCGAATGAATTACATGTTGCAATAATTTACCTTTAATTAGTGTTTTAAATCCAAAGGAACAGAAAATAAATAAGAGGAAAATCCAAGGGAAGAGAAGATAAAACAGAGTAACGAATTCGTAATAATTCTCCTAGTATTATTTTCTTCTTCCTTTCGGCGATGCAAGTGAAGGAGACATTACTGCAAATAATCAGCTCATGTTGACGCCAGTCTTTCCATTAATCACAAAAACGTCGAAAACGAATTTCGTCATTTGTTTTTCCCTAACAATAAACCAAACCATGTAAGATATAAAATAAAATATGTTTAAAAAATTCAAACTGAGATGTTTAAAAGTAGGACTGTTGCATATTCACAATTAAGGAAGGTTTATAATAAGGAATATTTTTGTTTAAACCACACACAAGATAATTGTCTCCAGGTAATTTGTTGAATCGAGCCTGTTAAATGCAACTGCTGGAGAAACACAAATAGAAGTTTTGTTCATAATAGTGAAACGCTACATTCCATCGAATGATCCGAAGTAAAATATACACGCGCGCTTGTGTACACACACACACAACGATTAATTGATTGATTGATTGATTTATTGATTAATTGACTGACTGGTGTTTCAAGACGGGTCAACTGCGAAGATCATTGGCCCCGTATGTGTAGTACATGTCGCAGGAGGTGGCAGTGATCTGTTCACTGGATGGCGAGATCCGGTGCTGACTTTTAGAGCGGGGTTTTTCTTAACCAGATATATACCACCAACGGGTCACCACCCCAGCCGAGACCAGTTCTAAGCTTCCTATTGGTCTCCCGACATGTGATGCACACAAAGAGAACACTTAACCAATGTACGGAGAAAATCCTGTTAAAGACAAATGGCTGCGAAATACTATTAACCAAACGGGCAGAAACAGGTGGAACCAGCCCTTTTGTACATCAAGTGAAATGTAAAAGCAGAGAGTCATGAAGAGAAACCGACACGCGAAAGAATTTCGGAGAGAAATAAAAAGTGTCTACGGCAGCACCACTAGCGGCGCCACTCGCCAGTTACTACGAAAAAAAAAAAAAAAAAAAAAAAAAAAAAAAAAAAAAAAAAAAAAAAAAAAAAAAAAAAAAAAAGAAACGAAACAAAAAAGGAACGCACACGCGCAGATATTGTGGACAGTGGTTGACCTTATGCGGCCGTGCTCTCTGCGCGGACACCCGCGACGCCTGTAATCGCCCTAATATGGCGGTCTCCTAAAGTTAACACGGCGTATATCACGCCGCGCCGCAGCGTATTATGCTGTCGCAGGCCGAGCAGCTGGCGCGGCGAACGCCACGGAGAAAACGCGCGAGCGTGCGGGTTCGCTAATGCTCCGCTACGCGCTCTGCGGTCGCACGGGAGCGGGGAGATATGGCAGAGCAGTTGAAAGAAGCATGGACCTAGAGAGAACACGAAGGATACTACGAGGGAACCAAGAGGGGACTCACAGGGGAGTACAGAAATGACCTAAAGGGCTCCCAGAGTGGGCCACGCGACAACCCATTGGAGACCCATAGGCAATCACAAGGTGACCCAAAGACGACCTCCAAGCAACCCACAGGCGATCTAGAGAGGGTTAATGAGTCCGAGAGGAGACCTAGAGGCGACCCACAGGAGATATAGAGATATCCACGAGAGTACCAGGAGGCGACTCAGAGTGGAGCTACAGAATGCCAAGAATCGATCTACAGGGGACTCACAGAGGATCCAGAGGGAATCAGTAGGAGGCCCTGAATGGTGAGACCTAGAGGCTCAAGAGAGGAGCACGAGGGGACCAAGAAAGGAGGTCTAAGCGACTTAGAGGGGCGCCAGAGGATCAAGAGGAGACCCAAATGTGAGATCCAGGCGAGGTCCGGTGAAGATTCCAATAGAGGTGGAGGACCATCACAAGGATCCAAGCCTCCTCCTAGAAATATATTCGGGATTAAAACAATATTTTTAAATAAATGAAAGGACCGGCAACAGATAGTCCTATTTCACTTGAAAATAATCGGAAAATAAATATATTCAATATATTTCCTAACTACAAAGAGCTTTAAACGAACTAAACTAAATTTCTGATGCATTTTCTGTCAAAATATAAGAAAGATGAACTGGAAAGCTGAGGGCCGGATGGTAAGTATAAATTGTAAGTAAAATGTGAAAATGAACTTTAGGGCACCAGTCCCCTAAATTAAATGTATCATTCAAAAATGAATATTATTTTTAATATATTTTGAATACTATTTGTAATTAACACATTTTAAAAACACAATTAACGTCTCCGAGTTTAAATTTAAATTATTTTAGTTAAAATGAGGATAGTGTAAAGATAGATTTATTAATACATCGTTTAGATTATTTTTACTTTCAATCGGTTTACACATTCAAATTTCAAGTTATATATCAATGAAATATTTATTGGTAGTTGTCAAACATTATTTCAATAGCTTTTCCTTTCTTTTAAATCTCGCCGCGCAATATAATTGAATCCTTATTTAACTTTTACATGCTTGTGAAATATTCAATTCCTTATATTTTACAACACATTTTACTGTAATAACCACATTTACCAACTACTCATTATTATAATTCACATTTGTATTTAGCAAATTGAAATGTTTCTATGACCGTACTGCGAACTTCCTGTTACATGCCAATGTCATGCCGGAACTGAATTAAACCAATTACAGATTAAATAACTACGTAAATTCCATATAAATAGTTCAGTACAATGGTTCTGTCCAACTGATATTTCCGTAAGTAAATAGAATTATCAGAGATAAACACATTCTCTTTACGAGTACAAAGCATTTAACTGGCTTTCCAATACCAAAAACAAAAGGTTGAAAGGAACAGCCTAGTAGCGTGCGAGTCTTGATGGTGGCAAGCTTGTGGACACCAACTAGATAGCTAGGTCGAATACTAGCGGAGGAGAATTCTAGCTGCCGGCTTCTCTGATCGGTAGTTTTCGCAGTTTTATGATTATTAACACGTCGAATGACGTAGCAGTACCCTAACAAACGGCTCAGGGACAACGCGCGGTCTTTCCTTCCTCTTCCTTGCTCTCTCCTCATCCCTTACTTTTACACTCGTATACTTACATACTCTACATTACCACACATGTCGGGAGACTAAGGGGGCTTAGAGCGTGCCCCGACTGGGGAGGTGCCTCGCTGGTGGAAGAGACATGGATGGGGAAAACCTTGCAACCCGACTTATAGAACTGGCACCAGATGGCTTCAACAATCACGGGAAAATCACAGCCATCCCCGTGATAAAAATGCACTACACTTGCGGGAGTAATGGCTTCAGCAGTTGTCGCACCCGGAAATACGAAATAATCAATCCATCGATCGAAAGGACCAACCTGAAGCTTTCCTGGGTGGTCGTTAATACTTCACCGAAACGTCGTCCGCCACTGTCAAACCCCGCGTGTAGAACACCGTTTCTACCGTGACTCAGCTCCCCGCGTTCGAAGATCGGAGGGAGCCGGTTTCGTCCCGAAGATTTGTTACGGGCCCAGTCACTAGCCCTCCTCTTGACGTGAATGTTACATCACCTCCCCGAGACCATTTCTCACAACTCTTGAGCCCTCGAGATGATGTGACGCGACAGCAACGTAACACGGATGGTCCCGTCAAGAGCTCTCGAGGCGATCCGAGAAGACAGGTCCAACTACTCTTGAGAGTTACCACCGCTCAAAAATATCGGTCAGCGGGAGTTCAAAGCTCTTCCCACAAGTGAGTATTACTTTTGGGAGATAAATCGTTGCATTCATGTTGAAAAATGAGATGTGATGTGCTCTCAAACAACTCAGTCGTGGCCTGCTCGAATGACCCACATTGAAACAAACTTACGACCATTGAGATTTGATGGGACTGCAGTATTAAATTGCAATTACAACATTACAAGAAATTAATTTAAAAAACAATAAAAACAGTTTCCAATACCAAAGGGCAACGGTACGTCGTTATAAACTACATATATCTGAAAATCTAAGTGTGAACTATGTGTGAAGTCACCAATAGAATATTGTAGAAATTGTTTCTATGCAAAATGTAAGAGTGTGAAAATGTAGGAGAAAATTACGTCCAATCCTGAAATTTCCGACTTTAGTTAGTAATAGGCAAAGTGTGTAGAATGTTTGATATAATTTAATTTCAAATAAACTTAATACGCCAGAACAATGGAATTTACATTTATTACATCTGAGAAGACGTTTGTGAGAGAGTTTGCTGTCGCGAAAACAAGATGACTTCCCCAGCCACTGAAATGTCGTCTGGGAGAGGCAATAACTGGCGACAAAAGCGAAGGTAAACCTGTAACTACGTGCAATGTAATGTGAGATTTCACATTACTTATCAGACTTCATAAACATTCAAATAAATGAAAAACGTGGTCTTCTAATGAGCTGGTTTTTATAAAATCATCGATGATAGAAAAAATACAACTGGCTTTATGATGAACTACTTACAGGATTGCAAAAATAGCATTTTGCCCCAAATGTGTATTAAATCCCCAAACTGTCACCTAAAAAAATTAGGGATTCAAGAATTGATCATATTGACAGAAATAAAACATTTCATTACGTTGGTCCCTTTCGAAATTTCCAGCGGGCTACGGCCCCCGCCCCTTCGCCCACGCCTACGCCGACAACTCTACATTGAACCACATCCACACCCAGAATGGTTGCGTTAGTTGGGCATCGGATCGGTGGCTTGCGATTAACCGATGCTATTAACGCCCACCTACAGTGTGCGCGTATTAACCTCGTAAGATACGCGTCGCTGGGCGGTCGAGGTGGAGGACACCAATCCCTAAATCATCGCGGGACCTTGATTAAGGCCGCGATAGAAATCTGCGTCCGTGCCACCGCTTCGGGTGAGCAGCGCAGCGCTGGGCGGGCATAAATCGTCACTACGGGAGCGGCGGCGAGCAATAGGCCAGTAGGCGGGGTAGGAACAGTGAAAGGACCAAAATTGAACGCAATTTTTTAAATAAAAAATGAGGCTAACCGACGGTGTGACGTTGTAACGTTGTATAATGATCCCGGGAGCGTCAACTAATAAGGTAATTATTCTCGTAAGTGCAGTGCTCTCTTTCATTGCGGGAGGTCACGGTGACCTTTCCTCGCTGGATGGTGAGATCCGGTGCCCACCTAACGCCTGCTAGTGAGGTTTTCTCCAACCCGGTATCTCCCGCCGGCGGGGCACCGCCCGAACGAAGAAGCTCGAGACAAGTTTCCGACCGGCTTGTATGGTAGTGCAGTGCATGTGCTAAGCGTGAGCGAAACGCCTAAGGATCGAACAAGGATGATCGCGCGCGAGGTAGGAAACTACTCCGGCATTCGCCTGGTATTGCAAACCACAGAAAACTGCCAGTCAGAGCAGCCGGCCGCTGAAATTCTCCGCCAGTCAGTGATTGAACTCGACTTAGCGGACAAGCTAGTGTCAAACATCCTGCCAGCGCTGGGACTCTAACCTAGAACATCCTACCCAGTAAGAGGCACTGTAGTGACATCAGTTGATGTCCTGAGCCAACTCTTCAGGTACGGTGCTGGGAAAAGTATGAATATGCTAGAAATATGATTATTATAAATGATAATCGAGTTGTTATTAATTAATGTACAAAATAAATTAAAACATTACAATTGTGTATTTAAAACTAAATAGCTCAAAAGGAACAGTGGAAGTTTAGCGAGAAGAAATTTTAAACACGAAGTTTGAAACGTCAACCAAAAATTTGTATTGTTTTGAACATTTCATGTATACAACTCATCTAGACTGTGTGGCACTGATGAGAACAAATTAAATTATGTTCGCAATTAATATTACCAAAATGTTTAATATTAATTGCTTCATGAACAAATCAGACACATTGCAATTGTGAATTCATGGGCAACCAAATTGATATGACATCGCGAACGAAATCTAAATTGCTTAGGAACACGTTTTACGCAGTAAGTTAAAATAGTCAACTGACGTGTGTTTCATTTCTCCGTGATATTTAAGGATACATTACGAACTATCGCAATCGAGGATATGCCACACATTACGATCATGAAGTTAAATAAACCAACTAACAATGTATTTATATGTTTGTTTCTAGCTCCAGAATACACACAAAATTTAACTACAGACACCTTTTAGAAAGCTTTTATGTATTTATTGAGAATACTCTAAAATAAGTATTAATGAATTTGAAGCCCAGCGAACTTTTGGTTTTAATATTTTAATTTTGATATATCGAAATCCCACTACCAGGAATTCAACATTGACAACGAAAGAATAAATCACATAATATAAAGTCACAATAAATTAATACACTCAAATTTACTACAGAACTTTGACCCAATGAAGGGGGAATCGGAAGGCACTGTCCGAACTGTAGCGAAGGCGAGAGCAGATTCGGAGAACCACAACAGCGAAGGCGGAGGAGGTCCAGAAGACGTAGTCACGAACGGAGGAGATAAGCACGGAACGAGGACGTTGACAACATACAGAGCGCGAAGGAGGACAATGGGAACGGAACGGCGACAATGAAGCAATCGGGCGTGAGCGGTGACAATACACAATGCGGTGCAGGACAAACATATCGGAGTGTTTGGACGCTGAGAAAGGGCGTACACAATAAGGGATCTTAGAAACATAATTTTCAAAATGTCGACTACATCACGAACTCTCTTAAGATACGAGGGTGGAAAGCGAATATGTTCATGTGGTAATTATATATGATTGTATGTTTGTGCTACATGCTCGTGTAATCTGCATAAAACATTCATTTTTTGAAGTATCCAAATTACTTGCAAGCTTGCTAATTGGGTGAGTGTTCGAAATTTGGTAAAGGGGGACGATTCGAGAACGGGGATACTTCGAAGTTTCAATAATTGGAAGAGATGGAAGATTCGAAAATCGGGAGTGTTGGAAGATTCAATAATTGTAAGAGATGGAAATATTTAATAATTGGGAGTATTGGAAGATTCTATAATTCACTGAGAAATGAAGATCGTGAATCGAAAGAATCGAGAGAGTTGGAAGGTTCGATACTTGGAAGAATTGGAAGATTTCGTAATCGGGAGAGATGAAAGATTTCCGAAATATCAGATTTCGAAGATTTAACAATTAGTCGATTTTAATGATCCACCATTGGGAAAAGTTGCATGATAGAGAACTTCGAGCATTTTGATAATTTCTGATTCCTTTTACCTGTGGCCACAAGCCACTCCGCCTCAGGTCGCCCCGCTGATGCCAGGCGTCACCGAGCGAGCGAGAGACGTACCGCGCGGCGCCCGCCGACGCCGCAGCGAGGCGACGCCCTTCAGGACAATGCAACGTCGAGTGCCGCTCATGTGACAACGTTAATAACCGATAGCATTAATATTCATCGCCCGCCAGCGGGAGTGGGGGGGGGTAATCTCGCAACGCCCTGGACCACCCACTCCCCCGCATTGGCCCCGCGCGCTCTGCGCTACCACGCCGAACTCTCGCCACGTCGCCCCCCCCAACCGCTATCACTGCGTCCCTCTCCCATCCCCGCCGAGTTGCCCCATCCCCGCCACTTTTCAACGCGAAGTTTTAAAAGTCAACCAACAACTTGTATTATTTGGAACATTTCCTCATGTAAATAATTCATCTACACGGTGTGACCCTGATGATATCTGAAGTTCACTGTCCTTGATAAGTTAATTTTGAAACTAAAACATCCCTTTATTACAGTCAGTGATCAATGTTGGGTATTCTATTTGTCTTATGAACAATTGACATATTTATATGATTCCTATCCTGTAGTACTATAAAGACGTCAATTGTTCAATCTTCCAATCAGACTCACTTCCGCTCCTGCACCTTCCCATTTTCAATTCTGCACCGCTTTCAATGTCCAGCGCGCAGTACCATCCAGTACCACGCCTGCCATTCTATGTTCTTTTCCACCTCGCTTTACTATTCTTTGGTAGACTCAGTTTCAATCCTTTTGCCGCCCTTACCACCTTTTGCTTACGGAGCCACCAAACTACCTCACCAGACGCTGCTCCTATCAACTGACACCCGCTCCCTTGGTACATTC
This sequence comes from Gryllus bimaculatus, assembly GCA_017312745.1. Lineage (NCBI taxonomy): Eukaryota > Metazoa > Arthropoda > Insecta > Orthoptera > Gryllidae > Gryllus > Gryllus bimaculatus. Next base: position 2,706,568 of record BOPP01000066.1, on the reverse strand, counting down.
CATCCCGTATCACTGCCCCGTCACCGTCACGCTCTCCATCCACGCAACCTCCCTCGTAGCGGGTCGTTCTCAGACCCTACAATGCCACCACCATCCTGCCCTGTTTCTGTATGTATCGCGATCCGTTGTCGTCTTTGCATGGCGTTCCTTAACGACCCTGACCCTTTCATCTTACAACAGACCTTTCCTATATTTTCTCAACGCCTGCCGCCCGCTTGATCACACGTCCAGTCTCCCTATCCAGAACCTCTTACCACACACTTCTGAGTCCTGACGCCGGCCAACACTTCGGCTTGCAGATTTCCCCCTAAATGTAAGCTCCCGCCTGATCTCCTGATGAATCCTGCATTTGATGTCAGGCACACCATTACACTCCAATTGTATTTATCTATTCAAATTTCAATTTCATGAAATTACTTAAGTACTTTTCTTTCGCAATTTCCGGTAACTAATAGTAAAATGAACTGCATCTGTTTGTTTTGTACAACATCTCAAGATAAACTCAAAGAGGGAAAAGTAATTTTTCGATTCCATTAGACGCACTGCAATCAAAGTCTCAGAACTCGCTTAAACTTCACAAACGTTTTTAAAAATACGAAGTCCTAGCAAGCACATAAACACACTGGGGGTTCTGAAAAGTTGAGGAAAAGAGTGTTGATAAGACATCTTCGATGAACCGGTCGAGCCATAAAGAGAAGTACTAAAAGAAAGACGTACAAACTTTAGGTTTAAAAAGTCTTTACGCATTTGCCGATGTTGTGTGTGTGTGTCTCGAGATAAGACTGCGGAGAGAAGTTCCTTTCTTGAAGCAATTCCAGGATCAGAGGAGAACAGGCCGAGCATTTTGCTCGTTTTTACGTCCCGTGGCGCTGACAACCGCTGTAAAAGGAAGCCGGCCGTGTGCAAGGTCTCTGCGGCTCAGCCTAGCCGGCGAGAGCGATCCTGCGTTGCGTACACGTACCGGAACTGCGTGCGATGACAATAAAACAATTGTCAAGGGCCCAGCGCACGGCTATTGTGGGTCCAATCTATAGTAATAAAAGTGAATTGAAGGAAATGTAACCGACACCGATGCCACGAAAAGGAATGTATCAATATATAAGAAATTTGTACAGGCTCTTCAATTTTGTCACAGTATCCTAGTAAAGTTTGGTAAAGATTAATACAACACAAATGCAGAAAACAAATAATTTTAATGATATATAGTTAGATGCAACACGATCATTGTTTTTCGCGTGTCTTACGTGTCTCGCGTGTATTAAGAGTATTCCTGATATATTCCGCCAAAGGCTACTAACGATGCAGCGAAATTTACCTAACAGATTCCTAAAAGTCAGTGGCAGTGCATAAGTCACACCGGATAAAACCGTTGAAGTATCTTATATCCACGTACCGCTCCTAAATACATTTTAAAAACAGTTTTCCTATATTGTTCTATTTGTAATTAATTTGAAAATTATTCAACTAAGATATAAAACTGTTTTCAAACTAATAATACTTGTGATCGCGTAACATTTGGATCCACAAAAGTAAATTACAGTTCTCCCCCATCTACTATTAAAATACAACTCTCTACTGCTGCAAATGTTGACGAATAAAGATTAAATAGGAACTATTTCAGCGGAAATCTAAGACTTAATTGTAATATAATGGTACTAATTGTACCCATTAAGACTTTCCTTACTTTGTAAATCATTGTTTTAAAAGTGAAAAATTTTCAAACTGGCTGTTGGTAAGGCCAGATACTGAACATCATACAGACCTGTAGCCTCTTACCGTAGACAAGGTTGGCTTAAGTTAGCGTTTATTAATGAGGGGAAATACTTTTACGTTTAAGATTAATTTTTAAAATGCATAAAATGGCCATATAATATTTTGAAGATTACGAGAGTTTACACGTTTATGATCACCCGTGAAAGTTATTCAGGATTGAGATTTAACTAAGCTAAACACGATGGTAACGTGAGTTGCCTTGTAATGTGAATATGTTTGATGCACCTACGGATGGGAAGGGGGTAAATATGGAGCTTAAACACAGCGAAGTGTACTGCAGTCGACAGTAGTCAATATTCTGCGCACTGCACACATTGAGTTGCGTATGACTTTTGGGCATATAGGTATTCCTAACATATTGAGATTGCTACTAGTTAGGCTCCGGTACGGCAAAGGTACAGCAATCGACAGAAATGTCGATCTTCTATGCATAAACACATGCTGAAAAGTGATACACATGAGCAGGAGATCGATATTGCTGCCGATTGATGCAATTAAACTCCCTAATATCTATCCAGTAGCAGCACATTTACAAGGTCTTCAGTCACGACCTCTGATAAATCGTAGAAAACAGATTTCCTTAGCGCATGATGTAAAAAAAAACGAACGACGATCGCGAATAAGGTGTACGCCTTTCCTGAAAACGTATTACCGAACCTGTGCTTACGCGGAAATGCCGCCTAACGACGACACAAAGTAACGCCTTCCAGGCGGTTTGCTAAAAATTGATATTATCTCCCAGCTTCGAACGCTAGACTTCGCCATCAAAACGTGTTGCGTTTAAAAGTGCCGTTTTCCCCGGCCAACGAAGACGGCTCCCTTGAATATCGTTCTCGCGAACCCGTCGCGAGTGCATCCGCTTCGGAAGGGGAACGACTCCACGAGGAAAGACCGATAACGAGATGGCGTTCTTTCAAACAGCGGCGGGCACAGCAGCGCATCGCCGCGTGCACAACGCATAGGCGAACGAATCCCAGGTCGCAACGAGAAGGGTAGAACATTGATCGTTCTGAGGAAAAATGGCATTGAAGGGGCATAAAACCATGAAACGTCGTGTTCCTGCGAGAGAGAGGGAGAGGGGGGGGGGGAGGAAGAAAAGAGAATTTTAAATGCGATTAGATTTGATTATGAGTTGACATAATTTGACATCCACGTTTCGGAGAAGGATCTAAAATTAGTTCAATAAACACGTCGAAAAATTATTGTTACAAAGTGACCACTACATAATTATGTTTTTGGTCGCGAATTGGCCGTATAGGACCACGCGAACATACACCCGCTCTTACCGAGGCTCAGTAACATTTATCACGTTGCAAGAACCTATATCTGACTCTAGTTTTCGGGGATCAGCATAATGATGAATTCAATTTTTATACTCAAGAGGTTCTACACATGGGGCGAGGGGTGGAAGATGGAATGATGATAATGAAGGATGAATAAACGACACACACAGACATAAATGCATACATACATACACCAACACATGCCCAAGGCGGGACTCGAACCCGCCATTCTTCCGTCCGAGATCGCCGCGACACTACCGTCTTAGTGATATCGGCTATCCGGATCGGCACGACATAATTATTATTACCATTTTCGTATAATTTTAGCACATTTTGCGTGCAATAAAGTGTTACATACTCGTTAAATAATCAGGCTACCAACAACTACTTAACAGTTGCTGTCATTTCAGCAACCTATAAAACTCAAACATATACTAAAAGTGACACCTCCTGAATCTCCTGTGCTATACATAAATACTTAAGCCGAATTAGCATTCCCCAGGGATCGAGATAATGGCCTAAGAAGTTGCTATGATAGGGGACTTCTGTGAATATAGTGAGTATGAATTACAAAAGTAGTATGAGAGGACATTTGAACATTCTTCTTCTGTTTGAACACACAAATAGTTTCTTACATAGCCTGTAATTACTTTCATTCACCACAATCACTTACATTCGTACACATTTATGTAGTTTCATTCAGCGCCGTTCCAGCAGAAATTCCTCCCATCGTTTGCGAATATTCTCTGATTTCTGCATCGCCCGCACAGGAACGAGCCAACACCGATAAGAGGCGAAAGCGAGAGCAACGGCCAAAGGCCGACGACATCCTCGCAAACGCCCTTCGAAACTGCAGCACGGCGAGCGCACACGAGGCGTCATCCAACGACGTGCGGGTGGAGAAGGGAGAGGGTGGGGAGAAGGGGAGGAGGGAGGGAGGGAGCGACGCGTGGCGTGGGATGGGATGGCGGCCGTGTTATGTCCGGTGAAGCAGCGCATCGTCGCTTTGGGCCGCTCTCCTGGGACGGTACAGCGTTCGCGTGTACGCCGCCACCGCCGCTTCTGCGGCGGCAAATTGCACCAGCCGACGGTCGGGAGACACGATCGCGGCAGATGCGCAGTGGGCGATGTTGCCGAAATATGATAGAAAAGGTATTATTGCTAATATTAGTAGTAGAATTAGTTCTTATTATTATTATTGTCAACAATAATAACAACTATAATAATCAGATAAATAATATAATTAGTAAGATAACTGTACACCGATATCACAAACCCCTCGATATTTCGAAATTCCTCAATATCTCGAAATCCGGGAATGTTTTCCATACTTCGACATATCCATTCCTCACACCGTTTTCCTCGATAAATAATAATATTCGGTACAACGTAATACGTTTTTTCTTCTCTTCTGAGTTACTAGGGATCTTAGGCACAGCTTAACATACATCAAGTTACAGCAATATCGAAATTCTGGCACTCGTAATTCGATCGGCACATCACTTTTGAGCATTGCTCATGCACATGTCAACATTGCTGTCGATTGCTTTACGTTGCATCTTGATCAAGGACCCTATTGAGTTTCCTCGGCCTTGCAAAAGTTGGATAACTCAAATTAAAATTAGACGTTCCAAGAGATGGGGAATAGTGTACTGGCTTTCAAAACCCGAGTTCTTGGTCGTGGGTTCAAATCTAGCGGCGTTCTGAAGAGTGGAACACACTCAGGATGGAATATCAAACTTGTGGAATGTTCAAGAACTCTATCCACGTGCCTGGCAATATGCAGTCTGTTCCTGTCCCAATCAGATTTCAATTTCGCTCAGCTGGGAAGTCACGCATATAGCAGATAAACTATAATGTGTCAGTATTGGTGTCGGTTCTTGCCGATGAAATTGCAAGTAACAAACTATAACAGCATTAATGTCAAATTTTAAAAACCATTAAACTACTCGTAAATACAGAGTTCTATACCACTTGCTAAAATTCCTGCGTGCGTTCAGGTTAACAACTAGAGAGTTGAACAAACCATTTTTATTGTAATTAACTTCATTTTCAATTTAAAAACATTTTCATTGTAGATAACTTCATACACATATTAACCTGACATGTTTAATTGGATTGTTGGTGAAAAAAAAATTCGCAGAACTTTGTTTTCGGCCCAGAAGCTGCAAGCTCTGAGGATGATCACTACGCGATCGAAATGATCATTAGTTGAATTAAAATATTGATACCTGACAATATCTCTATTTATTTATCAAAAAAAACCTGACATGTACTTGCGAAATGGTACTTTCTCCATTATGTATTATTGTACCAATGCATTCTTAAAATATGTTAATCCAAATAGGATTGTGGTGATATAATACCCTCCCCGCTCTTTTCCGTACTCGAAACTGTACAAAGTAGGCACAATGTCCTTTGCTTCTGGGTTTCACATCTTGCCTAAATCGAGTCGTCCTTCTCTTTCCGCGTGGGGTTTACAACCGCGCCCCACTGTGCGTCGCCCTAGAGGATCCGCACGAGGACAGAGGACTGACAACAGAGCAGGGGGGGGCGGGGTGTTGCGAGTCTCTCGACACATGGTGTCCTCGCTTTGTCACACACGAGAGCGGGCAACCCACTACAAGAGGCGGCAAGCCGCGACTGCCCGCCGCAGCAGCAGCTAATCGGAAAATCAAATTAGAACGTACCGTTGGAGCGTCACGGGGCCACGACGGCACGGCGCGAAGGATCGAGTAGCGCGGGGGTTCTCAAACTGTAGCACGAGCTGTAGCGTAGCATGAGGAGTGCCACGTATTAGATGCTCTACTCGTTGAAGGGAAATACGAGGAAAACGACATTCAAACGTATTGCAACCTGTCATCATGCGTATGGTTGGTCAAGTTATTAAAAATGCCATTAAAATCCAGTTTTAGAACCTGCGTGTATACAAAGAATATGGATGTAATTTCAGCATCTCCCCAAGTGTAAAAAATGTATTACTGTCTGTGAAGAAAAGAAAGGGAATGTTATGATAGTCCCTTTGACTACGTGCTACGAAAAGTGATGTTTCTTAGTTTGTGATATAAATTTCTGATTGCTTTTCGAATACGGATGATGTTGAATAACCCACAACTTTACATATCGAATTCAATACGAAGCTAAGAAATGCAATACGTATTTCCACAGGTTTCGGAAAAGTGCATAAATTCAGAGAAGGTAGTAAGGTAGCGAAGGTTCAGGGAAACTACTGCGTCTATTCTGCGTCTAAGTCTATTCTGCGTCTATAACTACGTCGTGAATTCTGCGTCTAAGAAGCTAAGTCACGGCGCTATGATGTGTCAGGAAACGCGTCTATCCTCATGCGAGATTGATTGATTGATTGATTACTGATTTCCATCGCTTCAACTGATTCGTCCCGCAAATGTAGTGCGTGTTTTTCTCTCGTGTGGTGGCTGTGGCCTTACCCCGATAATGGTGAGATTTGGCGCCGACATACCCGTCGGTTTTCGAGAATTTCCCTCTCCACGCGTCTCCCCCACTGTGTCGCCCCCTCACTCGGGACAAGCTCTAAGCTCCCGACAAGAGTGGTAGTGGAGTGCATGTGATAGTGTGTGTGTGTAAGTATGGCCAGGAAAAGGAAGGAGAGACTGCACATTATCTTTGACCCGTGTGTTAGGGTATGTTGATAAAAAAAGAATCACGAATAACTACCTATCAGAGCAGCGACAGCGACTGAATTCAATGTAGTCCTCCTGAAAGGTTGGTATTCTATACCCTCACTTGAGTACCTATTTTTTTAAACAGAGAAAAAAGAGTTAAGACCACAAATATGACATTAGGAGGCGCCAATAAGTGATACAGATTAGGAGAAGCAGCTTACAAAGTTGACTGAGTGAAATGTAACAATGATATGACTCGGGCGCTGATTCAAAATATCGTAATATCAAAGAAATGTTAATTATATTTAACTCTTAACGATTACAGCAAACTTCAATCTAGCTTCACTAATCGAAATCTTAAATTCGTAATACATCCTAACGTTTTAGATCCGTGAAAAATACCTGTTAATGGATGACAGTTATTGCTCCAAAAAGGCTATATGTAAATATCTACTATTAACATCCTCGAATAGCAAATTTGCTAACCGAAGGGACAATCTCTACGAAGTTTGAAAATGTCAGAAACAGAACTCCGTTGTGATGAGGAGGGCTTGGCTACGCTCGAAAGAGAAGAAGAAGGTGAAGAAGAAGTCATAGCCAACGAGTTTTTAAAATATGATCGTGTATTGGCTATGACTTCTTCTGCCCCTTCCAGTTCTGTTCTTTCTTCTTTTCTCTTCTTCCCGGTTATCTTCCTTCCTTTCTCGGATTCATTAACCCTAAAAACGTTGTCCAAAACGATGTGTGTATGCTGTCAGTTACCATGCCGTCATGCCTATTTTCAATATCTGAACATAAGATGTGGTTGTTTAAGAATTTCACTATGTATTGCGTTTTCGATTTTGAATTTATAGCTCTAATTTTTAGTTACGTAAATTTTGAGAGCAACACTAAAAAGTGATCTCACATGACAAATGATATTTTTTCACAATATCTAATGGATGTGCCTGCGGCACAAACTTGCCTATAGTTACTGTCCATATGCTGAAGTTTTGTTTCTTCGCTTCTTATGGTTTGTATTTTATGTGGGTTCACAAAAATGCCTGATATTTACTAACAGTAAATAAGTTATAAACAGTTAAAAAACAATGTAATATATAGTCATAAGACAGAAATTCCTGTTTCTAATGCCTAACCTTACGATGTTATTTTGATGTACACAGACCTAATGATACGACAATAACTTCCATAATCTACTTCACATGTTTCCATATTCATTTATATAAATTTAAAGGGAAACAGTGAAACTTTTTTCTAAAGCAGGAAAAGAACATATATTTCTTGTTTGTACTTCTGTCCATCCCGTTTTTTGCTTTCCTGATTTTTTTCCCAATTAATCTGGAAAGAGACGATTCAATTTCTTCCCAGTCACATTTCAAACAATAAAATAACTGTTTTCTGATGTGAACTTAAACTACATTTCTAGATTCCAATTATGTAAATTTTGAAAATAAGAATAAAAGCTCCATTGCAATCGTATTATATTTTTGATTCGTTTTATAATTTTTATTTTATTTAATATAGATACAATATAGATAGTTAATCTAATAATGCAGATGTTATACAGTAATAAGAAGATAATAATAGCTACATCGTAAATAAAATTTATCTTCTAGAAACTCTGATTTATGGACAGAGTTTTCTGAAGTGTTGATTATCTGAAATATAAAAGAGACTTTAATAATATTCAATCGTACATTTACGTTTCGGAAATAACAGTTCCCGTCCTGTTCAAGTATAAATCACCGCGATAAGATAACGGCACGTAGCACAATCTCATATAGTAAATTATTATATTTCGTAACCATTTATCTGGTCCAAACTCTAACGATCTAGCGTGGGAGATACAAAATGTCAGGATGAGTGTGGAGACCTAGCGTATCTTGCTTAGCGAACTGTGCCGCCGGGAACGGTAGACACCGCTTTTGAGGGATAAAGACATTACGCGGCACACGTATAATTTCATCGCACTCTCGCCCTCAATCCGCCTACTCCACACGTGTACCTGCAGGCCACACAAAAACGCGATCCAGTTCCTGCGCGTTGCTTCGCTTAATGATTGTCCAGGCCGGCATTAACCGGGTAACTGCCCGTTCGACGCAGCGCGCCTTGGAAGGTGTGAGAGGCAAATAATGCTACTTACTAACACGATTGTGTTGCGGAGATTGTGATAAATAGCTCGTAACGGCTGGATGCGACGTAATGGGATGTTGTTTGGTTCTAGTATTCTGAGACGTGCGTGTTGCTCAAATTACACTTTTTACCTCAGTTATGAAGGTGACAACCATAACACCTAAGATGAATTGTAGGCATTTGTTTTTTCCTTCAACAATTCCTTCTATAAAATTACCACTGACTATTTCTTTGTCAACAAAGATTTGGGGAAGATTAATGAAATGGGAAGCTGAACAAGAACCTCTCAAACACCCCAAATTCAAAGTAAGATTAAGATATGGAGCAAAGAGGAGTACGCTGCGTTTATGGGTAACGTGTGTAATGTAATCCCATTAATTAGTTTTTCAGTACTTCATCCGATCGACTATAAGACACTGGTTCCATAAATTCCAAGAACTTTGCAAGGCACTACTCAGTTAGGAACCTTTTACAGCCATTCCCTTACGCTGTACAATCTCCTATACATTTTCTGGAAAATTAAATTTGCCCTGTCTTCACGCATGTGACAGTAATTCTAGCTTGCGTAGTCGATTGGAATATCCTTGCAACAGACATGGTTAAAAATGGTCCATTTCTTAGTGATACGAGAGTGAATAAAAACTAGGCTTCGGGCGGATACATCTTCATATACTGAGACATATTAGAAATATACTAGTTCATAATATGCACACCCTTCTCGTTCTAACGTTTGTTGCACAACGATACGAATTGATCGCCGGGAAATGCAAGAAATCGTACTCTAGTCTTTAAATACACATTCAGGCGGCATGCTAATCTTCCAAGTCAGTTTTAAACTGTTAATCTGATTAATTTATTAAATAAAACTTAGTATCCTCATAAGATAAAAAATATATGAATTTCATTTACAAGTCATATCACAGGAATTGCAGGTAGGCATCACATTAAACGTAACTCCGCAGTCAGAAAGTCTAAGAATATGCAGTCGCATCGCCTGTACATGATCGTTTGGAAGTAAAAGTGTTAATTACATGATTATGTGCGAAACAACACGGGAAGAATGTGGAGATTAAAGTGAAATGCGATGTAGAGGAAAACGGGAAATCACTAATATATCTGTCATTGTTCCGCCTAATTCTAACACTCAGTACCTCACATATCATTCCTCCTCCGCACCGTACCCTCGCAGAGGAAGAATTTAAAAAAAGCTATCCTGTTCAGGCATTTAGAGTCAAATGTTCCGATCTAGATTGTTTTTAGAGGTGTCTGAAAAAGATTTCCTCTACCAAATTAATTTGTATTACAAATTTAGCCAAGTAATAAAGTAAGCATTCACTATATATGTAAAGACTACTATGTATTGATATACGAATGCTATGTAAAAAACAAAAATAAGAAGATACCTGCTGCCAAAGACGTCCCCCCTCACATGGTGCTATTGGAATATATCATTAGGAGGCAGAGGGGTAAGTTTAGTTTGCTAGTCGCTATGTTTTGATCACCCTCGATCACAGACAGAAAAATTAATGCATTGTGAAACGTGCCAGTCATCAAATCAGTGCAAAAGTTACAAGAACGAGACAAACACGCGCCGGTTAATTTTAATTTCTGCAATATATCTGACCTAGAGAGCATTCATTTTATTACGTATTTATAGTGTGAACACTGAACGGGTTAACATTCGCTGTTGGTTGAGTAATCCTATTTTCAACTACTCTTGTTAAACGTTTAAAGTATTTTTAAATTTGTTCAAAGAATTGGTTGGCCTGACTGGCATTCGAACCCGGGACTTTTGGTTTACATCCAGCTGCTTTAAAAACTAAGCTACCGAGACAATCCATTTATCTGTATTTCCTCATTTGCAATTATAAACAAATGTGTTCTCCCCACATAATGGAAAATAATATAGAAATGCAGCAAAAAAATTAAGCTATTATTGCCATTTCTACTATTAGAAGTGATTGCATTATTCCAAATGGCACAAAATTACGTACTTATCAAAATACCTTCCCTTTGATCCATTCTTTAAAATACTCAATATTATCATAGCACAATCTTCGAAAATTACAGACTATGCTGCAGACGATCAACGTGAGCCGAATGACTACAGACGAATCAGAGGTTATTAGAAGGCGAAGCCCCACTTGCATTCTCAGATGAAGACCACCCACTATGCAAGTCCATTAGGTCACCTAACAGGAGGTCTCACAACGAACACAAACGTCGCCATGTGCAGCGCTGGTTTGTTTTTATGCAAATCGATTCGCTCTTTATTTGGGGAATTCGAATTCTCTAACACAGTGACGGTGTTGAAACAAATAGATGTATTATTTTCTGGCATCCATTACCGTTTAATTGAACAGGTACTTATAATTTATTTTATCGAATTTTAAAACAGTAACTTCGTGTTCTCTTATGCAATTTGTTTAAAACTGACATGAAATCGGATTTAAAAAGCATAAGCTTCTTTAAGCTTTTCTTCATACCTATCCTAAAAAGCATACATTCAAAAAGCTACAGCGATGTAACCAAAGAAGTATTTGACAAAGGTGTTTGAAAATTATTTCGTACACCTCAGTTTTTCAAATAGTACTTACAAACTCTATATCCTTTTGACCTTTGCACACAAAGACCCATGCACATTTTACACATTGTTATAGAAAAAGAAAAATAGATAGATAAAGTGCGAAAATTATACTCAAATAGTTCATATATTTATTTACTCTATTGACAAATCTTTCTGTCTCACTCTCTCTCTGTCTCAATATCTCTCTGTTTCAATATCTCTTCCTCTCACTTACACTGTCACAGACACACTATAGAGATTGGTACATTGCGTATGATTTCACGCACATACAATCACAAATAAATAGATACTTCCCTACGTAGCTTTTCTCATTCTGATTCTCTCTCTTTTTCTTCCCTCTCACACAAAAACACACTCGCTTTCTTTCCATCTCTCTTTCCTTACTTCCACATTTTCAACCTCCCTCTCGTCTTTATGATCTTCTTCGACCCTTACGCACTACACAGTTGCTCATGATACCGATACGAACATTAATCCCGTAAGTGCAATGAATGTTTTATTCCAGAAGATAGCGATAGAAATGCAGGGTATATATGTGCTAACGGGGATTTCCCCATCCAGTTATCTCCTCCAACAGAGCACCATCTCAGACAGGATAAGCTCTAAGCTCCCGACACTTCTTCTGACATGTATAGCGTAGTGTATGGTGTAGTGTATTGTGGTGTGTGTGTGTGTGTAAGATGAAACGATAGAATAAGGTAGAGAAAGGAAAGACTGCGTAAGGTCCTAGGTCCCTTTGTTACGATAGTACGGTGGCAATTGCGCAGTACCGATCGAAGAAACGACGGAAAACTACCTGAGCAACCAATCGCTAGAATTCCAGACAGTGGTCGAATTCGACATACCCACTCAGCTACAGTCGAAAATCCGCCAACCGCGGTGCACCGTCGGGACTCGAACCTTAGAACCACCGGGTCAGATTTTCCGCCGAGTCAGCGACCATGCCGGGGCTCCGATCTCAATCACCCGGTCAAATCACCCGGACAGGGTCTCTTCACTCGTAGGCGTGCCGCCCATCAATAACGGCGCGCCCGCCGGGAGCGGCTGCTGCTGCCGGCGCCGCGGCGGCGGTCCCTGCTCCTCCGTACAGGTGGGCGGCGGCGCCGTCGCCACCGGCGGCGGTCGATTGACTTCTTCCCCATAAGGCGAGAGGCCGCCAACCCCGGCCGGGGAGCCGTGTTCGGGCTCCAGCCGCGAGATCATCTCGGCACGCGCCCCGCGCTGACCTTGGCACGCACGCACTACGCGGGACGGCTCGCCGCGGCAGGTGTGTGGTCCTCGCTGCGCACAGTGCCGCGAAAGCAATGGATGAATGGTCTCTCAGGGCGGTCATTTGTTTTTTCATACTCTCGTGAATGCGTTCACATGTGGGTTCGTTGCTTCTTCGTGGGTTCGTGTATACGTTCGCGCATGCGTTCGTTTGTGTCTTCGTTCGTGGATTTGTTTGCTTCATCATTGGTTCGTGTGAACCTTCGCACGTTGATCGTTATCTTTCTTCGTGTGTTCGTTCGTGCATACGTTAGCAAGAGGGATCGTTTGTGTCTTTGTTAGTTCGTGCATACGTACGTGCGTGCGTTTGTTGGTTTCTTCGTTTGTTTGTGTAATCGCTTGCGCGTTCGTTTGTTGGTTTCTTTTTATTTTCTAACTTACGCCATCGGAAAACTTCATAATACAGTGGACTATATTCGAGCACAATCTAGTCCAAGAGATGGGGGACAATTACATATCTGAATTCTCTTTCATTGAACATTTTTAGTTAGATATATTTCACTAGTAAAAACATAATAAATTCTGCAGGGAGAATGGATTTGTACCTTTAATAATGCAATTGATAAATTCAATTGGTTTTATGAGAAAAAAAGTAGGCGGTAGCGGAATGGCTTTTACGTCTACTTAACGAACTGCAGATTCAGATCTAGAGATTAAGAGGTTCCTTCGTGGTTCTAATAGATTTTATTTTAGAATTGTCTGGAAAGAGGTACAAATAATCTCGTGGGGAAATCCTTGCTTCGACGTCTTTCTAGATTTCATGCTTTCCATTATATAACCTGTACGTCAAACATACTTTAAAACGCTAATTTAATAAGTTCAGTTGCTTCTCAAACGTAACAAATTAAAGTTTGTCTTTCTTTGCACCGTGCCGTTGCTGGAATAGTTAGATTGTAAGGAACACAACGATTGGCGCTGAATGTATGGAATAGAGCTCCTGGCCCCAACATTCGTTCCTGGTTCGCAATGGGTACATTGATCGTACAGGGCCAGCTGGTAAAATAAAACGCCTTGGCAGACTTGCAATGTTCTTTTTTTCCCTATCTGATCCCAGACGTCTACGCGCAAGTTATTGGATGAAGTGCTTTGGAGAAGGATAACAGAAAATATATACTTTATATTGAAGAAAAAGGCGTTGATATTTGATAAGTACGTGAGAAGGCGAAGTGGCTGCGAAATCAATTCTTTATTACTAGTTCGTAATGCGAAGTTTTCAAACAAATGGTAGCAAGTCACTAATGATCAGGAAGGGAACTAAACTTTTTTGCATAGCGAAAAAAGGTAGAGTTTTGATTACTTTCCATCCCAGGCATTTTTGCTGTTGTATAACATTATATCAGTAGAGAAAATATATGTAATAAAAGGCGAATTTTGTAACATGTTTGTGCTCACTACAAAACACACAATATTATTCAAGAAGTAAATGCGTAATGAAATACAACGTTCTTAATGAATGATATAAATATGCTTCATATTTGTAACTTTAAAATCTGCTATTAATAAAAAACAAATGACTCAATTGAAAATAGTTCGATTCAGTTTTGCTCATTCCAATATTGAACCAAAAAGGAACTATTTTATTTGTACCAGCAATACAATCGCGAACAACGCATTTCCTTCCGATTTCCTATTATGAACTCAATATTCCACATGCACCGAGCAGAACAGCGGGACTTCGCCTTTGGAAGAAATCCTCTTTCCTCGCCGCATTCCAATTTCGTAGGACTGCAGCCTGCCCGAAATGGACGGCAGAAACAAACGACGGCGCAAAGCCTCGTCGACAATCGAAAGCACCCCTGATTTGTCTCATTTTCGGGCTCCATCGGGTGCGTTCAGAAAATCCGGCCAAATCCTTGTGAACCGTAGCCTTCGTTCGAGGGTGTAAAAGATAGGATTCTTGTTACAAAGGAAAAGAAGGGAACATGAGACGCTCTGATTCAAGTGAGCTATGTATCTCTTGGCAATGTTCATGTGTAGCTACAGAAGCGATTTGGAGTGCTGAAAGCATCGAAAACGAACGTATCATGAAAGAAATGAACAACTGAAGAAAACAATATTGATTAATTAAAAACCAATTAATAAAAAATTACTTCTAATTCGCTGCTCAGAAAGCACTGTGGAAACGGGACATCAATATTATTAAAAGAAAATAACTCTCATGTTGTTATATAATATGTCAATAAATTATTTTATGACGAACAAGGTAAGCATTCACGAACTTAAGAGAGAAGTAGCTCTAAATACGGAAGTTCAAATTTTAATTTTTACAATATATTTGGAAACAAAGCTAAAATTATTACGCAGAAAATAACTACCTCTAATTGCAAGCCTTCGCCAGAAATCAAGAATTATCTTGGTGACTAAGAACCTCATTTAACATTCTTAAAGATGTCCACCATCATCACTATCAATAATTGGAAAGACCATCATTGACACATTTGTATTAAATTTCATTATCTTTTATTGCGATTAATTTACAAACCGCAAGCTTTATAAATTAGGCATAAAAAATTAAACTCTGAGTAGAATTCAGACGTGAAAGAATACAGGTTTATGTTGTGGTAGATTGGAAAATCTCGTGATATCGTCTTTGATACACAATCAATGAGGACGCGAACGAGGAGGTGGAGGATGAGGATGAGGATGTGAGGGCGAATGTGACGTCTAAAACGTCACTTCTTTTACTGCCCATAGAATTTTGTTAGCTAATAAACGATGGCACTTTATCTCGTTAAGTACTCTTCTTGAATAAGTATACCGCGTACATTACATACGTATAAAACAATGATTCGGACTGTAATATCTTGTACGTGTCTAATTTATAAAATACAAAATTTTCAGGATACTTGTCTAAGAAGTATTATTAAATCCCCTTGATTTATTCCAAACATACAAATTAATTCTGAGTTAGATATACTTCTAATTCAAAACTTTTTCTACAAATTTAATTACCGCAAAATTAATAATATTCCATCTGTACTTCATTTTGAACTTGGTAAACATAATTCCCATCGTAACCGACTGAAAGGCAAAATACCAATACAGTTCTTCGACCCTCCATAACCTGCATTCGAATTTTATTAAACCACATAAAATAGTTTTGTTCTTGATGCGAGTGCTGCATTTTTATACGAACTAATTTCCTGAATTTAAAATTCGATTTGTTCATTTTCAGCTGCCTAAAGTCTAACTGACCAAAGGCGTGTAATTGTTAAAGAAAACGTTACTTATTAACAAAAGAGTCTATCGAACAAAACAAGAGTGGTTCAGACAACAAATTTGCTCTCTTAACCAGTTCGTTCTAATAAAAAAATAAAAACAATCACAATAGAAAGAAAAATCTTCTTGTTCAGACGTGGTTGGCTGCGAAAAACAAATGATCACACCACATTTAGGTGGTAATAAGTTGGCTCAGATCTCTATCCTTGGGCAGAGTTACGAAATATCTCCTAAAGTTGGAAGAATGGAATATTGGAAGAGTGACTTTTATTAAATAATGCATTGAAATGTTTTTGATAGCAAACACGTCACATTACATATTTATTATTTTTATTTATAAATAAACTGCATTCGATAATCAGCAAAAAAAATATTTTGGGTGATATTCATTCTGTTTTTCACACACTCTTGGGTCATCAATATTTAATTTTGTATTTATTTACCTACGGAACGCGTATTTCCATGGTACACTCGGCGGCAAATGGCAAATCCAGCGGGGCGCGGCCCGGCCAGCAGCCTCTACCTGCTCGCGCCATCCGTCATGACGGCCTGCGGGGGGAAGGGGGCGAAGGGGGAGCAGAATGGGCGAGGGTGCCGCCGCATACGTCAGCGCGGGCGACGGGCGCGTCGCGCAGCCGGGGGCTGTTTGTCAACAATCCCGCTGCGAGTCGCGGGGTGCTGCGGGGCGCCGCGGGGCGCGCCTCTCCCCAGTGGGGACGACGGCGCGGCGCGCCGGGGCGGAGGGCGCCACCAGCACCCGGGGGCGACGCGCGGAGCGCGCGGAAATTCCAGGTCCGTGACGTTTCGGAAGTTCGTTTGTTTCTTCGGTCGGTCGTGCATGCGTTCGTGTGTTTCTTTGTTCGCTTATGCATCTGTTCGCGGATGTGTCCGTTTGTTTCATAGTTCTCTCGTGGGTGTGTTCCCATATGGGTTCGTTTGCTTCTTACTTGGTTCGTGTATACGTTTGCGGATGCGTTCGTTTGTTTCTTCGTTCTCTTGTGGATGCGTTCACATGTGGGTTCGTTTGCTTCTTTGTTGGTTGGTGTATACGTTTGCAAATGCGTTCGTTTGTGTCTTCGTTATTAGATGCATTCGCGCGTGCGTTCGTTTGCTTCTTCGTTGGTTCGTGGAAACCTTCGCACGTTGATCCGTTTGTTTCTTCGTTTGTTCGTTCGTGCATACATTAGCGAGAGAGTTTGTTTGCGTCTTTGTTGGTTCATGCATACGTACGTGCATGCGTTTGTTGGTTTCTTCGTATATTTGTGCAATCGCCAGCGCGTTTGTTTGTTAATTTCTTTTTATTTTCTAACTTACTCCATCGGAAAACTCCGAAATACATCTTGCATTGTAATATTATTCTTGAGATACATGTACACGTTTTACATGTTAACTAAAAAAACTAGTTCGATTATACTCCAAAAATAACATTTGTAGCTTTTTTTCTTATTTATGGGATCTTACGAAACCTCACATAAGGACATACCTATTTCTCCACATTATTCGCACTTCAAATGCGTCGACAACATATTTTGATCGTGTCAACTCGCATGTGGAGGACAGTGCATTATGACATTACGTCGACTTAATTTTCAGGTTTACAGCTCCATACTTATATTTTCCCACAAGTAATTTTAATATGAATATTTCCTCCTCAGTAATACGTTGATACTATATAATTTAAAAAGAAACCTCACATTCTGTTTAATTTATGTCGAATTTGTGTAACACGAACCCATAAACAAACACGTTACTTTGGTGTTACTTCCCTCATTCCTCCTGAAAGTACATTGTATAATATACTCAGGAAATTGTTTCTCATTTTTGGTATCAGTAAAACGTCAAGTTTTGGAAATAAAAATAATCAATCACAACATTGAAATAACATATTAATGCCCAGGATATGTGCGACAAAATATAGATGCACGTTAATATATTGAATGAATATATTTAACACAAACCGCCTTCAATAACTATTTTCTCTTATATTGTACCAGACTTTTCTTAAATACGTATCTCAGTACGAATTATAAGAAAAATAAAAGTTCACGAAGTGATATTTATTCATAGTGCATTGAAACTTTTCATGAAATCTATGTCTCCGACTTACACCAAAGACGGAATGACTTAATAAAATGCTATTTGTTTAGCTCAATAAAAATGTGCCGTTTGAATAAAATAGGTTCCTAAAATAAAGGATATTATTGTAACTTACTCTGATTTGTTCGCCACTATAAGTCCAAATAGGCACTTTAATGGGACTTGGATATCCAGGCATATGCCAAATGCACAATTTCGAAGAAGACGTGACTTAATAAAATGTCACTGTCCATTTCCTTGAGTTAGAGCGCTTCGGAGAACTAAGGAAATAAATCCAGCCGATCACAATTCGCCTGCCAAGCGCAGTCCCGACTTGCTCCCCCCCTCCAAACACCCTTGTTTCGCGCCAGCACCCGCCGCCGTTCGGCCACCGCGCGGCAGCGCCAGCGGCGCGGCGCGATGCTAGGCAATTTGCCCGACACGTCCCCTGGGAAGGCGGCCACCCGCCGAACAGCGCAGCACGGCGGGCGGCGGGCGGCGGCGGCGGCGCAGGCGGCGGTGGGTGCGCGAGGGCGCTCGACGAGGGGAGAACCCGGTCATCTCCAATGCAGAGCTTCACGAAGAGTTTCAATAAGAACCTTTAACCATTCACATGTTCTTTTTTTAATCTACTTCTTCAAAAACATCCCAAATATACTCAATTTAAATTCCCCAACGTGATTCCAAATTACCCACCCACAAAAAGAAGAACGCAATCCCCACTCGCTCTCCCCCTCCATCCACCCTTTTAAGAACGCAATTCCATTCCTGACATTTCTGAACCAATTCTCAGATCTGGGCACAAAGTAGAGTTATGTATATAGATACCTCTATTACCGTAGTAGTCAGGAAGATATTGTAGGGAAGTTTTAAGATGTTTTAAGAAAAATTTTCAAATGCAGAGAGTTTTTGTGGTACACTGGTATTGTGCACTCCCAAAGAAAATAAAGTAATAAAATGGAAAAGAGTGAAAGTGGATAGAGGAATGCGGAAGCATGAAAGCAATAATAACGATGTCTGGGAATATTGAGGTTTGCGTACTAGGAGTCGATTCGTAAGAGTACGGGAAGCGAGTATTCAATGAGGATTGCATTTGGGGTATGACCGTAGAGAGAGAAAGTATATGTAAAAAGCGTGAAACGTGAAGCTAGGAAGTGAGTGAAACAAAGAAGAATTGAGAGAGAAGCATTGACCGTAGAAGAATGAGAGGATGAGGGCGGGAGAATGATGATGGAAGAAGTACGAAGAAAGTAAATGAAGGTAGTTGGAGAGAAGGAAAAGCATATTTCAATGTGAAACGTCCAGGTCGGTGAGTTGCGTAAAATATAGACTGGAAGAGTATGTAATTAAGATTGCCCAAGTATACGAAAAAAAACAGAAAAATCACAGGAATGTTCACGGTTCACTTATTATATGCTAAATATTTGCAGCGTTAAATCTGTTTGTGAGACTTCAGGTAGCAGGCAGCACAGTGAAAAGATAGTGAGAGGGGTACAAAGCGATAAAGAGTGGAAAAGACATATAGAAGAAATACTGCCAATGGAAATGAGAAAATGTAAAGAGGAAAAGTGATAATAATGTGTAGAAAAGGCAAAGTGAGAGAGCAGGAGACAGCGAGAGTGATAAAGAGAGAAAAAATAGAGTAGAGAGAGACAAGAGAGACGAGAGGTAGAATCATCGTGCTTCCTGGGGACGATGAATGTGGGAGAGAGCACGAACGAGAAAGAATCGTTGCTGTCACACAAGTTGACGTCGTCGTTCACTTAATCCTGACATATACCTACACACTCAGTACCACATCGACACACCTACAAATCTTTTTCATCTGAACTCCTTATTGAAACTTTAAGCATGCTCCATTCTGTGGAGTTGCGCTTCGAATTGGTAGCCCCCGGACAGATTCTAACAAAGTATTATGAGCACTTTTTTCTATAACAGGTGGGGGAAAGGGAAAAGAAAAACCTCTGCGGCTACAAGATGTTTTCTCAAAGAGAACAAAGTGTTTCTTAAGAGATTACAAAAGACGTAAAAGAGTTACTAACACGAAGTGTGGAGAAGTGATTCCAGCAAAAAATCATGATTTTTGCGGAGAAGGAAAGAGAAATAAGAGAACCAACTGACTAATTATTGTTTTACACAATTAACAGAAAGATACTTTTGAAGGAGATAAAACTAAGAAAAAAGAAAAGAATATAGTTTTATGTCCTCTTGGAAGTAAAAGAAATGAATCACAACATTGATATACAATATCAATGATACGTGGTACTCAATGTAGATGCAGATTCATACAATAAACGAGTATATATTTACAGTCTTCAAGAACTATTTACTCCAACGCTACGCCATAGTTTTCACCAAAAAAATGAGAAATACGCGGTAACCCCAATACAGTTTACAAAATCATTAAAATGTGCATTTCCACATGTGCTTCTAGTTTATAGAATAATTGAATCAATGCTATTTTTCCACTCGGCAGTGTACCAGCTACATCGTACGTATCAGGAGAGTTTTAAGGAAACCCAGGGTGGACATTTAGCATTAAGCCATATTCTTACTCCTTTTCAGCGCAATGTCAGATTGCGACCTCTTCACCCTAGAACGGGATATAAACAACCGAGTTTTCCACATCACAGCTTACCGATGTGATGGTACCGGAGTCATTCAATGCCTCTCACGTGCGCCGGGACAATCCCTTGCAAATATCCCAGGAGTATCGGGTACTGCCACAAAGGGGTACTGCCAACTTGGGGCCACCTGAATTGTTCAGTTCCGGAGCAGAGGCAGTGAGCCCCCAACACGTCACAACGTAGTACCTACCTTCCCACAAACGATGTAACACTCAGAAACTTGGCTGTCGGGCAGGAGTTCCTAATTCCCCACCACGACTTTTACACGTGAGACCGAGGACCTAATCCCGAGGGTGGGGCTAAGTCAGGTTACTACACCATGAGTGCGCGAGACTCCTCCAAACCATCTTCTGTCTCTCACTGTCTGCGAAGCGATTCTCCACGACCCTTCGCTGCTGAGCTTCGTACGCGGACTTACCAAACTCGTGTAATTTGTAACCTCGGGATTTATTCCGGAGTATTTACTTAGTCGCGAGTTTCGCAAGTTAACACAGAGCGAGCTGCGTGCACCTGCGGCAGCGGCGGCGGTGGTGGTAGCCGCTTTATTACAACGGGATGCGCACAAGAGGTTCTGCCGCACAGTGAATCCTAAATTCGCGTTCTACGCTCCACTGAATATGGAAGAATGGCATAAGGCTGGTGGGAGAACTCTGCGATTCAATTAGCACATACGGTGGTTCGAGTTGGACTTTCATTCGATTTAGTCGAATGGAGTTCAAACGAGGAAAGTCGAGATACTTTCTAGGTCAAACCCTTTAATCAACATTTTTATAGTTGCGAAATGTTTCTCAGAAAATATGTGCAAACCATAAAGCACATTATTATACACGAATATGTCGAGTACGGTGTCGGGGACGGTGTGGAGGACGGTGTCGGGGACGGTGTCGGGGACGGTGTCGGAGACGGTGTCGGGGACGGTGTCGGCGACGGTGTCGGCGACGGTGTCGGCGACGGTGTCAGCGACGGTGTCGGCGACGGTGTCGACGACGGTGTCGGCGACGGTGTCGGCGACGGTGTCGGCGACGGTGTCGGCGACGGTGTCGGCGTCGGCGTCGGCGTCGGCGTCGGCGTTGGCGTCGGCGACGGTGTCGGCGACGGTGTCGGCGTCGGTGTCGGCGACGGTGTCGGCGACGGTGTCGGCGACGGTGTCGGCGACGGTGTCGGGGACGGTGTCGGGGCTGACCCCTCCTGAGACACTTTTCCCGTCAGCATAGGTGATCGGAGACAAACTATTCCACTAGCGTGCTCCGAACTCTTACTGGTAGCCGCACCTTCACGGATTTCTTTTAAAATTCCGTCTTCGTCAACACTTTTACTTTATGCCCCGATATATCTCTCGGCCCCTCGTCCACGGTTTTCCCGCGGAGCTCACATCTCTCCCGCTCTTAGGCCCCGGGGCTCCCAAACGTGACAGCGGAAGATACATCCTCCGGGCGAGGCCGCAGCCGAAAGAGCTCGGGCGAGGGAGGCTGCGATTAAAATGGAATCCGCGACGCCACTTTATGGGATTAAAGCGGCCCTCAGATCACTGAGGGAAGTGCTACGCCTCGCCGCACTTTGCCCGGCCGCTCAGCCCAGTCATCGACGCCGTTGCTGCGCTGCCCCTCTTGTTGCTTTCGTGCCAGCAACAGCCTACGCACGCCGCCGTTTCCTGTATTGGGGATGGCAACTTTCGTTTTAAAACGAGATTGCGATATGGATGCCAAATAATATACATGGTATACTGCGAAAATGGTACAGTGGTTGATACAGAGGGTTATGTAAAATAATTCTTTAAATTTACCTTATTTTATGTAAAGTCAAAAAAATAGCCTAGGTCTAAGAATGAAGAAATTAATGCATGTTTTATGAATTAATTTTCATAAAAATGTTTTATATGCGTGAAAAAAATATCACATATCCTGAATTCGCGATTACCTCTCCATGTCTTCACTGTTCCACTACTTGCATCCCCTCAACTGTAATCGTCGTGCATTTCATTCTTCTAAATCCCTCATCCTACCGTCGTGTTGTTTATAATGCCTCCACATGGATACTTCTAAATCAACAGAAAACATGAAATACGATTAACAGAATTTTCTAGGCATCTCTTTTTTTATTTTTTGTAACTTACATGATGCATCACTCTCAACTCGTTACTCCATATGGTCTGCTCATGCGTCTCTATCACAACCATAACAACTGTCATCGATTTGTTAGCTATCTAAATGTTCCGGTTTCTTCTCTATTCCCTGTCATCCATTCACTGTTATACACCCTGCGTCTCTTCCTTTCACTTTGTTCCGTTCCGCACATTTCTAGTCTCATCCCAAAATCCTTTTATACACTCGTAAATAACACCTCCGTATTGATAAATCAACTGAGAGCTTAAAACACGATCAACATCAACCTCTAATTCCCTATCACATCTTTCCCCGTCGCCTTTCGTTCCTTCCTTGATGTTTCACTACAACCGCATCCCGTGCTCCGTCCTCACCCTGGGCCTCCATTACACTTGGCCCGCCACAATTCATACTTTTTTGATTCCGCCGCGCCCGGATCGGCCGGCGCCAACCCAATTCCGCTGCGCGCGTCGTGCGCCCGGGGCCGTGCCCGGGGCGGGCGCGGGCGCGCGCCCCAACGTAATATTGGGCACAAATGACCCGGCCGGCCTCTGGTCCGCGTCTACGTGACCGCACTTCTGGATATTGCTAATTCCGGGGCCCTCGGGTGGTGGCGGCGGCAGGCACCAGGAGCTGGAGGCGGGCGTGATGTTCGGGGCGAATTGGAAGTGGAGGGGATGGTGGGAGGGAAGTGAAAGTGGCCTCCGCGCTGAAGGGTGATGGCGGCTGGACGGAGCTGGGGGCGGTGGTGATGTTCGGAGTGAATTGGAAGTGGAGGGATGGTGGGAGGGAAGTGAAAATGCCGCTTCTGATGAAAGGTGATGATAGTGGCTTGGAGGAGCTGGAGGTAGTGGGTAAGTGGGGAGAGAATAGCAAGTGGTAAAGAGGTTGATGAGGGTAAGGTATAGTGAGATGGCAATTAGGGGTACTAGGATGTTGGGAGAAAAGTGAAGGTAGTGGATCTCGTGGAAGGTTGGGGTTAGTGGCTGTGGTGGGGCAGGCAGGAAGTGATTTCTCAAAACCTAGCCTTTTGGTCATAACCTAGAATGATTTGTTTGGATGTATGTGTGATGAGCGATGATACTGTTGATATGACGAGAATTGTAAACCAATGATGGAATGAAAAGCAGTGGAACCAGAAAAAACACAAAAAGCCCTGGTAGCAACCGAGTTTTTCTTCGCATTTTACCTTTGTACCGACGGGAATTTCTATTCTTGAAGCCACGTCAGCGGTCTGACCACTACACACCACAGGTCTCCTCGCAAAACGAGTAGTCACGTGTATGAAGCGGAGAAATCAATTCGTGTGGGATGAAGACAGCAAGGAGGAGACACAGCGGTAACGGAGAAATCGGGCGGAGTTGGGGAGAACGCAGGGGCCGAAGTGCAATGCCACTGACCCAGCTCAGGTGGTCCAGGGCACGAATTGATGCCACTGCAGAACCTATGCCGGGGAAGTCCAAGAGTTCAAGTTCCGATGGTGGCAGGGTTATTTATTGATTCATGCATAGCTAGGTCGAATTCAGCCTCTGTCTGGAAGAGAATTGTGGGAGCAGGCTGCTCTGATCGGTAATTTTCCGTGGTTTCTTCGATCAACAGTGGACGAATCAGTACCATAACATACGGGACACGTACAGCGCAAACACTACACTACATCACTTGTCGGGAGACCAGTCGGGAGCTGAGAGCTTGTCCCAGCTGAGGCTGTTCCTCGCTGTTGGGAAATACCTGGTAGAGGAAAATACCCGCAAAGCGACGTAGATCGGTGCCGCATCTCGCCATCCAACGGAGGCAGATCACCGCCACCTCTAGCGATTAAATTATGAACTATACTGACGGGACTAATGACCTTAGCAGTTCCCGGGCCCGGAATAATTTATTAATTCATCAATCAATCAAAAGCACTAGCTAGGGGTTCGCGGGGCTGGGGACGAGAGAGAGAGGCGGGAGTGGAGGCTTGGGACGAGATGAGAAGGCGGAGCAGAGGTCGAGGAGTGGAAGCGGTGGATGTTGGGAGGCGGGAGGTGGAAGCGGAAACGGGCAGTGTGAGCTAGAGGCGGGGCTCGGCAAGCGGGAGTGTGCGAATCAGTGATTGCGGCGAACGGGAGCACAGGAGGAGGGGGTCAGGCGGGGTGCAGACCGGATGAAAACGGAGGATCGACGGAGGTGGGGTAGTGCGTAGATGCGTCGTATGCGGAGGGTGGAGGTGGGCGGAGACGGGGATGGTAGCGGAGGGTGAATCTGAGGTGGGGACGAAGGCGGGGGCAGACTATTGCCCATTCTCCCGTAGCCCGCAGGAAGCGCTGTTTGTCGATACCCTAAACTGGGCCACCCCGAAGGGCGTGGCACGCGGGGCGCAGGCCGAGGCCGGCGAGCAATGAAAGAGGGCTGGCGCTGGATGTTGATGAAACCGATTCGATGCCCCATGCGGCCTGGACAGTCCCTGCTGCCCCGCGGCTCTGGGCGCGCTCCTTCGGACAATGGGAAGATCGTCCCCGGAGGATAGATCACAAAACGTCAACCGCGTAGAGAAAACTTTATATTGCGTATGTGTTAAAATGTTGATTGGCCGAGAAGGACTTCATATAACAATCGGCTATAGTAGGGAAATTTCAACTCCTCACTAAATGTTACATCTCCAAGCGTTCGGCACTATTGATACTAGTAGGATTGTGTCAAATGCGTAGGATTCAATCAAATAATACATGTTAACAGGTGTTTAGCCAGGAAACTATTCCATACTCACATAACACAGAGAGAGACAATTCCCCTCGGCCGCGAAAAGCAAGTTCATCTCAAAAGCGTAAAATTCCAGTTCTATTCTGCGTGGAGTATCTGTTACAGTACACTAAATAATCTTCTCTTGTAATCTTTTCACAGATCCTATATCACACCAAAAAAATATTTTGTAATGGTATTTTTATCACAGGAATTGCAACTGAAATACACAGTGTTGTTGTAACGGTTGCAAAAGCAACAGCAATAAAACAGTCGTTGAAGAGCATTTAGTAATTCAGTTTATTTTCAGAAATTTTTCTTTAAGAAGTTTCTCTCTTCACGTTTTTTAGAAATTTATTTCACAAAATACTTTTAAAATAGTTAATGATCTACGATATTTACTTCTTAATGTGAATTTTGTTTTCGTATAGTGTTTTTAAATGCTTTCTTAAATGTTTATTGATATGTTCCCCTCAATAAGCAATATGGTAGGTTCATATGGAAGGTATGTTAGGTTCAGAAAAATTAAACGTGTCCATAATTAAGTATGTTTCTTACATTGAATACAAATATAAACATTTATGTAACAAAACAAAACATTTATGGAATACTCTGTAGATTGTTCCTTCCTAAATATATATAAAATTATGTCAATGTGTTCGGTGGTTTTCGTCCGAAACTACTGCAACAGCGCACAGAGAAAGAAATGTGTATTGGAGTAAGGCACCTGTATTGGATAATTCCGTACTTTGAATTCATAGAGCATACACAAACTAAATGATGACTGAACGATATATTCACAATATTTATTTCTCATGATATGATCAACGAGTATAGAATACTTTTAACTTACTAAGCACATACTAAGAACCAAATGATATCTAATGCTAGTTTAATACTGGGAAAACTTTTCTTGCGATTTTCTCAGATCAATTGATGTCAAATCCTACATCTCCCCTCTTTCTTACGAAACCTACGAAGTTCTACCGACTGCCGTCCGAGAAAGAACAAAAAACAAAACGAAACTAAGAAATGCTTCGTGAAACTTCTGACGGAAAACACCACTCAGTGCTGAACTTTGATATTTTTCTTTCGTGAGCTCACGCGTCCGGAGTTATACGAAGGCTGAGCGGCAGAAGATACCTTATAGAGACCTTCCAAGACAACCCACACCGAACACGGAGACGGGGGAGGGGGCGAAAGAAGAAGAAGAAAAAATGGAAATGGGATGAGAAAGTATTTATTGATTCCGGATGACTACTTAGGTCTTAGTTCCGTAAGTATAGTACCAGTTATATTCCGGGAGATGGCGAGGTTCCCGTTAGAACGTGAGATCAGGCGCTAACTTACACTTATGTTTTCCCAATTTAGGTATCTCCGCCAGAGGGGCACCACCCCATTCGGAAACGGCTCTAAACTTGTCTCCAGATACATGTAGTAGTGTAGTACGGGTGTGTAAGAATATCTGAAAGTGGAAGAAAACTGGAAAAGGAATCAGCACTAATCTCTCCTTGATGGTGTCTGTACAAATTTCTGTCTGGGAGATATTGTAGTGATATTGTTGATGTCTGAGGAGGTGATAGCTATGCTGCCTATTCTGTCGTTGCCATCAGTAATTGTATCACTTATTGCAAGGTTGTTTATGATTTTTTACTTACTGAAGATATCTTTTCAACTACAAAGGTACCACTGTAAGTAATGTTGAGGTAAAGTTCATGGCATACGGACACACACAAACATCCATGCTTCGGGCGGGGTTCGAACCCGCTATCCTTCAAGCTCGAGGTAGCTAGGGCTCTTCAGCCTTAGCGACCACGGTTATCCTGGCCAGCAGATTAATGATTGTATTGCGACCGGTATCCCCGAGACACACAAGATGCTGAATGGGCGACAGTGATCATGATGGAGTCGCTGTCAATGTTGTATTCGGTGTCGATATTGCTATTTACGTCAGTTTTGGTGACTGTGCAAGTTCTCCATATCTGAATAAGTATGAATAAAATCGCATGAATCAATTCGTCGTCATAATTTATAGCTACGTATTTTAAGGAATTATTGCCACCGGAACCTCCTTTTAAACTCGGTACGCGGTAGAAACGTCAGCGTAATTGGAGCTTGGCACTGGTCCCCTGTAACCCTCGTAAAAATCTCGCAGCCTTTGTTCCGGCAAACAGTCTATATCCAATGCGCTCCCTTGCGTAAGGTTATAGAGTTGTGTTATCGATGGGTCGATGGCCGTTTCACACCGCACACGGAGGGGAAGGTTAACCCCAGCCGAAATTCAATTAATCCGTAAATTCCATAGGACACGGGGCTTGCTCCGTGCCCTCGCTCTGTAATCCTTCAGGGCTAGTTGGGTTCCAGCATGAGGACAATGGAGATATCAGTAATATGTAACTATCTGCAGCAGTAGCATTCCTGTATGAGCAGACATTCTTGAATTTCCTCAGTTTTAAGAGAAAGCTATACGTTAAGGCTATGGATATTTTAACTGTTTTTGTGTTATTTTAGTAATAATTAAATGATTAAATTTTCTCTATTGATTGTATTATATATTTGGTGCTTTAAGTGAAAGATTTTCCTCGACCGTGCACAAGTCATGACGAGCGCGTGATAGAGTAATAATTTCATCTATGATTTTATCTAGCAGAAATATTTAAAATATATTTTGTTAATGGAATTAGCAATTTGCGAATGAAGTATCTCAATTATTGTATTATATATATAAAAGTTTATTGTATATATTATTGTATATATAAAAGTATAAGAGTATTCTAAGAAAAAGTGACGAGATATTCGTGGTCAAAATTATCCACAACAATTTGCCGAATAATTATCACACAACTGAACACGTAAACCGGACAGGATAATTGTCTTCTCTAAGTCGGTTCTCTGGAATATTAGACAAAATGTTCCTACCTCGATGTATCCACTTCAGGTAAGACAGTACTTTTATTTATCTGCATAATCATGTACTGAAACGCGTTCCAGAACAACTGCGTACAAAGTTTCAATACTAATAACACTGCTAGATCTTGTCTTTGATAACACGAGAGTACGTTCTCGTTAGTCGAAAGTGAGTTTATTGTTTCTGGACAATATTATAGTTGTGTCTAGAGGCTAAAACAGCTGTCTTAAATAAACAAAGATGATATATTATTCAATCATACAAATCTAGAATCCCCATATAGGAAAACCAAAGAGTACCATGCCAATTAATCACATTTTTCATTCACCTTCGTCAATGTAAAATCTATTACCTAGCGTAATTCGCAAGTTAACAGGATAATGCCTGCCAACTAGGGGGATTCCACACAAGCAGGCAACTACCGATCTCCCCTTCCACCGATTGCGAACGTAAGCTTAATCTGATTGTCGTGTCCCCGCGTTGCCTTTTCAACTCCTGCCACCGGCAGCAAGCCCCGCCCACTCCGCCCTGCGCTTCCATAGGGCGCGCACTGTAAATTAATCGCCCCCGCAGACCGGACAGCTCCCGCGGCCCGCTGCCCAGGGGGCGCTCGTGCGGGGAGACCTCAGGACAACGCGTGACTAGTAGCAGAGGGTGGCAGGGAGCATGATGCAAGGACATGTAGATGGGCATGATGCAAGGGCATGAGGCAAGGGCATGTTGCAAGGACCCGTAACTTGGTACGGGGTACGGGAAGAGCCAGAGGTCACATTCCCCTCCTGCGGATATTTCGAGTCTTATTTATTTTTTTAATCAAGTAAAATGTTTATATATATATATATATATATATATATATATATATATATATATATATATATATATATATAATAACCAAATATTATTGTATCCGTAATTCAGGAATATTAGAGCCAAAGTAACAAACATGGTACAACATTAACATAACTTTGTCTTCAACACACGTTCTCGTATATTAATGTATTTTCGACGTGATCCTTTAAATCGTTTTAGGTCATCTCCAGATATTTATCACTTCATCATTATATTACAATTAAAGTAACGTAATGTGAAATAAAACTGATATAATGGAGATGTCTGTACTATATACACCCCCGCGAAAAAATACTTGCCTTTTAGTGAGTAAAAAAATACTAAAGGGTGTCTAGATTTAAACGGTCTCCAATTGCTATTATAAAAATAATGTTTCCACACAGGCATGCAGCACAGATATGACCACAAAGTTCAAAAAAAAATTCTAATTCCTGTTAAGAGGGGTCCAACATGTAAGTTAAAATCGGCATGCCGTGTTACTTTTCAAGCCATTTGTTTTTTTAACAATAAGCACAACTGTCAATTTGGAAGCTTGTTTAGTGGTATGAGTGGAGGGATCAGTCCTCAGAATAGAGCGTAATGAAATAAATACGTTAAATGTGGATTTGAACGATATTTTTATTGATTATAATTTAATTGGCCTTATGTTGGAATAAAAAAGTGATTGTTTTTGTAAAACGAGTCATGAAACACATATTTTATAAAATCTAGTTTTTACATGATATTTTTTTAGAGTTTTGTAAACAATTTTATAAAATAGATTAAATAATTTTAAACATCGACCATCAAGCATCCCCTAATGCTGTTGAAAATAACGCAATGGTGAGAGATCCGTAGGCTTCAACGACAACAGACTACGCGATATTTGCGTCCGAACATAGGTTATGTCAGTTTCTTCGAAAGGAGTCAGACCAAACGAGCATCGAAAAGATATTTATTGTGGGTGTTGCAAGATGAGTACCAAAAATATGTTTTCTTGGATTTATGGCCGTTCCTTTGGATTATAATCTGATGCCAGATGAGTTGCTGAAGCAGTAATGTGAATACAGATGGCGAGACAAACAATTTTACATTTGACCGAGTGCAACGCACTTGTTTTTTGAGACGCTTTATAAGAGTATATTATGCAACTAGTCTATGATGCAATAAAGCTACATTGTATTACATAAAGCAACATTAGTTGCATGCGTTATTATAAACTTAATAGAGAAAAAGAGTTAATTTTTGGAGAGAACTTTCTGACGTCACGGGAATTTAACGAGATTACTATGGTTTGTTGTATGATGTACCGCTACCATCCCACGATTCTGTCGTTGCGATTAACTGAATGTGTGATGACGCAAGTATTCGTGCCATAAACGGCAAAGGGTCATAAACTGTATCATGCCATGTCATTTTATGAAAAAATTCTTGTAACGAAAGAGTTCCAGTTTTTTTTTAAATTCTGGAATAAATAATAGTTATTTTTATATTAACTGCGTGTAGTTATTGTTTTTTGCATAATCAAGATCGTGCGAGAAACAATAAAATCACTTCCGAAATATAAACAACTTCCGTTGAAGCTTTAAACAGCTTCCATACCCGAAATCTTCTACAGTACAAGTCTCTACCCCAGGCTTTTCAGCCAGATGCGACTCTTCAATCAGTTGGAGGGGGCCGAACAAGGCGCACAAAGCTGCAAAGAAGGGAACTCGCCACAGGGAAACCACGATTCCAGACGCCCCCCCCCACCTCTTCTCCAGAGCTTCAAAAGCGGTTCAGCGCCGAAGCCAGACCCATTGATTTGCATACAAAAAGCATTTTAACTCGCCATAAACCAAATCGGGGTGGCCTCCGGCTGGCCCCTACCATCACCCGCAACCCGCCGTGCAGCCTCCTCACTCCTCGATCCTTCCCCACCTACAACACCCTCGTTCCCTACAATCACCCCGAAGCACCCGCACTCACTGTTAGATATCTACATCCTCTCCGCCTACACTGTTCGCACTCCCTGCTACCACTTTGTCGACATAATATCAATTTCTACTTTCCGTAATGACCCCCATCGCTTCCCTCTGCTTCCCTGCCTACAAACCTCGCATTTCTAGATCTCCGCAACACCCCCACTTCCACTATCTCACTCATCACTGCCTCCCTATCTTTAGATTTATTACTAAGTCTGCAATTCAGTGTGAGAACTTGGTGGCAGAATACACTAACTTAACGTTGCAAATCTAAAACTTTACAAAATTTACAAATTAACATGAACAATCCACCGTGCAAGCTTTCATAGCACGCCCCCTCACCACCAGCATAATATTAATAATAATAATAATAATAATAATAATAATAATAATAATAATGGTGATGATGATGATAATGATAATATAGCTTACTTTACATAGTAGACTAATAATTTAATAATATTAAAGATATTTGTAATTAGACATATCAATATCTAGGATACTAATTTATTTTTAAATTTGCTCAGGCTTTGAGGAAAGGGATCAAATATTGTCACAGGAAAACTGCTTTTCTATCCAGCAATCCAATTCGTCTACACCACGATCACCCCCAGCAACCATTCCCAATCACAAAAAACTCACCGTAACTAGTCACAGACTCCCCGCCTACGCAAGTCTCGATATTTTTCACCACTGCGTCCTTACCTACAGAACATGCACTTCTACCTCCCCGCTACAACCGCCCCTCGTCTGCATCACTCTTCCCTGCCTCCCGGCTACCTCTACTTCCCCACAGCATCCTGTCTCGTCTGCCTCACTCACCACTGCGTGCCCGCCAACGCCTAGTTGTCACCTTGCAACTTATACTTAGTGTCTTCGTTACACCTCTCACACTCTGCTATCTCTCCACAACAACATCGCCCAGATCTGTTCGTATTCCGTGGCCTCCTGTCCTTCATAACTCGCAACTTTCACTATCCCGCCTAACATTACTTGCCGATCCAATAAGCAATAACTTCTAATGGCTGCAAGGAAACATACCCAACTGACATTTTTAAACGTGGAGAATGCGTAATTGACCATATTCAGATGAAGTAAGAGTTCATTTCCACAATAATATTTTTTAACATTTTCTAGTTTCAAATCAACGGTCAATTTCGTTTATACCGTAAAAATTAAAACTTACAGAATTTTTCTTGAAGATTGCATGCCAAATTTATTATTTAGTCGTCAAATTAATACAATTATACCAATAAAACTCAGAAAACGTAGTATGTTATTGAATACTTGATGCCACAATCTTGGGATAAAGACTGTGCCACAGTTTTGCGATACGTGATTTAATTCATATCCTATTTACTTCAGTATCCATCTTAATGAATACGTTAAGTACCATTTTATTAACTCTCTTTTCACCGTCAACGTCTAGGACGCCCTCGCTTTCTCCAAACACCTAGCACAGTCGACAACGCCCACTACATTAACGCAAGCACATCGCCAAGTTCACTATTTTTTTCGCTTTTTTTCTCTCTCTCTTCATCAGTTGCGTCAACTGCCCAACTTCACACAAATATTCTGTTACTGGGAATAATCTCACTTCCTGCGATAACAAATACAGAACGCACTGGTATGTACAATAAAATTGGAAAGAAGGAATGCTGATGGAGGGTCTGCATCTTTAATTTAATTTCAGTTAGTTGAATTCCATGTAGCACATGCGTTTCCTCAGGGTACTATCATCCAATCCAATCTACATTCCTTTAATTTCCGTGAGGTAGATAATTAAGATATTTTAAATGTTATGCAATACGGTTTGAAATTAATCGTCGATTTCGAAATAGACAATGAATATTAAATATTAAGTCACCGTTTTGTGAATTATCTAACCACCATTCCTTGAAATAAATAGTGAGAAAAGTATGGAATTGAAATAATCTATTACGTGATCGTTTGTGTGTATATATATATATATATATATATATATATATATATATATATATATATATATATTCAAGAAGCCTCGCACTTCAGAATATGAACAACAGTTTTGTTTCGAACAATATGTTACGGACGACATTTGTGACGAACGATCTAAGTTAGTACAAGAAAATACAATAATGAGTATCTCAGTTTTAATTAGAATATTTAGTCTCTTAATTATTTTGGTTAAATTGAATATATATATAATTATATTTTATTTCCATTTCGAGATTTTGTTCAATTCACTGACACTATCAATCTATTTCGAAATCTGCGACATACTGTGAGGCACTGAAATAGTGTCTCACTCAGTATCAATGGTACGTAGAAAACACAGTATCTCGAATAAAAAGGCGAAAAGGAGAAATCCAAGTTACAGAACATGTCCATTTATCGAGTTTCCAGATAACACCATTTTTAGAGACACAGTGCGGAGAAAATTAAAAACCTCCATTTTATCCAGGAAATCGATGTAATTAAGTTTGATTTCCAGAAGATTCAAGCTTGTATTGTTTGTGCCTTTTCCGCTGTCACACCTAAATCATATGTAGAGTCTGCACGGCCGCTGTTCTGTTCTCATGAGCAAGTTCATTTATTTGCTGAATGTTCTTAGCTCTTCACTCTGTATTCCCCACACGTCTCGCCGCTTCAAACGGATGTCGATGAAGACATCTGGCAAAAAGTTGCCTTCTATGCTGTCAGCTGCAGCAATCTAGTGGTGTGCGGATGGAGTTCGAACAAAACACACGAAGGTCACATCACGTACGGCATTCTGGAATAATTATCCTCAGATCTGATAAAAAGGTTCAGCGTATAAATTCAAGGATAAAATCAGTGTCATGAGCACTGGAACAAAAGCATGTCTTATTATAACTATTATAAAATTTATTTTAATTTCGAATCATCTTTTAAAATATTTAGTAGTCTGCGTAACAATTTTCCCCGATTTTTTGACTTGACTCCATCATTCTACCTACCACAGCACTGTTTGAACGAGTAACTCCATTTTAGAGATTTATTTCAAAGCAACGAAATGTTTACTGATCTAAAAACAACAGAAGTCTCCCTGAAGACTTTTCATTTCATTTCTTAATTATCATTTTTATATTTTATTTCCCCTTCAAGATTTTGTCTAATTCACTGATACTATCTACATCGA
The DNA here is from genome assembly GCA_017312745.1 of Gryllus bimaculatus. Taxonomy (NCBI): domain Eukaryota; kingdom Metazoa; phylum Arthropoda; class Insecta; order Orthoptera; family Gryllidae; genus Gryllus; species Gryllus bimaculatus. Next base: position 2,672,301 of record BOPP01000066.1, on the reverse strand, counting down.
AATCTGCGTACTGTGAGGCACTGAAATAGTGTCTCACTCTATGTCAATGGTACAAAGAAAACACTGCATCTCGAATAAAAAAAACTACTTCATTTCTAGACTATTTCATTCAAAAGACTATTTCATGATTTTGAGATCTAAATAGCTTCCCAAAGCTATAAAGCTTCTCCATATCTTTACTAGATGTAGAATACGTCACATTACTTATACTATATATCGATTTCATAAAAATCATTATTTTGAAAATAGTTTGTTCTTTATCATATTTAAATGCATTATACCTGAAAAAACGTATGAGCGCCAAATAAATTACGGTACTATCGAAAGAAGTAGAAAGAAGGGATACCATTCGTATGATAGGTTACAAAAATGTTGAGCGAAACAGTAGCTATTGAAGTAATATTTTAAGTCAAACCCACTCAAAGTAATTAATCATTCGGAATGCGTATTCACGGGATTCTCAACCATAAACAAGCAGACGGCACATTTTGAATGAACGCGCCAATATTTTACATTTCCTTTTTCACTGTTTCGAAGATGTGATAAACAGAAACAGCAACGTGGATTCCCAAGAAATTTGGAATACACGACTACCACACCAAATACACTTTAATCTCCTTCCATATGACATCACGCACCGCGAAGAAGTTTATGATCTTAGCTGCAGAGTCTACGAGAAACTTTCTCACGCCAAGAAGATAAAAACGAGAACTAGATACACGTACATGACGTAATTTCTACGGAAGATGTTGTTCCACGACGGGTGCTGACGTGCCTTAGGAAGAAGAAGACAAGAAACCAATGTGCATAAGCAAAGCCGTGTTGTACGAGAAGACAGAGTGACATAAGCAATGCTGCAATTGCACAGACTGACACGGAAAAAAGTACGTGAAATGATGCATTAACAATATTAGGTCGTCTTGTTTGCTATTGCATTGCGTATGGGAGTGTGAAGAAAGCTTGTACTCACGTTCTTTTAGATTCGATATCATGACACAAATAATAAGCAGACGCCTTTCAAATAGACTTGACGGAAAATGAACAGTCTTTGACAGGGTAAAAAAAATTGAACAAATTAAAATCGAATAGTAAGACTATACAAAGTTTTCCAGGTACAAAACTGTATTACATTTTGTTTCTAACTTATTATTCGTGTGTCGATATTGTTTTGGTTTATTTCTTGAACAAGGAAACATAAACCAGAATATGCGGTCATTCTAATTCAACTGTAATTAGTATCGAGTGAAACTCGGGCAAACACAATAGTGGTCAGCAGTCATTGTGTCAGAAGTAATTATTGCGAACATAACAACGCACCAACAGGATAGTGGCCTAAATTCTACGAGCGAAGCACGGAGTATTCCAGTTAATCGGATAAGCTGTTTATTGGAGTCAAATTCGGAAGGACACAACCACATCCTATGGAAACCTTAAATGTGCTTTCGTCGTTGTGGACAATCAAAGGGTTTAATCGGATCCGTTGAAACAGAAAGCAGTCATTTCCTTTTTCTGAAGTTTCGGCTTGTGGCAAAGTTCAGTTTGTTGAGTGGCAAAACAAAATCTTCACTGAAATACAAAGTCATCATCCCTTTTGAGGAACGAATATCTGCATAAAAAAGCATGACTCGCTGAAACCGAATATTAATGATAATAATAGTCATTTGAAACACGGTAATTGCTAATATGGGCAACATACAACATGACAATATACAAAAAATTACTTGTAAATATTATTTTTCGCACATATCACCACTAATAAGACAGTTTTAACAATTCAATGCGCCAACCCCTTCGATTTCATTGAACCTCATTTTACGAGAATAATTCTGCTCGCTGTGATTGCAACCCTTTGCCTTCCAGTGAATGAAGAATGCTAGGGATGATCATTTTGGCAATGGTATACCGCCACTGTGATCACATATCTAGAAAAGGGGACCTAAAGTTGGGAGATACATGAGGAGAGATAAAATCCTCAAGCCGACAGCCAGAACGGCGCAAAACCTCACCCTCAACCAGAGGCGCATCACGACCACCAAACGGCAGTAAACTAAACTGCATTTACGGTATTACTGTCCAAAATATTTGACGCGTCCGAAAACAACATTCACTTGACAGGACAGTGAAGAAGACAATGGCATATCATCCCACCCGTAAGTGTAGTACATATTTTTTTATCGCGGGAAGTGATGTGACGGACTGGTGAATTCCTGACTCCGATCCACGTCGGCTTGCAGGGATTTTCCCCGATCAGGCATCATTTCCCAATCATTGATATCTTTCCCCAATCAATGGTGAGAGCAACAATGAGCACCGCCCCAGCCGTGACAAGCTCTAAGCCCCCAACAAGTTTGGCAATGTACTGCATGTGCATATAACTGTGTGTGTAAGTAAAGGGGAGGATAGGCGTCAGGAAGGGACAAGGAGAGGAAAGAAAGATCACGCGGGGTCCGTGGCCAAGTTAGGGTACAACTCCGACATTCGCCAGGTATATATTGGCATAAACACGGAAAACTACCGATCAGAATAGCCTGCCACTAGAATTCTGCTACAGACAACGACTGAATTCGACCTAGATTCATAGCCATTGTCGAAAATCCTCTCACCGTCGGAACTCGAAAAGGACCTATGGTCAGAATGACATTAGTGGACGCCCTGAGCCATCCTTGCGGTCGGTGCGCTCGTAAACGTCACCTGCGTTCGCTCAGCAATAAATATAGGGCTCATCGCCAGCGCACTGCATCTTTCGCGAGTGCCTCTCGACTGCACTTCCGCCGTCATCGCGTTTTTGCCGGCGCATGGCGCGCCGTTTCGCCGGGATCGCTGCGTCATCGCGGTGACAGCCGCAATTTGCAGTGGCGCTCATTAGCAGCGGCGTATGACTTCCCGGAGTCATTTTTCCCCGTCACCGCGGCCGCGGGCGGCGTAATCAACCCGCCCCCGCCCCGGCCCCAACCCAACCCCCGACGCTGCCCGGCGCGGTCGCACACGCGGCCTTCGGCGTCCTGCACGAGACGATCCATCCAGTTCGAAAAATTGAATAAAAAGAGAGAAAAAAGGGCTTTACTTCGTAGAACAGCCTTTCCCGTAGTCACCTTGATACTGAACAAATAATACTTAATATATTGTTTCTGGTTGCTAATGAAAAGTAACTCTTAAACTCAAAAAAACAAAAACGTTTATTCCTAGTTGTTTGGATTTGTTTTTGAGTGAATGGGTGCCGGTTTGTGTGTATGTGTGAGATTATATGGATGTGTATTTAGGTGTTTGCGTGTATGTATGAATATATTTTATTTAGTTTGCGTATATTTATTTATGTGAATGTATACGTATTTACATTTGTAAATGTATCTATATGTCATCTGCTAGATATGGGACAAAAGAAAATTTATTTAATTTTTCGTTTTTTTATTTGTAATTGTAAGTACTTTTTCGTTTCCGATTTTTGCCATTGCCGTATTTTAAGAAACATCAGCTCTATGGTAGTCTAAAGTCTCTATTTAACTATATAACTATAGATGTTTTGTGATTGGTTATTGAGTATAACTCCTTAAAATGCGACTTTCGTGCAAAAGAAAGTTTCGAACATCAGCCCATTGACAAAGACAGTCTAGAAACATGACGGAAATCTGGAAATCTCTCGAAAATATATATCTTTGATATTTTTGTGCATATGCAAAATAACAATTGGATAAATATTTTTTCTTAAGAAAAGTTTTCGTCATTTTTGTACATGTATTCTCTGTGTTTCTGAACCCGAATTACTAATTACTAAAATTAACATTTAACAGCTTTAATTAATTGTTTTTTCTCAAAAAACGTTAAAAGCGATTCAAATAACAGTCCGATGAACCAAAAACAGCGAACATGATATCGGAATAACCAAAGGAGAAGTTGTAAATTTCAGAAAAGCAAAAGAGCTCCCGAAGAGAAAGGTCAAGATCGAGTACAACTTCGAAACGCGGAGAAGATTGAAAGCACTTCGACGATGTGTATTCAAAGGCAATTACCGAGCTTCAGACATTCTTGGCGAAAGTTCGTGGGACGGGAAGTAGCACATATTTGAGATTCTTCTACGCAGACACCCGAGCTTCGGGAAGGGCCTCTGGAGGCACGCGCCCACGCCACGGCACGGAGCGGGAACGATACTTTCAAGCTCGCGGCGACAATGCTTTGCATAGGCGAGGATAACTTTTGCAAAGACGGTGACGCTCTTTTTGGGGAGGAGATGATACTTGGACGAGGCAGGGAGGAGTTTTTCATTTGGCAAAACGATCCTACGAAGTGACTGGCTGAGTGGCGTGGTCGTCGCTATGGTAAGAAGGGGACGTTGCTTTGGAAAAACGACGTTGCTATGGCGAGAAGAGGTCGTTGCTTTTAACGAGGCAACGCTGCTATGACAAGATGGAGATGTTGTTATGACGAAGAGGGGAAGTTTGCTTGGCGATGACGGGACGTGGTTACGTTGTCAGGCAAGTAGGGGACGTTGTTACGGCGAGAAGGGGACGTTGTTATGGCGAAGAGGAGAAGTAGTTATAGAGCGGAGTTCCCTATGGCGAATAGGAGAATTTTCTTCCATCTATTACAAATGTTCATCATATTTCTTCACATCGAAAAAAATCGATATCGAAAAAAAATGATACTAGAATACTTTGAGATAAACGCAGTGAGCAAAGATCAGTGAATGGACGAACAGAATTTGATGAGCTCATCACCCGTTCCTGAGCCTAAACGAATTCGAAGCTTCATATGCCGTGATCTCCTACTCTATTGTGATAAGATAATATGCATTTCCCTTCTTGGGAACGAAAAACGGAACGATGATCACGAGGAGTGTGATATGGTGTAAAGAGACATACTGGATGGATGGACTGGCTGGCTGGATGGGGAAGGTGTAATAATGGATGGGCTGCATATTCAGATGATATTTATGGTGCGGTGAGAAGATAATTCCCTCACATGCGGATCACCCATGACTTCCCTTGTTGCCGACATGGAGCCTTCGCCTCTCCATCAACCCCTGAGCCATTGTGACTCTCTCTTTGAAATGGTTCACAGACAAACCACCTTTCTTTTCAAGCCGCCAGTCAGAAGCACTACCGCTACCCAAGCGCACCCCATGCCCCCCTCCCCCAAAAAGCTCGGCGAGAAATGAACAATCTCCACCACCAAGCCACAGCGGTAGCAACATACTTGACATTCTTCCCTGTCGGAACGCAGGCTCCCACCGAACCGCGTCGGCATTTGTCCCCACTCGCGCGTAAGAATGCACGGGCAGGCAGAAGCCGGGGGGGTGGGGGGGTGGCGCCGGGGGCCCGACGCGGTGGTAACTCACGCAACGGGGGCCTTTGTGCTCCAGGTGGCGCGGTGCGCAATCGATATATTGAAAACGGGGGCAGTTATCGGCTGATTAATGCGATAATATCGCGGAGTGCCGGCGCGCCAGGCTCCCTCCTCTCCCCGGGGGTAATGTATCAGGGTCGACGCTGGGGTGGGAGTCGGAGGGGGGGGCGGGCTCGCGAATTGAGATAATGTCCGTAACGTATCGCCCCGTGCCTCATACCCGGGATATGCGGTCGTTGGGAGTTTCCGGAATAAATTCGCGGGATGAATTTCCCCTCATATTGCAGATTACGGGACGGGGTGAGGTGACAGGCTGAATAGATACGGGATAAGAGGGCCAATTTCGGACGGAATCTATTTTCAGGGCGGAGGATTCTGAACAGTTCGAGTGAAAAGCGACTAATTAATTGTGACGAAAGGATTTAAGAAATTCTATGGTTGTCGGAGAATCTGGATAGAAAACTAAAAATGCAGTAGGTTGAATGAACAAATAAGGCAAAACCACTGGCTATGACTGTGGTTGTCGAATACGACGAAAGCAGCCTTTAACTGAAGCTTAGCTTAGAAATGTGTACCAATCGTTTCAAAGCATGTGCCTTTCATGTATTTGCCGGAATAAACTCGCAGGATGATATTCATTGATGGCACATTAGACAGAACGAGGTTCCGGTAGTCTGGAAACCAGACTAACAGATGCATATCGTGAAATCGGTGTATTGAATTTATCCAGAGAACCGGGACAAGACGACTGAAGGCTGTTCTGACTAGATATATTGCAGAAATCTGGGTTAGACACATTCCATGATTTTCGAGTATCTAAAAGTAGGTCAATCCTAAAGCAAATAAATGAAAGTATAAAAACATTACACATAAGTTGTGTTTTCAATGTGTGAAAAACATGCATTACCCAAATTGATATTCATTCATTCTTACACTAACTTCCGCAAGACATTTCTAAATGGAAATTATTAACAACAAAAACATATTAAGTAAGAAGTTGGCAGTCTGACCCATTATAATTTCAAATGTCTCCATTTCTCTTCAAATGTCTGAGAGTATGTACAATTAATGCTTCGAATATACGGATGTCGTGTTTCGATCAACATATATAGAATTTACAGATAACTGAATCAGTGTTCTTTCACACTCCTACTCTCTCATAATCGATCAATTCTCTCCCAATAGACAGTAATCTCAGAATATAAACAGAATAAATAATAGACAGAAGTTTGAATTTTAAAATATCATAAAAAAATTCTTAGATAGCTCATAAACAATAAATTATAAGTAAACGGCTTCCAAATGTAGCAAACTTACAATTGTAAATTTAAATCTTCAATATTTAATCAATAGATTCAATTCATTTTATAAAATCAATTAATGGAATTGCTAATAGATAAAATACAGATTCAGGTCACTGAAGGTGAATAGTATTCAAAATATTCATAAATGTACATTATGTTTTGTCATGGTTAAACAAATTATGTTTAGTTTATACGTACAAGCAGCAAATACAGGAAACATAGCAGCCTTCTCGGGTTACTTACCTGAAACAAAAAATATGGACATCAGATACTGTAAAATGTATTAGTATCTAATTACACTATTTAGTATTTCATAACAGAATCGTCTATCCGGGTAGGGGATATAGATATGGCAGTAGTGTCGTGGCGACCTCGGATTGAAGAATCGCGAGTGCGAAACCCGCGACGAACGCAGCTACCACTTAAGCCTTAATTAAATCATAATTAAAATAATTACTGAAATACCGTGTATAATACCACGAATGAAATTTTTTAATGTTGAAAATTTACAAAAAGTGAAATATAAGTTTAATATATATTTTCAATTCCCATTTCAAATCCTTTGAAGTAACGCAATGAATGAAAACATATTTCTTTAATAAAATTTGTGTTACGAATACTGCATTGAAATTTCACAGACAATTACTTATTTGTCATGATTTTTCATTTTCACTATAACGTGGTGTTTACTCTGTCCACTTTATACAAACATTTTGAGGCATAAACAAATCTGCATACATTGCATAAAAACCAAAAAGTTTCTTTTCAGTGGATATAACAATTCTACATTCCTGCAAAAATATACTGTCGAAATGGCTGGAAAGTCGGGTACAATAGCAGTGCTTTAACTCGATATATGATGCGAACATTAATGGATACCTACACAAATAAATGCATACCTACGTGAGAATAAAATATTATTCAATATCTACAAAAAAAACCTCCAAACTGTTGATAAAGAATATATTCGAAGATACTACGTTTGTAAAATTAATTTCATTTTTACAGAAAACATTAATGAACATGCATTTTCTTTTTGAAGGGAACAAAGATATCCAAACCGCAAAGGTTTATAGACAACAAAATACCACTCACTATTCTCAGTACATCGAATTTAGAAGTTTCTAACTTTGGTCTCCACATCGGAAAAAAACATTCATGAGCACTTCGATCCTTGACCATTTTCATAACGTGAAACTCCTAAAAACTGCGATATATTTACAAAAACCCGTATATAATCAACAAAGAGCTCTATTTTATTAGATATTTTAAGAACTCCGAGGCAACTTATTAAACTGAAACCAATGACAGAATGTAAATTGAACAAAAGTGCAGAAGCGTCTACAAATATTATTTCTTCCCCATTTCCCATACAGGCTTACGTTAGCCTCACAATTATAAAATCAATCACCTTCTGTCATCTGAAAAAACAGAACAAAACATGCGCAAGGCACTGTACATACAACCCGGGTTTTTCGAAAGCTATCCATCCCCCGTAAATTTACTTCACCTGAAAAGCATTGCGCCAATTGTGCACCATATCCTATCGAATTCGGAAGCAAGTAGCTGCAGTTTCGTTCTCCACATCGGTCACAAGCAATGACGTCACTGCATTATGCACAGCCAATTCCGCTCCACAACGGCCGCTGATGGCTTCATCCACCGACTCCCACGCGCAGTGTATCCCCTCCCCCCTCCCCGTCACCGTCACCGCCACGCTCCCGCACGGTTGTCCCAGATATATAGCGCCCAATTCATCCCCGGCCCCGCCATCGCGATGGAGCGCTGGAGCAGGTACGTGCGGGCGGTCGCTAATGTCTTTCGCGCTATGAATAAATATACGCGCCCTACACGCGCGCGCTCGTCCCGACGATTAGCGCGTCCGATCCCGCGCGCCGAGCCGCGCCGCGCCGCGCCGCGCCGCGCCGCGCCGCGCCGCTTGCGGCGCGCCCGTCCGCTGGTGACTTACGGGTCAGAACCGCCGACTAATAGTAAGCGAATCCCGCAGCGCTGGGATGCATTCTACGAGCCAAGCGACGGTGTTGGTTGGCGTTGTCAGGAAGCAAATAACCAGTAAATGGGTAAAATACACAGTGGATCGTAACTTGTTGACCAGTCGAGCAATTATTATCACTTCCCTATTCACGGAACTCTTTTTTACGTTTTCTGGAAGTATCAGTTCAAAATAAGCGTCCAAAAGTAATCAATATATACAGTACTTTAATGAAGGAACATTTTTAGCTCCATAACGCTAATGGCAAGGGTCATGATGTTAAAGATTTATCTACAGAGGATTATCATTTATTTCATGTGGCTATCCAAAGCACAAGAAATTAGTTTACACTGAAGATACACAAAAAATGATTTAAGCATTCCAGGAGTTTTGTTAATTTCCACGAGTCTTGATTCATGTTCAGCGTTCATTATGTAGCCTCTGCATGTCATGGTTAAATTTTATAAGAAAATGCATTGTAAGTTGATTTAATACATTAAGTGATAACAGTACACATAAAACCCGTGATTTATGTTCTCTAGCACGAGACAAGTGATGTTTTCCTCACTCAGCAGTTTCACCGAATACGCGGAGAAACTACGTCTAGCCCCGTTGGTAGTCTCTGCGCCGGTGTGATCTGAGGACGAGGCAGCCGGTATGAATTCTGCGCCCGAAAGTAACATTTTAACTCGATTATCTAGAAAACTTTTCGACAAAACCGTAAACAGTATATGAGGATATTATTTTCTGATATAAAGTATTTCTTCATAGTAAGCAGAATCTTCATAATAATTATGTTCCTAATAGAATATGTTGAAGCATTATTTTACACCCCTTCAGATTACGAAAACGCACAATGTTCTTTTCCCGAAGTTATCCAACTTCAGGTTTTAGCTATTGAAATAGGTGCACAGAACTAAAGATACTTAACAATTGCTGACAAGAGTTCAAAAAGAAAGGAAATTATCAAATCGCTCCTTTGAATATTCAACAGGGAATACTCATTCACCCTCGTAGACGTCCTTTGAACGCAAAACAGTTTTTGTAGTTGTATAAATACCGTTGCCTGGTTCCCTTTATAAACCGAACACGTTTTCGATGCAACGCTCAAACATTTTCGCGTGATCAAACCTCTTTCTACAGCGTTGTGACTCTTCATGAATTCCCTCTGTGATCTCATGCACACACATTGTACCTCATCAAAATTTCATGAGCAGAGTTCTACGGACACGGGAAAGGACGTAACAATCGGTAAACCCCCGTGTACGTCCTGTCTATGAGGCAATATCCTGAGAAGCAAAAACTTATTGATCGTAAAAAAACTCAGCGTAAGTGAGAAGAGAGACTCCTCCTGAAAATACGCTCACTTCCAAGTTTGTTGTCGATTACCAAAGTTTCTGGGCAAGTTGGTAGTAGGAAAAGAGGAGGTCTCAGCCGAGCACCCTCTTTACTTTGTACAATTAATTAAGTTCTAAAATTTAAAATTCCAATACATAGGAACGAGAGTAGCAAGATCAATATATCCCTCTTCGCCCGGCGCTGGGTACGAGTCCTGATAAAATTCAGCGAGAAGTTGGAAGTTACGTCGTTAATCGGGACGCCAGGACTTCCCTGAAGAGGAGACGAAAGAGGATGAATGCGTTGGAGGCGAAAGACAGAAGTGGTGAGATATGATGAGAACGTTGAAGCAGTCTCACGTTGGGGTATGATGCTAAAGCTTAACAGAGTTAAATTATTAAGATGGGGCGGAGATCGGTTAAGAAACGTCAAGAATGTGATGAAATTCGGCTACACAATATTTGGTAAATCATTTTTTTATTCTGGGATAAGGAATACCTCTGAGGTATAAAACAGAAGACAGCAGACTTACTTTTTTTAAATGAATCGTATTTTACATGTTGTTATATTGGAGAAGTGTAGTTGGCATCTACAATAGAATTTATAATCGAATGCAAATACTGGGCATAGTCCTTACAAACATTTTTATTTATAACATGTTATTATAATAATAATCATTGTAATTCTGACTTCACGATAGCAGATCTGAAGATAACTACATCATTTAATACCCTTAATTTATATATAAAAATGTGGGTAAGGCTACATCTAGTTTGAGTACTTTACTGCCGGTTTCTGGAACATTTTAACGGTTGTATATCCTTACGAGAATCCTGAAAAACGGAAAATAGTATTGGTAATGGATATGTTCTCGAGTTTTCCAAAGACAAACAAAAAATACATTCCTCGTGAAAGTGCAAGAATAAGTACACCTGTATATTCCGAACATGGAAGTACCTAATCGACTGCGGGTGTTTCAGAACTATAGAATATTACGCCAAAAGAGAAAATGTGTTATTAATCACAAACATAGTGTCGAATAACCTACACCAAAATTTTAAAAAATAGATCTGAACGTTGTACACGTCTTCACTTCTTTTCCTTTGAAGAAAATGTTATGTTGCTTTACGATATACGTTATATTATGGCGTTATAATAAAAGAAATATAAAAGAAATTTTAAATATAAGATAACAAAAATTAATTTTAATAGCATGGGCTTCCAAAGTCGTTAGTTATTAGGATTAAAGAATTCGAAAGATGTGAATCAAATCAGTTGGATTAAAAACAAACAAAAAAACAGCAAAGAAACGACTTTTTTAAAGGATTTTGTAACTTCAAATAACCTTACCCAACGATTTACAAATAGCAGATTACAATATCCTTGAGCAAACCACAAAGGAATCGAAAGACTTAGGAGCATGATCATTGAAAGGACACAAAAAACTATTGGAATTTTTTTCAGAATTTTTTAACATGAAAAATTGAAAACCCAACCCATTTTTTAAAAACAATATCGGCAGATTTAAACATCCGGATACTCTAAGCACCAGCTCTGCCCGCCCGGGTGCTCGCAAGCGACAAAGGCGCCTTTTGCTTGTGTTGGCTTCGACGCCGAGACCCCGCAAGTGTCGGCGGGCGGGGGCGGGGGCGGGGCGGAGCGCGGCGCGGAGTGGCGGGGGAGGGCGGGGAGGAAACGCTCGAGTCACCCGCCATTGTAGCCGCATTCTCGCGGCGAAGGCTGGGCGGCGGCGGCGTCTGCGGAGGAGACTGCCAAGGCCGGTGTCCGGGGAGCTGCGGGGCGGGGGCGCGGCGGGGCTTTCGGGAACTCTGGCATTTCGGCGGCGGCGGAGACGCGGGCGCGGGGCGGACGCATGTAAGCATGCGGGCGAGCATGAAGTGGAGGCGGAATTCTAGTCCTGGCGAAGAAAGCAACGCTCGGGGAATATAGTTGTGAATGGAGGGGAATCTGGAAACAGACGGAAAAGAGGGTAAGTGAATACAATTGAAAATGAGAGCTAAAAAACGGAAAGTTTTCGCGAAAATTAAAATACGGAAGGAATGTAAAAGAAGACGAAGAAGGAGGAAGAGGAGTACGAGAAAAAGATGATGATGATGATAATGATGAAAGTAGAATGGTCAAGAAAGAATGAATCTCACTCCAAAATTTTCGTCAACACCATCTCTTCCTCTTTTAAGTCTATCTGATACAGCATTCCTCCAATTATTCACCTCCTATGAGATCTTATTTTCAGTATTATTTAAAAAAAACAGTATTTGGACAATAAATAGAAAAAAAGTGTGGTGAGATTACCAAGGAAAAATACGGTGGAGATAAACTAGATGGGAAGTACACAAAGAGAAATGTCGATATTGAATCTAAAGTAAAGAGGTGGAATGTCAGAGTAGAGTTTGCGTTTACAGTCAAAATTGGAGGATTTATGAAGTGCCGATAAAAAGATCAATGACAACAATTGCGAGTGACAATGCAAAAAGCAGAGCAATTAAATTATTAAAATTACGTCTTACAATCAAGTCAAAACTGTGAAATAGAAATGAGGTTTACCTGATGGGGGAATGAAACACCACAAACACACATCCGCGAAGAGAAGAGCTACGAAATAGATATCGAAATAGAAACAGTAAGGCAACAGAGGCGGTGTAAAATCCAATGAGTATTGAGAGATGAAGAGTGCATAAAAACACAAACATCTAGGCCATGGACGCGGCGGTCTTTTCAAAAAGTTGCGAAGAGCAGAATCGATTAAATAAAAGGTTGAAAAGAATGGGTAAAGCGTCGCACAGAGCTGCAGAATGTAGCAGACGACTCGGAAGTAAAAGATAGTGTATATGCCCTGAAACATCTCACATCGCTTACCTCTCCCATGTGATTTTAACCGACCTCCGGTCGCAGCCTGATTTGTAACCACCGTTCGCGCGTTGTATTCGGCATCATTGGATTCTCATCACTTTCTTACTACTTCCTTTGTTGTCATATTAAGAAATTGTGTGCTTATTTCCTTCATACTTTTAAGACATGTTTGCGTAAAATAAACTTTTAAAACAAAATAAAAAAGTACAGTATTACGTACGTATAAAGTACAGTATGACGCAAACTGCCGTATTTATTTGTATTTGTATCATATCACCATATCACATTGCACAATACTTGCAGGTACGTACACAATACTTATGTTTAAGTACTTGTAAGAAATGTTCTTACTTTTTTCGTTTTGTGTCTTAAAACGTCATTGAGCGTACATTTTTCTACCATCTTACTGCAATGTGTCACAATTTTTGCAAACAATCGCACGTTGTACTCCGTACAGCAGTAACGAATTTCTTCGCTATGAAAATTCCTCGTTTCATTAAAATTCTATACAATTTCACACTTTCGATATGTTTAATAAAGTTTTACTTTCATTTATTGCTTATGACAGATTTATTGTTTTGAATTATTGAATATGCACTATGAATAATCGCTTAAGCAATTTGAATTATTGTGTTATGGAAATAATTATATGAGAATTAGCGTGTGTGTTTGTTTGTAAAATTATTATTTATTAACGACTAAATGTTAATATTATCCATATTATATCATATGTAAATCCTGTGAAATTAAGAATGTTAGCTTTCACGTCAAATTCAACATTTTGATGCGAATTCGCGAACAATATAAACGCGATGCTTATGCTGCGAGATCACAAATCCAATTGGATGCTCTTTGTGACGAAAAATATTCGTATGTAAACTTTGAGGCTAATTAAACATAAAATAGCTAGCGTCAATACCTCGTTGACACGTTTTCGATCACTTAGGAGCACTCATTCCGCTTCCATAAAAAACTCAATGAAATACGAGCGTCAGTAAGGGATCGCGTATTTTAAGATAACATTTATTACTTAAATGTTCCTTTATTCCTAAAGTGTCGACTAGAAATTCGGCTGGTAGACTAACAAAATGGAACTACAATTCGCCCTTCAACTGTCCGATGCCCTCCGCATGTAGCCAATAGTTTGCCATCTGACAGACAATACAGTTGAAAGGCGATAGAGGGCAGCGTAGTAAGGTTGGAAATTAAGAGGAAAATACGCGAGGTTGGGTTGAAACAGACGGCAGGACGCCTTGCGAATGAAAAAGAGACCGCGAGCTCCGACGGAGACACAGCACTTTGCACCCGGGTCAGGTTCCGTTCCGCCTCGCCGGCCAGCAGGCAAGTTGCAATTGCCAGGAACACAGCGTGCAGCTCCTGTCTGCGCTCGATGCCTTGACCAACACAGATAGGTAACGGTTTGTATTCGCAATATGTTCCTTTGCCTCAATACGAGGTCAGTTGTTTTTTCAACATTTGATGGAGCCTTTAAACAACTAGACAAGTAGGATGAATGGTTGGGAGTGTTTTATACCTCATTCTCTGTCATAATACCAATTTTATCACCGATTTTATCACCGATTTTGTCACCGATGCCATAATACTAATTTTCACTGAACTGTAGGCGTGTGAAGAAATCTGATACAATTAATGTTCTCACAAAGTATGAATGGATTACGTACTGATATTTGCGTTCTTCAAGAAAGGAACAGTGACGCAGAAATTCACAAAAGCATGAGGCGAGTATACGCTGTAAATTTTCCAACAAATGAGGAATGCTATCTTCTGGAGATGACAAGGCTGTGTAACCAAACATTTGGGGCAGATGTGTGCTTGATCATTAGGTTATACATTTTCCGACTTAGGGGCGAGTGATTATCTTCGCTTCTTCTATCTCTAAGCTTCATGTCTCGAGTCAATCTTAAGAAAAATCAACGAGATAAAATATTTGTTGTATCTGCGATGTATTTTGACGACAACATAGAAATCAATAATGTATATGTCAACATTTGTTTTGAATGTTTGCAATTCAATTTAATGGTAAATTTCAAAAGAAAAATGTTTCGCAAATGATTTAATTTAATTTACCAGTTGTAATGTAAATTACTCGAAGAGAAATTCTCTAATAAAGGGTTTACTAATTAAATAGAATTTCTTCCAAAGATATTTAGATCTAAAAACATTTATGTGTGGCTTTTTATTTCACTAAGATAATATCTTACATCATTTGCAAAATCATCAGAAACAGAATTAATATTGGATCTGCGGTCATACGAATATGGAAGAAGTACCCTCTCCCATTGAGAAACAGGTATAAAACATCTTTGTAATTCCTATAAGATAGTATAATTTCTGTCAAAAATAACTCAAAATTATCATTTATACAGACAGTACATACGTACTGAAATCTTAAGCTTCCATTACTTTAATCATACTAAAACAATGTTTATTGTCGCCAAGGTCACCTTACTTTCGGCAAATATCTTATAGCAAGAATTTCCGGGGAAATGAATTGTTTCCCGAGAAGTATCTTCAACCTTCCCTGACGCCTGAACACTATAATTTAAAGGCATTCTTCACTGCGTTTACCAACTGCAACAAAACCACCACTACAATCAAAAATGAATTATTCAAGCAGTAGAAAGGACCCACCACTTTGTAGAACGTCAGTTCTAAGAAAGGGCTTGTTTTCTCTATTATGCATCATTACATTCCAGCACACCTCTACTTCGGGGCTTCCTTTCACCGATTCTCAACACTCAAGCCATCTGTGATTACATGTAAGTGCCCATAAAGTGAGCCGACATACTAAAATATACTAAATCCTCAGACGTGAAATGCTCTGTGCAGAGAAAAATTTTGTTTTGATATAATATGTTATCTCTGGCCAGTTTCTAAAGAATATTTAATCATTCACTTCATATCTTTTCTTTCATAATACATTTTTATTACAAATAATGCTTCTTTTAACAATTTTAATGAGTTTAGGGATGAAATACCTTCTCATCGTCGGTTTCTATATCCGTTAACATAAAATTATAAAAAACCAATTTACATCTAAATGAAGTGATTCACTAAAAGTTCTCCAAATTGAAAATTTTGTTTTAGGCATTTAATGTTGGATTGTACATTGTGTCACCCAGTAAAAAAATAAGAATATTTTTAAGTGATACAATACACGAAAGGAAAATATTACATCAAATTATTTTAAACATCAGGCAGGTTGATATTTTTATAAACTATGTTAGCATGAGTCGCTTTTACAAAATAAATTTAATATGCAGAGATATTTCTTTCTTCACAATGTCTCCGATAATGAGACAGAGCTACTGTAAGATATACATTGATTTTTCTGTTTTATATCAATTTCTGCATACGTAGTAAACATTTTAGATGTGATTTCAACATCTCTTTGATCTTTAAAAGCAATATGGTTGTGTGCACAGTACTTATTCTTCTTCTGTTCTAGCTATAACTGTTCTAGAATTTCTTGTTCCATCTCTGCATGAGAACTGAATACGTTTGGCATTTCATTGCAAGAGAGATGGCTCATCGTTCCGTTTGAAATTTGTTTTTCAATATTACGAACTCAGCGGTAGAGAACTTTTGGCATTTCTCTTTACTGTTAAAAAAAAGAGAACGTCATTCATGACCCAATACAAATACGAAACTTATTTTTCCCTTCTTCGACGTGCTTAGATATCGTGCCCGTTGCAACTATTAATATTACCTTCTTTTTAAACGTCGACTGAATTTTTTGCTTTGTGAGATACAAATATTAAAGATCGTCAAAACCTTTGAGGCATTAATTTTGTTTATGTGCATCAGTTATTTTTTTATATTTTCAATTCTTTTTTATGATTACATTTTGGTATCCTTTTACATTGCTATTTGAGATTTTTTCTATTCTTGTATACTCTTTGGTCCACTTGATTTGTTTCATGTAGTTAGTTGTTTGTCTTCTGTATTTCCTTGTGATAGTTCCTAACTCTCATAATCACATAAACAAACAACTCTCATAATCACATAAAATAAAATGTCCTTTGGAGATGTTATTTTTTTTTTAGAAAGGAGTCCTTAAGAGATTTAGGAAATTGCATCTGCCTGTTTTTCTTTCTGTATTACTATTTCGGTCAAGTAACAACACAAATCATGTCAAATATTTATATTTTGTGACATGGTCTACATTTATGTCTCAAAACTCCATGACGCTCATCCGACTACTGCTTTCAAGAATTGTTACATATTCTGAAGGGAGGATTTTAAACCACGACTGCAATAAGAGACTTATGCCTACTATTTATTGTTCTCCCACCTCAATCACATTCTTGTTGTAATGGTTGACTATCTTGTTAAAACCTAATTAAAGTATATTTATATATTGTACTCAAATGAAACACAATCCAGAAACGTCTGGGTAAATGCTATTGTATGCTTTTTTTCTCAGTAATCTTAAAAAAGTTTGAAAATTTACATTTAATAGTGAAAATATTAATATTCTTAGCATTTTTTCTTTTTAAAATTAATTAAGCAAAATAAAAAATCGATGTACTTTATCACAATTCTTGTGGACTTTTTTTTATTTATTCGGTCACTATACCATCTTGATCTTTTAGTATAATACCCAACCTGGCTGTTCCTCCATATCCGAGAGCTGCCGTCACATACCATCAGGCCGTTCTACATTTCACCTGGGGATGGGATGGGACACTCCACCGCCTTAGCTGCGACAGGAAACCCTTGGACCGATCTCAGCCAATTTTTTGAAATACTATATTAGTTTTTTTGAGCCTAGTTACTCCTTATGCACCTCAGGGTTACACATTGCAGAATGCAAGGGATTTCAGATACGCAGATAGAAAGAAAACTATTGAAAAGTACATGGCCGGTTCCAAAAGTTTTCAATCTGGGCGAGGTATCGTTCATCAATAAGAAATTCTCCTGAGCAGTTGATAGTCTTATCTTTAAATGTTGCAATGCTACAAATTTGCAGCCCGCACGTCTCGCTCAGTTATGTGGAGAGAAGTATTAGAGTTGAATGCGGTGCGTGAAATCTTATGAAGTCCCGTTTCTTCACGACAACGCACTTGTGCTTATTACTCAGATGGCAAAGACTGTTTGGAAGGGCTATGGCTTTAAGTAGTCGAACCATTCATACTGCAGTTCAGATTCGAAGCCCAGCAACTTCTACCACTTATCAAAACTGATGAAAAGCCTTCGGGAAAAGAAAGTTTTTGACCAGTGTGAGGTGAAAGATGCGTTTTTGACCATTTTGCAAACAATCATTCGGAGTCTTTTTTCAAAGGCCTAGAAATATTAATATACACCTATGAAAAGAAGAATGGAGTACAGGATTATTAAATTGAAAAAATACGTAATTTTTGTTTCTACCAAAAATAGAAGTAAATGAAGCCAGAAACCTAAAGAACGTATCTCGTAATTCATGGTGATCGAGAAAAATATGTCATGCCTCAAAATATTAGCGAGCATCCACGCCCTTGGCGGATATCGAACCTGCGACCTTATGAGTCGGGACGGTACGCACATGACCACCGCCTCGATCTCAGAAACCCGGTCCCCCCTCTATTATTTGCCTGCGAGTGAAATGAGGAGACGCACAAGGAAAGGGAAGCCCCGGCAGAGATGAAGTGGTTGTTGAGACAAATATGACAAAGGACGGCAGAGTTCGCTTCACAGCACGGAGCGGAAATTAAAGCCGTGGAGAGGCAGTGACGATATTGTGCGTTCAAGTGGAAGCTGCCGATGGCGGCAGTGGTGGTAGTGTGTGCGTGGTGATGGCCTTGGTGGTAAAGGAAACGGTGAGGGCGACGGTGGTCATGTGTTGGAGACGGATGTGACATTGTTTATAGGAGTACTGGTGACGGCAATAGTGATGGTTGATTCATTAATTAATTAGTGATTCCAGGCGTGTCACCTACTAAAGTCAGTAGTCCTGTAACTGTAACACATGTTTTTTTTCCTCGGGAGGTGGCGGTGACTTGCCCTCGCTGGATGGTGATCAACACCGATCTCCCTGTAGGCTAGTGGGACTTTCTTTAACCAGATATCTCCCAACAGCAGGGCACCGCTCCAGCCAGGACAAGCTCTAATCCCCCGACATGTATCCTGGTGTCTGTGCTAGTGTAGTGCACGTTAGTGTGTGTGTGTGTGTAAGGAGTGATGACAAGGAAGAATAAGGAAAGAATGCACGCGTTTCGTGGTCCATTTGTCAAGGAACTGCTCCGTCATTTGCCTGGTGTTGATTTGAGAATCCACAGGAAACTACCGATCAGAGCTAGTTGGGTTGCTAGAATTCGCCATGATGGTGGTAGTAGAAAAGACATGTGTTGGCGGTTGCAGCAATAAATGTAATTAATAACAAAATAACTCATAAAATCCTGATTGCAATACAGATAACTCCGGATATGAGGTTAGAATATATATGAGGTCATTTGTACAAAATTTGAAAAGTTTTATCTTTCTGTTGAATCACAGTAACACACTCACGATTGTAAGATATGTATGGTTAAGTTAAAGCAACTTTATTTTAATTATTCTATTTGCAACGAACTATATTGTTTGTTGCAAACAATACATTAGTGTAATTCCCGGAAAGTATCTTTAACACGTAGTAAGATGAAAAGGATTTTAAGAAAGTTATCAAATGAGAAAATTAATTATTATACGTGATTATATTGATTGTAGTTTTGACGTCAACGATAGACACAGATATCGCATTGGTTGAAATGGCGGAACTGGGACAGCGACAGCATAGTTGGTAGTAGCAGGGGAAGGGATGTGGGACGTAGATAACAAAAAGGACCGAAGGTATTAGGAATGGCTGCCAAAAGACGTAGTATCGAAAGACACAGTAGCGGTGGTCTGAGAAGTCGGCTGAGTGGGAAGTAGACACATGTTGACGAAACTCCCAGTAAGAATAGGAAGGCGTTGTGAAGACTAGGAATGAGTCGTAAGATCGACAAGACCGATGGCGCGGGAGATGGAGAGGGCAGCGGCGCGGCGTTGGCAAGGGCGTTGGCAGGGGCGGTGGCAGAGCAGGGGCAAACACGGGAAGGCGAAGTAAGCGCGAGGGACGGGATGACGACAGAGGAGAGGACGGGGTCGGTGGCGAAGAGGAGGGCGAGGACAAGAAGAGGGGACGAGGACAGAGGTGAAAGCGGGGACGAAAGGGCGAACAAGAGAGGTAATGAGGGCGGGAGAGGGGGCTGAGTCGCGTGTGAAGCCGAGGGCGGGAGCGGGGGCGATGGTGGGGACGGGGATAGTAAAGAGGGCAGAGTCAGGAGACAGCGGTGAAAGTGACGGTGAGGAAACGCAGAGCCGAGGGTGATGGTCGCGGCAGGAGAGGAGCGCAAGAGGATAACCCCCGAGGGAGCGAGGACAGTGTGACGGGCGGGGTGAGGCGCGGTGGAGGCGGGGTGGGCGGGTGAGGGCGGGTGAGGCGGTGAGCGGAGGGTGGAGCGGGTGAGGCGGGTGAGGCGGGTGGGGCGGGTGAGGGCGGGGTGAGGCGGGGTGAGGGCGGGGTGCAGGCCGGGTTGAGGCGGTTGAGGACGTGTGAGGGCGGGTGAGGAGACGGGGTGGGCGGGGTGAGGGCGTGGTGAAGGGCAGGGGACTAGGTGGAGTGAAGGCCGGGGACGAGGCGCAGCAGGGGGCAAGACTTGGAGGCACGGGCGGGGGCAGGGCCGAAGGGCCGGACAATGGACACCGGAGAGAGTTACAGGCAATCTACGGGAAAGAGCAATGATTACAGTGGTGGCCAAGGATGAGTGGAGACGAGGAGGCAATGGTAGTGGATGTGGCGGCATACGAACTGACATGTTCATAACGATGGCAAGGGCAACCCTTGCGAAAACACACGCAGCAATTGGTGCCATAACCTGTGGGCCACAGCCACCCGGAGTGGGCCGCTCACCGTTAGTGACGGCCGCCCCGCCGGGCTCGAGGCACGGATGGGAAAGGAAGGGAGTGGGCGGAAGAGTAGAGGGGCTGGCAGGGGCGGTCGTCCGCTAACCCGATTTAAAACGCCGCTCACAGCTATATTACGGGCGCGCCTGCCCTGTTCAATTATTCTACAGCAATTAAGGCACGGGTAGGCCCGCGCACCCGCCTGCGGCCGCTGCTGTCGCCTACGCATCCGCCCTCGCCGGGCCCCCGCCTGCCCCAGCCTTTCTCCGCGGCCCCGGTGGCCTACGGCACCTGCCACGCCTGCCAGGCCCTCAGATTTCGACGTCCTCCTGGTTTTTCCACCAGTTATTATTTTTACATTCTAGTGCCCCCTTCTATCTCATATTCATACTGTCATGCTAGAAATCTGTAATTCTTCATCTAATCTTATTTTTCCTCTTTAGTCATTCGCTTTTGTATTTATGTATTTATGTCTCGTTCATCCACCAGTACGATTCAGGCACAATACCGTGGATTCCTTTCCTCTTCACTACCCTGCATACCCCAAAATAAATTTTAAAATCCATAAAATATCTCGTGAATATATAGAACAATAAATGCCAATACCATAAGTTTTGCCAGGAAATTTTCAAGCTACATTTTCTTATAAACAATAATCCACATTTCATAAGTATACAAATAAACGACACTAACTTACACTACAACCTTTACCTTCTCACGACCTTACTTACACTTTGAGGTTATTCCTGATTCGTTTACGATTTTTACCACGGTGCTACAATATCTTTGCTCTTGATTGTTACGAATGGCGAAGGTGTGACAACAAAATAGGACAAATATGCATTTTGATGAATTAAATGTTAACATATAACAATTGTTATAAATGACATTTATCCTCATCGTGCTGAATGAAAAATACTACATGATACACGTCTAACAAGATCCGTTCTGTGAGAACAAACCTGTCCGTACCAACAGAACATGTTTCAATAATCTCAATGGGTTTGTTTCACGCTACAAATCAATGAATGGTGCATCTTTTAACACGCGATACTCAACTGGATTCAGGAAATACGTAACAATGACCTGCATTGTAATTGCGAACTGTCCAAGACCGAAATCTAATCCACGCATTCACAAGCCCAGGTGTACAAGTTGACTGTATAACATTACATTAAGACCTATTTTCAGATTTCTTACCCTTCCATTAACACCTTCAAATTAACCAACAGTTCACGGACGATACACCACATTTTTCGTGAAGTAATTAACATCTGCTCAAAAAAGTATTACCTTCAAATTAAGTCTTGCTCATATGCAATAACTTGTTTCACCTTTTAAAGAGACTGTAGTGAATAAACATCTTTTTAAAAAATCCCTCAGAACGTTTTATAAAACTCTACGTGGAACGTGTTTGGAGCAATAATAAACCTAGGTTTTATGAATTCAGAAACATTTCTCCCGCTAGAAAAAAAAATCTTGCTTCATTACATTTATGTATTATTTCTTATTTTTCTTAGAAAACGTTTTAACGACTTTGGAATGGGTTCGAAGTGATTCTTATTCCGCACAAACTCAATGCACAACATCGAACCAGTAACCAACATATATCTTCTTAATGGCAGTCTAGAGCGGTCACGCTCTTTCATGCTAAGAAGTCCGTTCCGCCCCAGGCGCGCCTCCGGAGCCTATCCGCACCACTGGCGTGCCGCCCGCCACTACTCTTCGCCGCCGCCGCCCCCAGCCCCCGCCGCCGCCCCGCCCCCCGCCGCCGCCCCCCCCCCGCCGCCGCCGCGCCCCCCGCCGCGCCGCCGCCGCCCCCGGCCGCCAGCCGCCGCCCCCGTCGCCGCCGCCCTGGTGTGCATGGCGCGCTGAGCTTTGCGTTAACGCGATTAAGGCGGCCGCAGGCATCCGCCGCGTACCTTCCGCTCCCGTTAATATTCTTCTCGCGCCGCTCGGGGCTACCTGCAGCTTGCAGCAAAAGACGCGCACACGCCCACCCCCGCGCTCGCTCTCTCGCCACACGCACGCCCGCTCGCCCCTACCAGACCCGCCCACTCGCACTCCCACCCACATGCCGCTCCTCACTCTCTCCCACTCACAGGCTGCGCTCACTTATCTCATTGATTGATTAGTGACTCCGGGCGCGTTCACTGTTAAGGTAATTAGTTCCGTAAATGTAGTGCAGGTTTTTTATCGCGCGAGACGACTGTGATCTTACCCCGCAGGCTGCTCCGGCGCCGACGTAAGTCGGCTTGCGATTTTCTCCAAACAGGCATGTCTCACTAGTGGGAGATGTATGAACAGTCTGCAACCGCGATGTCTTACTACCCCGCCCCACCTGGACTTCTGCGCCGTACACCAACTACATCCCGTTTCCTAAGTCGTTTACCTATCTCCTCAAAAGAGGTACAGCCCAACTCCATCTCGTTCGGTTTTCTTCCTTAGTATGAGGCTTGATTTCTACGTTTCCCCGTGGTCTGCTTAGAATCATATCGATCAATTATAATTTACCCACGACTGTCTGCTTTTAAAAGCCATTTACATGTTCTTTTAGCGCACTGCAATTGTTGAAAACCACTGCTTAAAAGTTTGTGAAAACATAACATGATAATCATCCATCACGAGCATCTTCTTACCTCGCTCACTTAGCATACACAATTCCGAAGATTCTTTCATGTTCATCTGTGTTCGAGGTTTTTTTCTGGAGTGGTTCCGAGAATACCAGCGTGCGCTACTTAAAAATGCAAACTTATCAAAAATTTTACTCCTAACGAAACACCGGATGAATGAAACGGGATGGTGTTCGGCTATGCGAAAGCGAGGGTGATCACGGGAGCATGCAGCTGGGCGATTCCCTACCACACCATCTCTCTCGGCCCCACAGCAGGTGCGGGCAGGTAGAGCCTGCAGGTAAAGCACGAAGACGTTGAGGAGTTGTTCATGCACGCGATGATTCCGGGAAAGGCAAGATGGATGCGCGCAGGCAACTTGTCCAATACCACGCTCCAAATATGCTCACAAAGAAACAAGTTAGAGATATACGGTGCTTTGTTCTTCTTTGAACAGCGTCGTTTGAAAATTGAATGTAAATTTGTGGGGTTATCTGGTAATTTACTCTTGGAAGTTTATGTAAAAAATGCGGAGGAGAATTATTTTTCAGCAAAACTGTATACATCGTGTTCCTGTTTAAGTATGCTACATCATTATTGTATGTTCAAGATTATGACCCAATCATACTTTTCTTGTTTTATTATAGTCCCTTGAAGAAAACTTGAAAATATCGAAGAATTTAGTGGTCGTAATGATCTGTGAAACAAAATATTCGTTGCTACTTCTTATTAATTCTAAATCAACGATATATTAATTTTATGTTAAAGTACTCTTTATGGTCTTATACAAGAATGCGACAAGAAAGTAAACTAAGAGTATATAAATACAATTTGGCGATGCAGTAGCGCAAACATTTGTAAATTCACATTGAGGAACTATCTTGTGTATTTGCTAAATCATACTGAATTAAGAGATTAAAATTAACTTAACTAACAAAATGTTTAATTAAATCACCTCAGTGTTCACAATAAATAAGCATAAAGTCGATCTTGACATTTCAGAACCTAATAACATTATATTTTGTTCCCAAATCCATTATTAAATGTAATTATTCTAAAAAATTCAGCTATTTCTATCAGATGCGTGTTTTTATGCACTACTGTTTAGGAACTCCCAAATACGGAACATTCTGTAGCTACGAAATTAATTATTAAGTAATGATCGGCTCCTCAGAGTCCTATCGGTCGATCACAGAGTAATTTTAGTAATTCGCCGACAGTGATTTATAGGTAATGGTGATTGAGTGGTTGGGTAAGTGCATGGGATTAACAAGATGCGCTGCATGCCGCAGTATCTGTCTATTAGCATTAATATATTCTTCAGCGTAGTTATGAAGTTGCTCGCAAGTTGTCAGGAGGAAGAGAAGATAAATTGGCAGCGAGAGCCTAAAAACAGTATTCATCGTCCCAAATTACAATCACGCACAGAGAAAATTGCAATTTTCAACGCTTTCGCCTTGTTAAGACAATCACGGAAGCACGATTTCTTCTATATGACTGTATTCCGAGGAAATACTACCTGTTGTGAATGAACTTCTTGAATTCAAAGGTCATAATTGAGAGTGGCACGGTTCACAAATTGAACTGAATAATTCGCCATTTTCTCACTGAATATCAAGTTGCTTTTTATTTTATTTAGAGGTAATTTTCTACTGATTAGATCTACTTAATGTGATTGAAATATCAAAAACCAGTGAGAGTACATTCAAAAACCTTTACAACAAAAAAAATGAAATAACCCGCTAATACAAGTATTGGTTTTCTATATTCTTTTTAAAAAAATATTTATTTAAAATGTGAACAATGACAATGACAGAAATGCCAATGAGAACAATATCATCTAGACCTAGTGAATTTAAACTTTTAAGACTGATTAATAGTTCATGAGTTCACCAGAAGATTCTAGATTTGAGATCTGATGATAGCTCATTTTCGACATCAGTTATTAGCAGGATAAAGACTAGTCAATGTTCAAATGACAATTTATGGAGTTTCTGATCTGCTGTGCAGTTCCTATTAAATTTCAGAAGAGTACCCCATATAAATTCCACGCAGTGCTCGAGTTCCCTTGAAAGAAACAAAGAAATAACGAGAGAGAGAGAGAGAGAGAGAGAGAGAGAGAGAGAGAGAGAGAGAGAGAGAGAGAGATCTGAAAACAGGTGCATCAATAATAATTATGGACTCTTCCTCACAGTTACTCATATCTCCACGTTCTGCTCGTCAATGCTCCGCCGCCCGAACAACTCGTAAACTAGCATTTCCACTTACCGCCACCCGCATCCAACGGTTTCACGCGCGAAATCGGTCGACACGTCGATCGTAAAATAGGTGCTCCCACGCGCGCCGGCGGCGACACCGATATCGCATCTTCGCCTGGCAGGGCGCGCGCCCCGCCGCTTCCGCCCACGTCGATCGCTTCCGGAAGCGACGCGCCGCGTCGCGCGGAATCCATTTTTAATAGCTTCCGATTCCAGGAGAAGGGGGAGGGGCGACGGAGCTTCGATCAGCCAGCGGCAGGCTGCGCTCGAGGCTGAGTTCGCCTAGATAATTGACTGATTGGTTGATTGTTATTGATTCCGGATGCTTCTACTGTTAAGGTCATTAGTCACGTAAGTGTAGTGCATGTTTTTTTCCCTCGAGAGGTGGTGGTGGTGATGGTGGTGGCCTTCAGAACCCCAGCGCTGACGGTGACAGCGCTGACGACGACAGCGCCGTCGGCTAGCGGGGTTTTCCCCAATCAGGTATTTCCCACCACCGGGGCAACGCTCCAGCCAGAACTAGCTCTAAACTCACGAGTTGTCTCCCGAGTGTGGAAGTTTAGTTCAAGTAGTGAGTAAGGTGTAACGCTAGGACAAGGAAGAGAAAGGAAGAATCGCGCGCGATCCGTGACCCGCAGGACACACATAGGAGGCAGAATGTCGTGGCTGATGCCTCCCTCGTGATGGAAGGTCAGACAAGGAGGTATAGATTCCTGGGCATATTTGGGTCAAGGCCTCCAAATGCCATGAACACAATGCTCCTAACTTCGTAACCACGCCTTAAAAATTACATTATGCATTTACATACAGACGATGTTTAGTTCATCTGTTAGCTGGGCTTACATCGTAAATGGTGAAGTTCGAGTCGACAAATGGAATGTGTGGTTGGCATGAGTATTGTAAGGACCCACAAAAAAGCGCCTCCGATAATACTGGTGGTACGTTGCAATATTTATTTTCGTTTGAATAATATTAGTATTCATCACGGAGCAAAGTGGCTCAGTGCGTAGCGTCATTCGAAATCGGGAGGTCCGGATTCGATCCCTGGGCCGATCATCTTGACTGGGGTTTTCGTGGTTTCTCTCGGCCACAAGGCAAATACTGGGATGATTCCAAAATCCCACGAACACCTCCCCATACTCCACCTAATACCTCCTACCATCATCCTAGTCCTTTCAGCCCCGTCATCGGCCTATAATAATAATAATAATAATAATAATAATAATAATAATAATAATAATAATAATACGTGAAAATATCTTTCCGTGCGTTAGAATGGTTAGAATGAATATTCTTGTCAAACAAAATTCGTAAAAATGTTAATCATTTTAACCTACGAGATTAATAATGCAGGGCAGTCGATTGAGCATACAATGCGTGATGTCTCCACATGTTTGTCGCGCAGCATGTGTTTCGGGAGTGACGTCAGCGCAGGCGTGTACGCGCATGAGCGTCATACTTACGAACTATCACTCTGCAAACAATTTACAATAGTGTATTGCGAGAACGGGTTGAGGTAGAATGCTGGAGCTAGTGGAGTTAAGAGCATGTAAAACGCTATCAAAACTTATGATGTGAAGAATAAAAATATTTGTCGGAATACAAGAGAAAACTAATATTCAGGTGGAAATCTTCCAACGATTCATGTCTCATATGAATCGAACAAACACTACAATTTTTAGAAACCGCCGGTCACAAAAACAGCTTCCCTAAGAAATATTTACAATAAGCTCAGAAACTGCGGTAACAAGTGCCTCTTACTCAGCTACTTCAGTGTCAGAAAATTAATGCGTAGCTCAACATGAATAGACAGCAGCTGGTCAATCGTGTTTACAGCGACCACCAAGTGCCTACTCATATTAAAGTGAATGGTAATTACTAAATAACATATTAAGACTAAAAATTTGCCACGATTACCGGATTTTTTACTAAAAAATAGTGCGCGCTCATGCAGAACTCATTTCATTTTTCTTTAATTTTTACCTTGTTTGATAACTGCTCCCTCTAGTCCCTCCTGTTCTCTCCTGGGTGAAGCACCTCTTAAGCTGATCTTAAATGGTAACCGACAGGAGGTGTCAGATAACCGATCGCCACCATTCCTCACAACATTCTGGAACTACTAGTGAAAAACTCTTTATTGACACATTGAAGTAAATATGAGAATAAACGAGAACTTAAATATTTTTTATTCATTTTGTAGTTCGGGTCCAGAGAATAGGCAGTATACGAGAAAGGAGATACATAATTTGTAATTGAATATGACGAGTTGTAACATGAATAACATTCTGTAATTACAGTATGAAAACTATGCATGATATATTGTTCTATCTCCGATTTCTAGTAGGGTCATGGAGTCTTCATGATCGATTCCTTGTTCACGTCTTTGGGGAAGTACTGGATAAACATTCAGTAATTTCGATGTTAAATTTCGCGGCAGATAACAAAATAATGGTTTTGCGTTTCATACAGATGTAGAAAACTCGTCGGTTTGCTTTCTGTCTTCTAAAGAAACATTTCAGAAACAATTAAAACTTAGAATGATTATTTCGTTCCGAAACCAATACAAATTAATCAACGACCGGAATGGTTCGTTGATTATAACAGTTGCCGTTCACTATTTTCCAAAAACGGCTTTATTTGTATTGGCTCATGTATTTGTCATTCTACGCACAAATTCTACGGAATATATTGTCTATTCGTTCATGAATATATTCATTCTGTTCTCATGCATAAATGCATTTCTTGCGCAGCTACTAATTAAATCGTGAAACTACGCCCTAATCGCTTTTCTCAACGAGTCGTTCAAATGTTAATTCCTTTCATTATCCTCTAAGTTCTACGCCATGATAGTTTTCAGTGCATCAGAGCGTAACAATAGAAGAGCAAAGCAGCGATATTATTTCAGACTAATGGACGCGTATGGACGTACATCGTGGAGATGATTGGGGGCAGAAATAGGAAAATTTGGGTACGAGTGATTTAATGTTTACGTAAATAATATTTTTGATTTTTTTCTATCTTTTCAACATCCTCTTTTTTAAAGTTCAGAATGAGGTACACAACGAAACGTAAAATGACGTACAAATCTTTAAAGACCTCATATCACGAGTAAGTACTGAAATACCATATGAAGTTACAAAGACAAATAATATATGGTGTAGGGGATAGATCATATTTCCAGCAAGAAATATTTTCAGGAACACTAGGCGAAGAAATGGAGAATAAAGTACATAAAACCTACTGCTTTTCCTTCTCCTACAACAACACTGAAAAGCCATTATCGCGGTAGGTTCCTGAGAAAGCATTACAAACGAGAATTCTCACACAGCTGGTCAAGCTTGTGAATGTGTTAACCTTCGTCCTCTTTCATCACTGGCTAAGCGACTCGTCTATGTAACAAATGGTCCACATCTCCATTGCGGTACGCGCTCTCAATAATCATAGACTCCTTGTGCGAATAATACTAATTTGAATTTACTATAAATTCGATTCCATATCTGCAAAGCATAACATTGGCAGTATCTATTCCTCTAATTTGAAAATGAAACGAGATGTCTAGAATTCACTTCATTCTGTTCTCAGCGTCTTCAATTTTATAAAAAAAAGGGGAAAAAAGGTTATTAAAAACGACGTTATCGAATGTCTAGTTAAGGGGACACAACAATTTTAGTTGGCCATGCACTCACGTACGAGTATTTGAAGCTAGAATAATCGCGGTTTTTTAAGTTCTTTGTCACTGTAATTATATTTGTAAACATGTTTGGTATTATTAAAATGTCAAGAGCGTATGAAAACACGGTCCATTACTATTCACAGAACAATGACATTGCCGAAATCAAAAACGCCACGGCATCGAATAGTGAATAGCGAAAACAAATTACCATCTGCTTTTAGTAACAGCAAAAAGCTAACAAACATCAAAGTAGGTCAAATTAGTACACAGAATTACATTTCCTTTCTGTAATGTGTGATTACCTAGCTTTGTTTGCCATAAAAGAAGTGGATCACATCTCTATGTGGCGTGGGGTACTAATATTCCTAATATATTACACATAGCACCAATAATCTGATTTTAAATATTATATTAAATTAAATTCAAAATCAGAAAAACATGGTACTAAACAGTGTGTGCCTGCTATAAACTTAGTATTTTGTGAAGACACAGTAAATTGAATTTACATTAATCAGAATCAATTAATTCCATTTTTTATTCCCTTGGTACCAAAAATGGGTTTATTTTTATAGTAGAAAACCTATTTGAACCGGAGTTCATCTACTCCAACTAATAACGGGACACGAAATTCCCAGCCGTCTCTGGCAACATTGAAAAGCTATTACCGCCACACGATCGCGAGAAATCCCAGAAGAAGGCGCGTAAGCGAGCGTGGACAGGGCTAATGCGTTTCCAGCGACCAGCACCCGGCGCGTCTGCATTCTCCTCGGTCCGACGCCCCCGCACCCAACAGCGACGCCTCCTCTCTCTTCGTCACCATTTCCCCCCTCGGCCTTCCCCATCACCTTCCCCTCCACCTTTCTTCAACTTCCTCACCATCTCAGCCAAGTCCCCGCCTCAGACCCCACGCCTGCACCCCCACCTTCGTTTCCGCCTTTCCATTCGCCTCTATCTTCCCTTCCGCCTTCGTCTCCACCGTCGCCTTCACCTCCACTTTACCTTCGTCTTCATTTCTACCTTCACCTTCGTTTTCGCCTCCACCATCGCCTTTGCCTCTACCTTTGCCGTCGCTTCCAATTTCGCCTTCGTTTCCACTTTCCCCTTCGTCTTCGTCTTCACCTTTGCCTCCACCTTCGCTCTCGCCTCCATCTTCGCCTCCACCTCTGCGTCACATCCGCCTCCGCCTCCGCCCCCGTCTCAACTTCGGTCTCTGCCTCCGCCTCCATCTCCGCTTCGACATCTGCCTCTGCCCCCACTTTAAATTTCGCATCCATATCCATTACCTTTGTCATTACCTCTCTTTTCCACACCAACCTCCACTTCACTTCTCCTCCTCCTACCTCGCTTTTACTTCAGCCAAGGCCCCCACCACCGCCCACTTGTCCATCCACGCCCAAGCCCCCACTCCCTCAACCATCGCCGCCGCCTCGACCTCCTCCACCCGCCCCCGCCGCATGCACCGAGGCAGCGTGGAAGCGACCAGAAACGGAATCGTGCTTCAAATAATAATAGGGTGAAATTAAATTTCCAATAAGCAGACGCTTTTTACCGTCGGTCATAAATCTGGCTGGCGGGCCATTAGTCCCGCAAGGGGCGGCGGCGGCACAGATCTGGAGGCGGCGGCGGCGGCGGCGGCGTCGGGAGCGTGACCTACAGTGGGCAATCGTACGTCTTCCGTGGTTTAGGAGAAGCGGAATTGGTGACTCGGAAGCAGACTCAAACAAGGTGGACGGTTTTGACTTGAAACGTTTTTAGATTGAACGATTTAGAGAAAAGCGATTGAAGAAACAACGAATTATAGGTCACAGATCGTGCACCATCCGAGGTCAAAAACTTATGTATGAAATATTACGTTCATATAGTTTAGGTTTTTTAATTTTTTTATGAGAGAATTGAATATGACATAAAACGTAAAAAATGTAATTGATACTTAGAATTTGATATCACATACCAATAAAACGAACTCCAAAACCCGTGAACACATATTGAATTCACATTCAATTAGAAGGTTGTTAATATTAGTGAATTATCACATGCCGCTAATATGATGACAGAAGTAATTGCTTATGATCTGCAAGGTACAACAGTAATTGCAATGGAAAAGAATTCATCAGAAAGGATCGATTTTTTATGAGACCCGAGAAGGGTAACAGTCTCAAGTATTCAAGAATCATTTAAACTGAACTGCGAAAAATATCGCATTAACATTTATGTATCTCCTTAATCTTCTCATCGTTCCAAAATATCCAAATGACTCGGATTTTTGAATTATCTCAAAAGACACTAACACTAAAAGACTCTAAAGAGTTAAACACACTGATCTATGCAACGTAAACAAATGAAAAAATATGAAGTAATGATCGGACCATGAGATGACACGTGAAAAGCATATAGTACTCGTAGAAGATATGCATTCGTCAAACAGATGGAAACACTAGTTTACATTCACTGCAAATCTGCAAATAGGATTTTGCCACAGCGGTATTCGACCGTTATCAATCGTAAATGCTGCGTCAGTAGCGTGTGGAGTTTTGTTTGAAACTGAACGCACTGATCCGTTTTCCTGAGGCAGAGAAGTGCAAACCGAACAATGTACATTGTCAAGTGCATATATTACACGGTATGAAAATAATTTCACGCCAGATTATCCAAACATGCGAGTGACATAAAGAAATTATTTGAGAGAGAGAAAGAGAGAGAGAGAGAGAGAAAGAGAGAGAAAGAGAGAGAGGGAAAGAGAGGGAGAGGGAGAGAGAGTGACGGACAGAGACAAAAATTCGCGCTTCGCTGTGTCAAATATATACTAAAATATGATTCTGCAGGAAAATGGATCTTGCTGCGCTCATTCATGAGAATTAAACTACTGACATAAATCTTCATTCTATTTCCTGTTTAGCCAGCAAATGCAAATAACTCCTTGGCTCAACTTTGTATAACTCATACCAACAGTGGAGTAAGTTAATGTTTTATAATTATTTCTTGTTACAAAACTAAGTCATACCAGCTTGTTACCATACTTCAATCTTCCAAATCATTGAAGTTGTTACTAATTATGGCAACAAAAATGTATTAACTTTATTCATAAGTATAAACTATAAATATTTTCTAATTATTCTATTGATTATAATTCTATTGATTCAATATAATGTTATCGTAATCGTATAATACTAAATTGAATTCAACGAAAAATTAAGAATCTTCCAGACGTTTTGTCAGAAATTGATGATTCACTGCACTCGCATCAAGAATCTCGAGATCAAATTATGAGTGTTCAAACATTCGGATCACTGCAGGTTGTCCACAGACGCAGAAACGCTGAAACAGACGTCGAAGCAAAATCAGCGGACTGAGAACCGCGAAGCTGCAACACGGGAAGGATTGATTCATTTGAACAATATAATCTTATAAAAATGCATGCATTTATGTTATATTTTTTAAATGTTGTAAAGAAAAATTTATATGTTCTTAGTGCGTAAGAAACCTGCTTTGTTGTAGCTACAGTCAAGTTTTTTCTGCTTCCAACACACTTAGAACCGTACTAAACCCTTATGGGTATCATACACCAAGTGCGACGCGTCGTGACGTTATTAAATACACGGGACATCCTTAAATACATGAGACGTTCTTTGAGACGTACGACGTCATTTATGACGTGTGTCATCAGTTAACACGTACACCATTAAAGACATACAACGTCAGTTAACACGTGCGACGTCGTTTAACACGTGCGACGTCGTTTAACACGTGCGACGTCGCTTAACACGTGCGACGTCCTTTTACACGTGCGACGTCGTTTAACACATGCGACGTCATTGAACATATGCAGCCGGTAACGCATTACATCAATAAAATCATATCGACGTGTTTGAACATTTTAGACTCTATCACTTCGAACGTCTTCCACTTCTTCGGTCCTTTGGGACCACTGCGAGGTGCACGTAGGCCGAGGCGCCTAGTCTGAGGCGGGGACGCGCGGGGGTAGGGACAGGCGGGGTGAAGCAGGAGGCGTTGGAGGGGGCGGGGAAG
>BOPP01000066.1:2565489-2638941 GCA_017312745.1 Gryllus bimaculatus | reverse complement strand
GGCGCCCGTCAGCTGCAGCGTTCCGGCGCGCGCGACCTCCGCCGCGCCCTCCCGCAGGCAGCCGCCTCCGCACGGATTTTCCGGGCGCAGCGCCGGCGAAAGGAATTAGGTGACGAGGGGCCGTTTTTGGTGCGTGGAATGAAGAACGGCTGCCCTGCTAAGTGCCGGGCCGTAACATAGCTCTCGCGTAAACGCGAAATTCTTCAGATCATCAGAAGTCGTTTCGAAATTATCTGGTTGAGTGATGTTTAAATGCAACTTTTAATCACAGTAAAATATCTACGGCATGAATCTCAAGAGGAAAAAATGTTGGGTAATCCAATATTTCAAGATATCAAGCTGTGAGTTAATACGAGATATGTGACCGGGAGGTCCTAGGTTCAAGTCCTGACGGCGGCAGGATTGGCGACATTAGTTTGTTCACTAGCTCGAATTCAGTCGCTTTCTGGAGGAGAATTCTAGTGGCCGGCTGCTCTGATCGGTATTTCCCCGCGGTTTCTCCAATTAACACCAGGCGAGTGACGGAGCAGTACTCTAACAAACGGACCGCACTCTATCTTCCCTCCTCTTCCTTGTCCTATCGTCAGCCCTTACACAAACACTTACACTAGCATACACTATACTTCTACACAAGCCCGGTGGCCCGACAGCTAAGAGCTTGTCTCGGCTGGGGCGATGCCCAGATAGTGGGAATACCTAGTTCAGGGAAAACCTTGTTAGCCGATGGTAGGATCTCGCCACTCACATGGGAAAGATCACCGTCACCTCCCGAGCAAAAACATGCATTACACTTACGGGACTAATAACCTGGTTAGTTGACGTGCTCGGAACCACTAAACATTCAATCAAACGATAAATAATACAGATAAAGTTAATAGAGAAGACATTCACTAAAAAACGTCTTGTCATTCGCTTCTTTATCTGAAGTAATGTGAAATACAGATATTATTACATACATTCACGAATTCCGGTTTTAAGGACTCTCCAGGCGCTTCAGTTAGGAATTCGTTGAAGGCTCGTTTTTTGTTCGTGGAATGAAGGAACGCCTCGCTAAGTGCTACATTCTATCTCGTGTCCCAAAAATGCGGACATTCTTCAATTAATCAGTAGGTTTTTTGAAATGATTCGGACGAATTACGTTAACGTGAATCATTTCAGTACAGAAAAATCTCTACATCTCGATTCTGAATGGGAAATTAGTGTTCGAGAAATTTAATAATTTGAGTATCGAAACATACGTTATTAAGGACCTAAAGTACAGCATAACGTTCAGCGATCGAGTGCAGTCTCTGGACCACTCGATACCACTTTTAAGCATCTGGGCACGCGCAACCCTGCTCAATTGATTGTTGTTCGCTATTGTGTGCTAAAAATACGAGTAAAGTAGAAGTACAATAATACTGAAGCATTGTTTTATGATCTTGTACTATTGAACTGTCCTTGTTCCCATAACAGACAAGAAAGCGGTTAATGCTCTATTATATTGTAGAATACTCCAAGTCGCTTTGTTGGGCATGTGTTAAACTTCCATGATAGTTTTGTAAATATTATTGTGTCTTTAAAAATCAAAATTTCTCAATATAATACATTTCCAATAAGGTAATATTATATACGTATCATTAACTTCCAAATATTGAAATAACAGCAAATTTGGGTTCATTGTTTACTATCCCACTATCGGTATTGGACAGAGCACGTAAACCCCTAAAATTACCCCAGTTGTGAGTTGGTCAAACATGAACAAAGATAGCACCACTAAACTGTTATTCAACTCAACTCAACATAAAAAGTTATGTTGGTGTAAATTTCGACGACAAAATGTTGTTCATCCCCAGTGGGCAGATGTAACGAAAACAATTAAACAAGAATAACCAGACTTTAAAAAAGTTCTGCTCACATTAACTAGATACTATGATGCCTAATAGCTGTACCCCTATTTGTATGCTTTACACACTGTATATACACGATGCTACAAAGAAAAGTAGGTCTCCCCAAACGTGGTATAATAATATATTTGATCAACAAATGCTTTTATATCTCAAATATCCTTCCATTAAGGTAGCAGACACCTTTTAAATTTGACCCAAATTTGGGGCGGCCTAATTTTAAATAAACTAATAACTTATCCTGATATAACACAGTTGAAATAATTTAATAAATGGCACTTCGAGTTCTTTTGAAGCTTCTATTAAATCTGTCATGTATTTGTCATCGTGCATTATTTGTAAAATTACGCACGGAGTTAAGCTGCAAATGAATGAAATGTAAAAGTAATCAAATGAATTATTTTATTTCTATTGCTTTATTAAAAGGAGAAAAAGAATAAGAAGAGAAAAAAGGCTGAGGTAACTCAAACGAATGCGTAGTTAGCATAACTAGCAAATAGTACTGTTTACTATTCTATTACGGTTCTATATCAATAAAATGTCAATTCTGAGCCGTTCTGTATTTTTCTCGTGAAATAATCAGGAAAAAAGTTGTGCCCATGTTTTAAATGAATAAATCAATCCATATTGGTGTCCGCAAAATACTGGAAGAAATAAAGGGTTAGTTTTATAGTAATGATTTAGTTTTATAGTAATGGGTTAGTTTTTGTTGGATAATATCAAAACTTCCTGGATTAAGATGCATCAATAACTTCGAATATAAAATAATGTGAAGTGTGAACGTATATATGATCATATTGAATCGTTACTGCCACATCTCACCATCAAATGTCGACGAGTTGTAATTTATTTTCTGAATTTTGTGTACTTTTTTCCCCACTTTTTGGACCAAATGATTGTCTCTTTTCCTTCCGAAATAAAGGCGAAACACCTTCGAGGGTGGAATGTATGTCTAGGCGATACGGGAAGACCCTCTCCTGAAAGTTCTGAGCATGGGAACCTCTCCAGGCGCGCGTTCATCGGGTGTGCATCGATCAACTGAGGTCACGTCTCACACATATCGACTCATTTAATTGTGACGCAATCGTGCTTAACCCCCGACGAACCGAACCGATCCGAGAAGACGTAGATCGACCCCGGATTTCACCAGCCAACGGGCAAAGATCACTGCCACCTCCAGAGATGAAAACGTGTACTACACTTCCGGGACTAATGACCTTATCCTTTGACGCGCTCGTAATTATCAATCAACCGAACCGAGCCGTATGAGGGTGACATCATGTTGAAGGAAGGCGAAAAGTTGCCTAACTCCAGCAAATGCTAACAGTAGGGGAACAGATTCCATCAAACTCGTAGTGCATTTGCAATGAAAGAGGTTTTTGTACGCGTTGACCAACAGTTTGTCTACTCACAAGTTCGCTTCTATCTACGTACTCATCGCATTCTCTCTGTGCAGGTAGGCAGGTATCTTGCATCACAAACTTCTTCCACTTCCCTAACGCCGAGCCTCACCCCATTCCTCGTTTCTCGGAATTTCGGCGGGGAAGTGAAAAGCGTCACAAAATACTTCGTCACTTTCATTTGGCTGTTTATTGAAAGAGCCCCACCCCCTCGCAGCGCGACGCGCGCGCGGCCGCTTTAGAAACCAACCGGAAATTCTGCGACAGCCGCTCTGAAGGCAGTCTTTTCCTGCGGGCGAGGGGCGACACGAACCTTGCACTGTGTGGTGGATCACGAGACGTGGTGGTCGAAAAAAGCCAAAGTGTGTGAAGCCAGGCCGCCTTGCGTCCCTCGCCTACTCCGCTCAGGTCAAGTAGGTATCGTGTCCAGGCTGGTCGCTCGCCAGCCCCGCACCCCTGTGCGTGCAACTTAACCGAGGCAACGCCACCCCTCTGGCACAGGGATGAAATGGTCAGGCGGTATATAAACACCGCGCACGGCCACAGAAGTGGTAGCTCGTTATTTTCTCTCTTCGTGAGCGAAGTGGCGATCGCCAGCGCCCTTCTTTACGGTTGCCATCGGGTTGACGAATGAGGGAATCGACAATACAGAACTTTCCAACACACGAATATTCAGTTTCCCTGAAAATCTCTTAACATATCTTTTCAATTAATACGCTGCTGGGATTAAATATTTTTTGAACCGTACGCCCTCTACATTTGCTTATTAGTTTTCAATACGCAACTGATGGTTCGCGTACTAAATGATTACAAATACGCCACAGCGAGGTGACGAATTTTCGATACCAGCTGATGTCGAAAAGCGTCTTAAATTACACAAAAATTCTCTATATACACTGGTATTAATTTGTAATATTCCTGGAATATGTTTGTTTCAAAATTGAAAATCCCCAAAACGAAGTAAGGCTCTCGGAACTGATAATGGTGCCGATGTATAAATTCATCGGGGCTCAATATCCACACTTTAATCCTAGCCGTACAGATCAACAACAAAAAAAAGCTTCGTTAATCGAAACAGATGTGTAAATTTACTCTTTTATACTGCCGTGAAGCATCGTGATGCTGGATTCATCACGCGTTGTGTGGTCACTGATGTGTCATATTGGATATATTTGAATATAACAATGTTCTAGTTTGTTTTATATGTATCTCGAGGAGCCCCAGTCTAGTCACAAGCCCCAGTCTTGCAGAGGCGGAACATACAGAAGCAGGAGGTGATGAAGTGAACTGCTCCATAAACTTATTAAAACATTATGAAACACTTAAAATTCAAACGCAAATATACGGAATTTACATAAAGAACCATTCTATTTGTTTAATTTCTTATAAGATTCACACACTTATAAAAATTTAAAAAAATAATCTTGTCCCAACTAACGCCGGTCTCCCCTGTAATTATTTATTCTGTGGCTCGCCTCAGCTCACGAGGTCGCCTCCTCCGCTCGAGCCACCGCTTGTCTGCGCGTGACGCACGACCAGTGGATCGCAGGCAGTCGCGTTATGGTAAACGCGGCCCTGACTGGCGCTTCCTGCTGCGACTCCAACGCCGGCGCCTGCTCCTCGTCACATCTGATTCGACGAGAAATATCGGATTTCGAGGGCAGGCACGCTCGCGAACGCAGGAAGCTGCCCTGCCCCGCCTTCCATCGACTCCACCGCCGTCGCCGTTCGTGTGGAGCGCGAAGCAAGTCGAGGTTCCCGCCGGATCCCACCCATCCTCGGCGCTGGCTTTTCCATCCCCACCATCCCACCGTCGCCGCCACCCCGCGCAGCCACCGCACTGCCGCCACCATCGTCGCCATTGCCGTACCCGCCACTTCCATGGTCTTCTCTGGCACCGTTACCACATCCGCCACATCCTCTCCCTCCACCTCCACCACCTCCGCCGCTTGCAGCACTTCCCCCGGCACCACCAACTCCGTCACTTCCTCAACCTTCGCCGCGTCAGCCGCCTGCCGAACTTCCACCATCTACGCCGCCTCCAGCACTTCCACAACCTCCACCGCCTCCGTCGCCTCCACAACCTCTGCCGCCTTCCCAGCCTTCCTCTCCTACGATTACACCTACTTCCACCACCTCCACTTCTCCCGCTCCTTCCGCGACCCATCCACCTTCAGCTCTCCCGCCACCACCAGCCCTACACCCCCAATGGCCCCCTTATTAGCACCATCTCCTCGCTTCCACTTCGCCGTCGTGTCCTTCCTCGACTTCTGCCCCCTCCGCTCTGCTGCACCCCCTCACTCCCAGTGCCGTCTCCACTTCGACCTCAGTGTCATCCCCACCACCTCCATTCTTCGGCCTCCACTTCCATCGCGCCCCTCCGCCACCCATCCTCTCCGGCCACTCCCTTCTCCCCCTCCCGCCCCAACGCCAAACGCTCCCGGCGCGAAGCACGCCGGGAATTCAGGTCTGGCGCCTCTCGACACAGAGGGAGCACCGCTTCAAAATGCGAGCAAAATACCCGATTATTGGCTTCCTGTCTTCTTCATGCCCAGGTGGCGCCCGGGGCCCCGGCGCGTTCCTTTGCGCGCAGCCTGGCGCAGCGGCGGCCCCGCGAGACGCGCTGTTATTCGGCTCCGCCTGCGCTCGACGGCCCACGCGAAAGGAATACGTCTACTCAGCTGCGTTCGTAGGCTTCCGCGGCCGGAGTCAATACATTCTTCGCCATTAACTCGAAAAAGAAATTGGTTTCTAGCACCTGTGGTTTGTAAATCAATTGCTGAGTTGATATACATTCTTAACTATCCGGGATGCGCCGCCGCGTGATTAATTCGGCTGACGTTTCGGCCATGTTGCTGTGGCCTTCTTCAGGGTTAAATTGCTGAAGTATAGCTGATGCTGCTGAAGAATAGCAGCTTCAGCAGTACAGCTCTAAAGAAATCCAAAACGTCAGTCCAATTGACCGAGTCGTGGTTCATCCCGGATAGTCAAGAACGTACATCTACTCAGCAATTGATTTACAAACCACAGGCACTAGAAACCAATTTATTTTTGGGGTTAATGGCGGTTTTTTGCTTAAAGACAGGGTTTAGAGACTCGTACACCCTTGGGATAAGATCCAGTTTTGGTCGAAATTTCGGTTTCGCTCGCAGACATATCGGCCGACGCGCGACGTCGAACGTTTTCGTCGTGATAATCGAAAATGTTCACATAATCATACTGTACCCGATCTATATTTCTAAATCACCAATGAACTTCAGTTTCATCCACTTGTTTTTTTTGGATGGAATACAAACTATTTTCGCTATTTTTACCATCTCTGGGTAATCAAAACATTTCATTAATATTTTTACACATTCAATTTCTACATCTTTCTTTGTCGAAGTTGAAAGCAACATTTGCAATTGTGGCTGCAACGATGCCAGATCTCCGGATTTCTTGGCCAAACCCCTTCCCCTCGTGACATCATGGCGAGCGACATCTCTTAACACTTCTCTGTCACCTAGTGGATTTGGTATTAACTGTCCTATCACTACAGCAAATTTGTCTCTTGAAGGAGAGTAAGCAAGTTCAGTTTTGTTCGTCTACTGGCTCGTTACTTATGTTTTCCGCTTGACGGCTGTGTGACTGACTGCCTTTCCTCTCTTTGTTTTGGTGAGGGGCAAAATAAAGAAAACGAAAGCAAATTTTAGACATGAACTAGCTGAAGCGGTTCTTTTAGGGAATGCACAGCGTGCTAGATAGGTGACGATACTCGAATGTTCCTATAAATCTCCGAATCCCATGAAGGAAACGTATCTCATTCGTACGACCGCATCAGTTACAACTACCCTTAATGTAAAGTAGTATGCAATTAAGTGATTTGTATATTCGAAACAAAATAAACTGAAAGTCAGGAAAGCTGTCTATAAATTAATGAGTGACACACTTGGTGTGTGTAATGAAATGTCACTTCCACCAATCGCATCATAAATATTGTGTGACTGTGAATTGTTGTAGAAGAGGTTTGTGAGTTCTAAACATGGGAGACTGCGTGGTTCGTCAACTGTGTTGATTTCATAACAAGCGTGATCCCGCTTCTTAACAATAAAACTAAGGACTGGTAATGAAAATTGTATGCGATTATATAAATTTCGACGTGAACAAGAAACAAAGGCATTCCAGCAACTTGACCAAACCGGCTTTCTGACGATTTGTGACGACTTCATTCTTTGTCAACATTAACGATCTTACGGAATGGCTCATGGCTTTGATTGTCTCCGGAATGCCGATAAGAAACAGTGGAAGCATGTTTATAGTTGAACAGCAGCTACTCAGTTCAAATCGTTTTCTATTTTTCAGCAACGAATGTTGAAAGCGACCAGTCGAAGACGTACATCACGAATACAATGGTGCGTACAAAAGCAATATTGTCGAGAATTACGAGGAAATAGTTACAGCTTGAGAAAATGATCAATTGCATTTACATTAAAACATCATCTAAATATAACTAAAAATGTTATACTAAATCGTGTAATACTTTCATGATACGAAAATAAATAAAATTGACGTCGGTGACGCAAAGCCAGCGTACTACCTCGGAGCTAACATGTGAATTTTCTTATTTAACTCATCGGCTCCTGTGTGACGTATAAATTTGAATTAAGGTGTACATTTTACAGGTAAAGCAAAAAGAAATGCTATGATCGTTTTTCACTTCTGGCGCATAATTAGCAAATAAAAACAAACGAATCAATGTGCCGCCTAACTAAACAGCGAGATAAGACATTTGACTTCAAATCGAATCAAGCACCTGGGGAATTACATAGCTAGAATTCAGCTCTGTCAACATTCAGAAAATGATATCTTTAGGGCCTGTGCCGCATTCCTGGAATTGCACAGCGCTGGCCATTTGATCAAACAAGCCAAATTGTCCGTGGCAACTGCTCCACGTGCCAGGGACCCCCCCCCCCCCTCGCGAGTGCCAGCTCGTGTATTGCGTGTTGCCGCTTCTCTTTAACATTCATGGCAAAAAATCTCGTTCGCCGCTCGTAATGGAGAAACGTGCC
Source organism: Gryllus bimaculatus (assembly GCA_017312745.1). Taxonomy (NCBI): domain Eukaryota; kingdom Metazoa; phylum Arthropoda; class Insecta; order Orthoptera; family Gryllidae; genus Gryllus; species Gryllus bimaculatus. Next base: position 2,630,607 of record BOPP01000066.1, on the reverse strand, counting down.
CTGAACCGGCGGCAGCGGCGGCAACATTTCCGGAGGGCAAGTAGGCGAGTTTGGGTGGGTTGAGTGAGTGTGTGGGTCTCAGACTCAGGTGAGCAGTGAAGAGGAAAGAAAGGAATGGGAGAGAGAAAGAGATGGAGATATGAAGGAGAGACGAGGAAAGAGGAGAGAAAATAAACGGAAGTAGACATGAAGATGAGAGTGAGAGAGAGAGAGAGAGAGGGTGAAAGAGAGAAATAGAGAGAGAAATGTACCGAAACCAGGAATGTTGAGAAAGGGAAGAGACGAGAGATAGGAAGATAGATAGGTAGAGAGAACGAGTATGTATATGTGTGTGAGAGAGAGAGAGAGAGTGTGTAGGAGAGAGAGGAGGGAGAGAGAGAAGAAACAGGACATTAGGAATGCGGGAAGTTTGGGAAGGAGATAAGAGGACAGCTGAGACAAGAATGAAAAAGATGAAGCGTTAGGGAAGAAGAGGGCGAGAGAGGAGATGGTAAGAGGAGAAGGGACGAAACGAAGGGGAGGGAAAGAGATTATGGGGAGTGAACGAGAGATATAAGTTGCAAATGATGTGTGGCGAGTAGTGAGAAGAGTAGAAACAGGCAAGGGAGAGTATATAAAACACAAGGAGCAGGCTGAGATGCAAAGGAGGAGCATAAGCAAAAGAGAAACAACAGGATTTGTGGAAGCTATTTGGGCGAGTACGACGCTCCGAGATTGTTCTTCAGTGGTTTTCGCGTCTTGTTGGACAAAAAATAAGTCAATGCGGCATTGATAAAAACTTGAAAAGTTTGCTAAAGAACGTTATGGAATTTACATAAATCCCAGTTATCAAAGTAAAAATGAATAGTTAGTAGTCAAAGTCCAGTAAACACCAATAAAATGCTTAAAAATACTGGGCAAAATTTACTACAACATATAACGAAAATGTACTCACAGCCACTTTAAATACCACTGCCTTATTGGACAAATTATGTAACATTTATCGCATTAAAACAGTATGCTGAGTTTCATAAGTGAAGTTCTGCGTGTATTTTGGTGAATATTTCTCGTGGTGTGCATAGTACATATGGATGTACCCATCTTGATCTTTATGGGAAAAACAAATCAATCGATTTCATAGAATGTTTTCTAGTGAACAATACAAGACTGTTTATTTCAATTTATCTTTAGAAACTCTCAATAACACTTTGTAAAAATATCATTACAAAGGCAAATATTAATTGAATTTAGGTTTATTGCTTATTGTTTCGATTATTTGTTTTCATAAATGATGTAATATGTTACGATTATAAGTTCTGAGAAATGCACCAGCATAAATGCAAAACAAAATGTTATTCGCCACGAAAAAAATAATGTAGATTTCTCGGAGGTGCGCGACAAATTATTTAAATATTTAAAAACAGCCGCTGAACGAGAGAAGCAAACACAAGCCGGGGTGTTAATAGATTTTATTATCCGTAACAACCTTACAGGGAACGTGTGTGCACCTCTTCAGAGTACTAAAGTAGTTAGTCAATAAATATAATGCATTTGTATATCAATCAAAACTGTTTACAATAATGTAAAATGAACCTTACATAACACTGCGTATTAACACGTAGGAAGATACGGTCTTCACAGAAAAAAACACTTTTTTATTTTTATTTACATAAAAAATACGATTGCTATCAGTTTTTCACTGAATTTTACCTACACCAATTTTCACTGCATCACAAGAAGGAAGGTTCCATTTACTCTTTGACGGGCGAACCGCTGTGCGAATCGCTGTGGTCTCCGGGCCTAGAGCAACGAGCTATCAAGACGAGAACGCGGCAGGCGGCCCGGCCCGCGCGGGCAGCTGCAATTGAATTTCAATGCCGCCGCCCCCCCCCTCACTCGCACCGCTCGAGGCGATGGCGGCGGCGGCGGAGGCGGAGACGTTGGCGGGCACCAGCTGAGTAGCCGCGGGCTGTTGCAGGTGCGGCAATAAGAGGAATGTCGGTTGCGCCAGGGCAAGTAACTGGCCGGTGGGATTGAGAAGAATGGAACGGACGACAAAGGAAATTGTGAGGGGAAAAGGAAGAAGACAAGGATTTGAATTCAATTCGATTTGGATTCGTTTTAGTGGGCGTGGGATTACGGACAGGTAGTCAATTTTTTTTTAGCTTGCAAATATGAATTAGTCTTGAATAAGAGAACCACAGATCTCACACGTGACCATAGATCTCACAAGAGATCACAAGTGACAGAGCATTCGACAATAGAAGCAGATTTCACAGGTTCACAGGTAAGACTATGAATTTGCCCATGAATTCACGATCCGATGTAATAATGAAGTGTTTTTGTTGTTGTTGTTGTTTTACGAGGGTAGGTGGAAATCTTCATAAGACACAGAGCAGCCCGTGCTACATAGTGTGCGAGATTTGTACACACTAAAACCGAACCTCCCTTCTCCTCTATCCTGTCCGCTTAACCTCTTGTATGTGTGTGTGTGTGTGTGTGTGTGTATGAGAGAGAGAGAGAGAGAGAGAGAGAGAGAGAGAGAGAGAGAGACAGACAGACAGACAGACAGACAGAGACAGAGTGAGAGATAAGATGTTTCCGTTTTGTAACTCACAATGTCAAATTCCACCATTGTTTCACTTTCTTTCGTGTTCACCTATGAATCCTCACTAACCCACGAACACATATTGGTACACAAATTATTTATTTTCCTTTTTTATCTTCCTAGTTCGCAGACAAACTCACCTACATCACATTTATTCGTACACAATCACAAGCATTCCTAATCATGCGCGAGCACGCACGCATCGCCCCCCCCCCCACACGCACACACATGCGCACACAGTCACTCTACTCTGAGTTAAACTCGCGCATTCAATTGCTAATTCGGTCTTTCTCCCTCTCTCCTTTCAGTCTGTTCACTCAGTGGCGCGGACTCGCTAACATTCTCTCACAATGTACACACGCAGACCACACACATACACTCGCACACATTTCGGCACGTGCGGGACCCCTCGTCTCCACGGACCGCGCTCCGCATTGCGTCACCGGCAGCATGCCTCGGGGCGCGGAGCGCTGCCGCTGCCCGCCGCTTGCAGTCCACCGGCAAAAGCTGTTGCCGGACGCCGCTATCCGGCACGTGTTACCCACCCCCGCATAGTCTCCGCTGCCCGCCGTCGTTCAGAATACTATTCGGCGCGCTACTCGCATTCCCGACCCACGCGCCCGTCACGACGCCACCCTCGAACAATGCTTTCCATCATTCTCCATTCACCGCTTAGTCCGCTGCTAGCCACTCGTGCACGTCACTCGGGTCACGTCGCTCCGGTCACGTCACTCGGGTCACGTCACTCGGGTCACGTCACTCGGGTCATGTCACTCGGTCGCGTCACTCGGTCGCGTCACTCGTACGGCACCTTTTGTCAATTCTCACTGCTGTGTGTCCCCGCTGTTTGGGCTCAACACAACCCATCATCCTCTCTCATTGACCCCCCCCCCATTCCCTCCCCTTTGGCTACATACACCGCCCTCTGCTCGTCGTTCGTTCGACAAGAGTGACCTATCACCCACTCACCAATGCTTTTCACTGTCTGACACTCCCGCCACTACCTGCCAACGCTACCCACTTCGAAATTAGCCATCCGCCCGTGCGTGCAATCGTTTTCCGTTGACAGCCACTGTAATACGCCTTTTGCCGGCTGCCACGGAGCGTCGGCCAGTCCACCACCGTCTGCTGTGCCTGATTTTCCGTCCACCGCCCACTTTCCAACTGTGGTCGTCCGTCAATAGTCATACACCACCCACCATCTACCGCCTGCCGTCCGCTGTCCACCGTCCGCCGTTCGCCGTCCATCGTTCACTGTCTGCCTTCCAACATCCGGCGTCCGACATCCGCCGCCTACGTCTTCCCTCTAACATCTACCGCCCAACATCAGCCGTCCAATGTCTGCTTACCAACGTCCGCCATCCGCTTCCCATCGTCTCCCATCTGCCGCCACCCATCCACGCCAGAAGAACGCCCCACCTCTCCACGCCTTTTTCTACCTACCGTCCGCCATTCCTCACCCACCTCCCATCACACGTCGCCTGTCGCACACCGGCTACACCCAAGCGCCCACCTTTCCCTCTCGTCGCCCGGGCTGCCGGTGGCCGCCGCAACCACCTACTGCCCTCGCCGGCCGCTACCCGCAACCAGCCTCCGCCGCTCGCCGCTCCCCCCTCCACCGACTCCCCGAGGCGGCTCGCACGTGGCTAATTGCGTGGTGGGTGGTCACCACCGCCCCCCTCCCGCGGCCGGGCCCCGAATCCACCGCGGCCAGTCCCACGCGGGCCGCCGCCTCTCCAGCAGGTGCTCGGCCAGCCCGCCCGGCTCCAGGTGAGTCATGCGGGGTATTTTTATGGCCGGCCCCGCCGTGGAGAATGCCTGGAAAGCCTCACAATCCCGGCACGCCGAATTCCCCTCCGCTCCGCTCGGCCGTTGTTTGGCGTTCGGGAAGGGTTTGTAACCTACGGATCCAGAACCGGATCCCGCCCGTTGTTTGAGGATATCCGGCCCGCAGCTCCATGAAAAATATCCACCCGTCTGTTGGGGAGAACAGTCAAATATACAAGACGTCCTGTAAGATTTGTGGTTATTTCAACCACTCTAACTCTATTAGTTGTCTACAAATACTATTAATAATTTCAAAGATTGGCACGTCTCTAAAATGTGGAAAGATATTACCAGAAAATGTGCCTAATTTTCTTAAGAGATGTCGCGGAGATTTCGTTGGTAATGATTGGAAAGCGTTGACAATACGCAAATTAAAGATCCCCTTTCAGCCCTGTATTTGATAGCCTCAGACCTATTAAAATATTCACCTGTACTGCCTCCTGACTTTCCAAGCGAAATTCTAACACGTCTGATACTAGTACTTTGCAGTGTTTCCGACACGTATTACAGTACTAAAAATATTTTCTACTTTCAGGTAGGTTCCTATAGAAAATGAAACATCCACTTACGTACAATAATATTTCACCGAGTGCGTCTTCTATACTTGCAGTGAAATTTCAATTTTTAATTCATACTTTCAAAATGAAAGTATTAATTTGTTGAGGACTTTTATTGCAGTAGCCTACATTCTACGTGTCCGTTTTCCAACTTTGAAAACAGTCAGTAGCCAGAAGTTTTAGATCAAAATGTTTACACAACCATTACCAAGAAACACATATTTCTCTGGTTTATATTTTCTGTGTGAGCTCATAAAGACGTCACTACCACACGATTTCAAGTTCTTCTTATATAACTACATTAACTAAATCAACATAGATTATATGAAATATACTACTCTTCATCCTCCCAACAATAGCAAAGTTACAAGACATTTGGGCCATTCCAACAAAATTTCTGTCTTCCAACGTTGTTTACAATTCATTTAGCTCGTCATAATCAAGGCTTGTTCTGTAAAACTCCCTAGATTAAATGTCAACATAATTTGAATGTGACTTGAGGCCAGAAATGATGAAAGTGTTGTGTTTTCTTTAATTTGCTGAAAACATAACAACTTTAAGATTTATTTGCTTCCTTGACATGAGTAGCATATGAAAAAGTTTCTGCCTATAATTACACATTTCGTAATCGAGTTAGCATAAAACTGTACATGAGTGTGAAAACTAGCTCACTACTCCTAGTATTACAATTCATTGGGCATAACGCCTACCGTAACAGTTACGTACCAGCAGACTACGCTCGGCTGAGATGACTCTGTGCAACAGTTGTTAGTTCTGTAGCGTCTCTGACCGAAAGATTCTGGAGTTCGAATCCCCACAGAAGCGAGATTTGCAATATTAGATAGCGACGTCAAGATAGCTTTGTGAAATGCGAGATACATGAAGTAAAAATCAAATCGCACGTTTTTCTAGTGATTTACGTTCTGATTACTGTACCTCTTAGTGAGTTATTTTGGTGCCAATGTTGTTTATTAGTTATCTTGCAGTATAGGCGAAATTGAAGAAGATATCGTGCTTCGTTTTAAACAAACATCATTTTGTTTCCTGACATTTGAAGGCAGACTTTTGATCGTGTGGAAAGACCGACCATACTTTACGTTATTAAATTTTTCAGCTAAAGCTACAGAGCAACAATGTTTACACCAGACACATAACGGTGTCGAATTATGGGGTTAACAAGTAGCTCAGGGGAAGTGAAATCGTTTTTGTTGCCCACGCATTTTATTTTCAAAAGAGGTCACTAAACATATTTGGGTTTCTACTGGAGTGATTAATTTAAAGGATCTTACAAAAACGGCAAACACTCTTGAAAAATTAGTAAACAACCTTCAATGCGTTGTGAATACTTTCAGCATATTAAAATTAAATATAACAAGAAACTGGAAAAGACTCGAAAAGTCTTGAAATGTTTAATTGATGTAGCGTTCTTTTCTAACACAATAGGAACTTCCACTTCGCATGATAACGTGGCAAATACTGTACAGTAGTTACACGTTGCAAACCCGAATAAGGAATTATTATAATCACCCTGTGAAGAGATACGAAAAGTGAAAGGAATCACACCACTTATTCCATAACTATAATCGTATTGCACACACCAAGTGACAATTCTATTAAGCTTTGTCTGCAACATCCCGTCAGGTATATGCTTGGGTAGTATACGATAATTTTTGAAAATAGGAAGAAAAAAAGGGAAGAGATAGAAGAGGGATTAGAGAAAAAGTGTGAGGGGAGAGAAATGAGCGAGAAGATAAAGAAGTTTATGGTGAGAAGGATGATTGAGAAGAGAAAGAAAAACAAGATGAAAGCACGGAAAAATAGGGAAAACATGACAAAGAGGGACTAAAAATAAAGACAATATGGAGAAAGAGAAGCAGACGCACAATGACAGATCGTACGGCAAATGTTTGTCCCCGATCATGTAGCATTCAAGACGAGCGCGCCGACCACGACTTCCTACAAAATATTACGACAAACTTCCTCGCCATATCCTACAAGTGCCACGCCCACTCCGAGAACTGCGCGGCCACGAAACCTTGACCAGCGACGTGCGACCAGTTGCAGCGTGCCATCACTGGCGCCGACACGGCCTCCAAAGCCTGGCAGGAAGTCCTTCTTACGCTCGTCACGACTGCCACGTCGTCGCCGCATCACCGCTGGATGCACGCAACACAAAGGCTGGGTGCAGTTGCATTGCACTTCCATTCAAGCAGAGTAGCACTTTGCGGTCGCGAGCTAGAAGGAGAGGGGGACATTGTCATCCAATCGAGAGCTCCTACAAAAGTACCAGAAAATACCAACAAATTAAGTCGTAATGTTTGATCCATGATTCTTCCATTATTATGAATGAAAGTGAATGAAATGAAGAATGGCAAAACACGATGTCCGTTATCCTTGATTTCCTTTTTTTAAAATTGATAAAGATTATTTTTAATATTTTATTTACAAGTAATCAAACTATATAATGGGACTCATTTAATTCTATAATTAAAATGGAAATAGAATGGAAAAACACTACCTCATTTATCATACTTTAAACATTGATATTTTAAACATCGATGTTTTTAACATCGATGATTTTTGTCGATGTTTTTATCGACATCGAAAAGCTTTTGGCGATGTATCAAAATATTGGTATATCGATGTTGGGTAAGAGTTTCCATCATTAAGTGCGAAGGCAACCAAGGCTGTGGAGGCAGTAAAATTGTCACGAGCGGCGAAGATGCTGGAGGTGGGCGACGCGGCAAGTCGTGGAGACTGCTGAAGAGGAAAGAGACGGAAGAGGATGCGGCAACGGTGGAGGCAAGGACGGCATAATTTGAGAGGAGGGCGACAAGCAACAGAGAATATGCAAGCTGTGGGTATGGGGTTGTCGGCAGGGGCGGTAGGGACGGGCAGCGGCGGGGGTGGCACGTATCAATGGTGACCGAAGAGGGGTGGCGACGAAGGTGTCGGGCGCGAAAGGGGCGACGATGGAAGATTGAGGCGACGGGGGTTACAGGGGCGGCGACGGTGACACGAGAAAAGGGTAGGCGGGAGAACAGTGGGGACGGGACGGGGCAGCAGGGACGTGGGCGTAGGGGCGGCGGGAGGGGGAGCAGTATCGAGATGGCGGGCGGCGGGGGCAGTGTGGGCACCGGTGGAGGGGAACGAAGGCGGAGAGGGTGATTTTGAACAGTAGCAGGGGCTGGGCGTGAGGGGCGGGAGTAGGCGGCGGGGTCGTGGGTGTGGTCGAGGGGCGTGGCAGCGCGCGGGCGCTGAGGCGCCTACCCAGGGGAGGGACGTGGACTGCGAGGGAGTCGGACCGTTGGGGCGGAGGGGCACCTAGTCAGCGGGGGAGGAGACGTCAAGTCGCAATCGGCCAAGGTCGCCTCCCGGTGAAAGAAACCGTCTGCCAGATGAAACGGAGCTTCATCCGCGGCGCCAAGGTCGCTGCGAGGCGCGGCGCGGAGCCGGGGCCCGGGTGGCGAGGTGGAGAGGGGGTCTTCGCCTGCGCCGCCAGGGCGCTCGGCCGCAGACAGTTGACGTGCGTAGCCGCGCACAGCCCACCCGGGGCGCGCAGACCTCAGAACGCTCAGCTTGCTTCTTCGGAGGAAGCAAAGGAGGATTAAAGGCAACGGGAAGAATACCAACCAATTCACTCAACAAGAATGTTTGTCTGCGATTTCCTACACAATAAGTTACCGTGACCATAAGGACTCTCTGCAGCAGTCAATAGCAATAACAAGCCTCTCTCCAGTAGCGGATGCGTAGGTTCTTCAAAGTGTACAGAGTGGTCGAGAGATAGTTGTCGATTGCTGTTCGCTACGCTATGCACACATTCCTTGGTGAAGTAACAACTAGACATACTCATAGAATCGATTTGCCCATTGTGACGCATTTGAGAATAAACAACCCATTAAAATTTTGTTTTCAGTGTCTTATGTTTTAAGACATCCAGTTGTATTTTTAATACACAATCAGTAAATTGTATTTCATGTAATTCCAATTACAGAAATAGTTTGTTTTTTATTCAAAGCACAACTTTTCACAAACTAATTGTACAACATATTATAGTTAATTATTAACAGACAATCAACAAAAAAAACAATAAAATCATGAAAATGCTCGAGCCTAGGGCAATGCATTTTTTGAACAGTAGGGTTTTCGGTGTACATCAGGATTACTATGGAACATTATGCTTACGTCGAGTCACTTAAAAGGGTGTTTTGAACTGTACGGATTCCTCTTAGAGAGAATTTATAATTTAACTAACATGAGGGGATAAAGCTCAAAACGTAAACACATTATACTTTCACCTCAAATTCCACCTACAACTGTTTTTACAGTAAATATATAATAGAATAAATAGTACAGCTAAGCACACATGGGCAAGTGAGACTTGACGAGACTGCGTCAAGCATATTATAAATGTCGCGAATCACTATGTGAACAATGAATGAATAAGCAACAATGACAGATTAACAGCCGGTATTATGCAGGATCTTCAAGTCTTGCTGTCTGTGCATGCTAAATTTGATTAGGAAAATTTTTCTTTAGCATCGCAATATTTTTTTAAGTCTGTTTTTCTTGGGTATTCCTTTTGTTCAAAACTGCCATCTCCAAACTTTATAGTACGTTTTCCTCAACCGCTTCCCTTTGTGTTGTGCTTGACCATAAGTATTTCTTAACCGGAGATGGGTTGCGTGATATGAACTCGCTGAACAGTCGAAAAGAGACAATCTTCTTATAATAAACTACGTTACGCTCTAAGAGGGACCAAAATCCACCAAAACTAGTATTATTTACGATATAATCACTCTTTGGAGATGCCGACGGTTTCCTGAAGATAACGTTTAGCAATAAAAGTGTGTTTGCTTTCGAAACGGTTGGAGATATCTACACATAAGATTTCCTCTAATAAATAATATTCTTGTTTAAGCGCTACAAACTGTAGTCATATTCAACGAAAAACAAAGTATCTCGGTTTCAGGAATTTCACAAATGAATTACAACCCAATACTACCATGACGTATGACGCTGTGGTAGGGATGCCACGCAAATTTGCCTAATGTTGTATTTCTTTCACGCACAAGAAAGAACTTCGCTCGCCTGTGTTTCAGCTGCAATATTTTTTGCGGTCATTCGCCTCCCGAGGCCATAAAATCTACAAAAGCGCAAGCAGTTTCTCCCAGAGCTGCCAGACTGGCGCACATGCTTCAGATCACGCCACCGAAATGTGCTGCCAATCACAATTCGTCCTTCACCAAACTGCTCTTCAGTCGTTGCCACCACAGCCAAGCCACCGCCTTCTTCGACACGTTTTCCATCGCTGTTGGAGCCAACTTCATAACGTCACGATCATCAGACACGCATCTCGAATTTTCCTTTAAGGGAGGAGAGCTCTAGGTGAAGCGTCCAAGCAAATAAGTTTGTTTATAAAGACATTTGTTAAAGCTGAATATTTATGTTAATTCATCGATTAACGATTAATTATCATCGATTAATTATAACGTATTCAATTAAGATATTTAATTATTTTCGTTCCTATAAAAAAATAGTGAAAACTATATTTGTAAATATGTGTCATCGACTAATGGAGAAGAAAAGGGGGCCTCGCCCCCTTTAGTTGCATGACGGGTTTTTAAAATAAGAGAGAAGACTTCATAGAGTGACGAAGTTTGCGGTCCTTTCTCAGAATGTGGCGCTTGTCCCATGCAAGACCAGGCAAGCTCTTTCACAGCATACACTTTCCCATCACTTCTTAGAACAGTGATGAGATAAAACACTCTTATAAAATGAACTGTGAAAGTCTAAAATAAGAAATTACGCATTTAACAAAAGAAATTATCACCACTGGTAACGTAATCGTCATTTCCATCCCTATTACATACGTTATTCACTTCTATCACATCTAAAAGTTGAATAAAACTACGATACTAGACCGATAGACATCATTCGCGACTCAGTGATTACACGATTTCCTCTATTTAGGGGTTACTTCAATAATTTTATTTTCTTAAAATGTATTTTATAAAAAACTTGTAACGTTTACCATTTCCCACTATGACAAGAAAAAAACAGCCATCACGCCTATTTCGAACACTACATCTACAGTCAGTCGTTCATAACACTAGGCCTTGCAGGGACCACAACAACCTTCTCCACCACAAACAGTAAACATCATACACCATCATCACCACCACCCTCAGCATTATTATAAGAACAACTAACATGGCAGAATGCGATACACGCAAGAAAACCTCCACCTCTACAATATGAATTACTTAAAATGTAAAAATTGTTTAATAAAGTTTGATATAATGTGTATGTCTGCGTCAAAAAATTATCGGCAGTCCAAGACCTTGAAAACCATATCAAGAAAGGGATCTTTGATTAATTTTGTTCAAGTAATTTCATTCAATTTACCTTCGTAAAGAAAAGAATATGAATTACCATCAATGTTACCACCAGCAACACAGACCACAGTACAACCACCAACGCTGGCGTGGCGTGATTCACACAAAAATTGTTGAAACGGTTACCATTACCACTACAACATATTCTCTTATAACCACATCCGCTATCTGGATGCAACCACAATGATGCCGTCATCTTCGACAAATAATCACGAAACATATGGAACATGTTGCAAAAAATATAATGAAATAGACATACGAGAGTTTTCCTTAAATCCGTGAATGCAGTTCAAAACCTGTCAATATCGACCAATTTTTGTAATAAAAAGTGTTTCAAAAACTCTCAAAAATCCTTATTCATAAACATTTATGTAAAATTCTTAATGTTAACTAGTAAAGAAACAAATAGATAATAACGCACAAATTCTAGCTCTAACCGTCACCATCGTCACGCGCATGAGCATCAGCACCACGGCTGCCACTCCATCGCAACGAATCATCATTCCCATTGCCACAGGACCTGAGCAACCCCCCCCCGAGTGGATGCGCAGCACTTGCCGCCACTCCTGTGCGCGCCGCGCCAAAAGCGCGCGGCACGCTCCTCCTCCCTCCCCCCGTCCGCCCCGTTTGTTTACACGCACCGCGCACCCGCTCGTAAATTACCAATCGCAGCCTGCAGAGGGAGCGCCGCGACGCCCGCCGCCCGTGGCACCGACGCGCAAAGAAACGCCGCCGCCGCCCATACCACACACAGTGGTCCAGAACGCGCCACAACACGAACAATGGGCAGGCAAAGGTATATTAAATGTTAGAAGTAGGGGGGGTTCATTTGAACAAAAGGAAGAAGCCTCGATTACATCAGTATCATATCCAACATCTTCAGTTGTTCATCGGAAGTGTTTTTGATCAATTTTGTACGTCATTTTTCTTTGCTTTTAGGGAATTTTTAAATCATTTCATCAAAATCCGGCCTCTAGTTATACGGGTTTCTCAATATCAAATGTAACGGGACCAGTATTTTTTCCGCTTTAGGCAAGATTCCTCAACACGCAAATAAAGTAAAACATTTCCCAGGGCCGCAGATTCTGTTGACTTGGACAGATTTCTGCCTTCTATACGTTTCGCATTAAACAAGTATTATTGTGTTACAATTTGTAAGATGTGAAAGTCGTGTTTTAAAAGATGAAGAGAACCGCACACCGTTTAAGAACAGGTATATTGTTACGACTGTATCTGTGACATTCAAAGTTGTAAACCTGACGTCATTAAAAGGCTCTTGAACTGAAATGAATATTGTACACAGAATGAAAAGCGCCAATTTCGAAAATACAGGGTAGTAATCAATCACAATCATACTCGTGAACTACTTTATTCAATACCAGTCTGCATAGATATTTCAAGTTTTCGAACATGTAAGTTTTCTTTACGTATTCTGGATATTTGGTGGTCGTAGGGATCAGCAAACAGTGGGCGATTATCAGCGCAAAGGGAAGTAAAGCCTAGCAGGTTTTTGTCTCCAACCGTCGCTTAGTAGCGAAAAGGCTGTTCTGTGGAGCCACTTGCTTCGTCAAAGACAAAGTCGAGTCGTCAAAGCAAAGTCGTGTTTGGACGCTGGCGTCGGCCATTAAACGACATTTACTCACAGCAAAGCATGGTCCGAGGGCGTTTGCCCTTTGACATGAGCCCGTCATTTAAAGCAGCGTTTCTGAATCCGGTGACACGTTGACCACAGATAATGAAGCCAGAGGTCAATGATCTCTCGAGTCATACGTTGATAATAGATATTTGTGCTTGCTTCGTTTCAAATAAATAAGTAACCTTACAGTGAGATTAATATTGAGTTAATATTTGTAAATTTATTTATGACCTACATTTTCCCATTCATTTTTAAAACTTTATGGGTCTATCATGTGTTTTAGGAGTAAATTATGTGGAGATAATACGACGGATAAGAGCAAACCTTTAGACCGAATTTTCCAAAAACGTCTGGTTCTGATAACAGAAGTTACTGAGACACGTTCGTCTCTAAATGAACTGAATGCTGCAGAAGAATTAAAAGAAACGAAGGGAGCTCGAGCCAAAAAGACTTGAATCCAAGCCGTTGCTGACACAATACTGTTTTAGTAGAGAAAGGATAGATGTCACAGAAGATCAATTTGTCGGTTTGAGCCCCGCGCAAAATGCTGTGCATCAACTCAATAGAAAAAGACGGTTATAATGAATATTTACGTCTGTTATTTCGTTTATTTAATTGAAATGATTTCCTCACATTAATAAAAATAGATTATTAAATAATAAAATGTCAAAATAAATTTTAGATTTTTTTAAAAAGATCCCAATTGGAAACTTATAATTAAAGGCTATCTTCTTTTCCCTTTTTAATACACTGTACTAACACATCATTATCTGAATATTAATTGTACCCCAAATTACTCGTAAAAATTATATAGTTAATACTTTTATTTCGTTGTAGTAGTATGCAATGCAAAATATTGCAAGCAGGACCCACAAATGTAAATGGCAATGGGGAGTCCATGTTGCTCCACAATATTCAACGAGAAATATACACCGCTACGTTCTTGAACACCAAGTTAGTTTGTCGAAAGTAAGAACCATGATTCCTGAAGGGTTCACGAAGAAAGTGCGAGCAAAACGAGGGACCAAAATCAGATACGCATGGAAGAAAGAGAAAAATAAAGCGCAATAAATTCTTCAGAAGTGAAATGAGTTAACTCTTTATGAAAATGTATTTGTAGACACTATTCTAAATGTAACTTTTACGTAAGAAAACTTTGTTAACGAAAATGCATTTACCAACCCATTTACCCATTTAAACGGAAAACATTAATTTTAAGTAATCAGATAGTACCAAATAAATAAATAAATAAATAAATAAATAAATAAATAAATAAATAAATAAATAAATAAATAAAAATAAAAAAATAATAAAAACAAATAAAATAAATGTAAGTAGCCTATATAAAAATATTAAATCAATACAATCAAAACATAACTTGTTAATACTGTACATATATTTACTTCGTGGTAAGGAAAGCCAAAATACCCTCCACTGGACCCCGTCCAATCCCGTTAGTTTCGCACAATTCTGCGCAGGTGCCGCGTGCATTCCATTGTCGTCGGCGCAGCTCCCGCGGATCCATAGCCGTGCACGCTCGTGCGAGGACCGTTCTCCCCCCCCCCCAACCCCACCCAGCGCCGACTGCGCCGCCCGCGGAGGAGGGCGCTCGCCAAATATTCGCGCGTAGCTCATACATATGAAGCAGCTCCCGCTGCCTGCGACGGGCCGGCTGGCGGGCCGGCGCGCCGGCGGCCTGGGCTTTCTTCGCGGGCTCCCTTAAGACTGGCCCTCCCACGCGCGCCTCCTTTTTTTTCTTCTTTTTGTTTTCAATTTCCCAGTGTACAAATTATTGAATATCCACATGCCAGCAGCAGCCAGCGCCCCGGCCGCCCGCGCGCAGCTCCTGTCTGCCCGAGGCCCTATGTTGGTGCGGACGGCTCTGTTACGCTGGGCCTGACCGCTCTGCTTTCCTGTCCGCTCCATCTTCTTGCTCATCCCGTGCATTCCTTTCTTGTTTGCTTAAGCGTTCCTTCATTTTATCTCTTCTTCTCCTGCCATACTCCTCGTTCCTATGTGAATCTTTATCCATAAATTCCTCAACCCTTCGTGTCCCCTACCATTTTGTTTCCCAGACCCTATTTTTTTTGTCGTCATGCCTCTTTCTCACTTCAATTCTTCCACCTTCCCTTCTTGCGTTTGTTGACACCAGTTCTTCCATCCTTTCAATTCGTTCCTTCCTCAACTCTCCCTTCACTATAATAACCCATTTTATCGATTCTCCCACTACCCCAACTCTGCAATTCCCGTACTTCGTCTCCAATTACTTCGTCCCAGCAATTATCCGATCCCTCCAAACCTGCCACCCCATCCCCTTCGTTCCCTTGGTCCTCCATCCCTCACCTCCAACATTTCCCCAGATTTCTCCTATCCCTTCTCCGATCTGTTCCCAGACCTGCCTTACACCCACTATTCCATCCTGTCCATCCGCTTCCTCCTCCCGGCCATCCAGTCCCTCCTTCTACCATCCCTCTCTCCTTGTAACGCCCTCAGTCCGACCTCGGAGTCTAGTTGCCCTTTTATATGCGAGTTTGCGTTAGTCGCGCAGAAACGCATTGGGACGGGCCGGCGCGGGGCGGGTCGGGGCGGGGCGCGGGGCGGGGCCGAGACGGGCAGGGGGAGGCGGTTGCGTCTATCTCCAGGGCGGCCGCATAAATTCCGAGGGTTGCGCCCCCGGGCGAGATAAATGAGCTGAAAAAAAGCTGCTAGAAATATTAGGAGCGTGGTCTCCTTTATGTAGGAAATATATCTTCGCGGCGTTCTCGTTAAAATGCCCTTCTTCTTATGGCCCGTCACACCGCGCGCGGCCCGGCAGTCGACAACGGACGTCTATGGCGGTTTCTTTCGGGCCGGCCCGCGCCAGGCCCTCCGCATGGGAGCACGCCCCGATAAATTTAGTGCCTGCGAAGTAAATACGATAATATCTACATACTCTCCCGTGAGGGAGCAGACTGTAAAATCATAAGCTAATATCAAAGTATCTTAAGCAACTAAGCCGTATATGATCCTGCGAAATAATAATTGAGCAGTAAGCAACGAAATATACGGGCAAAATTATGAATCAATGAAACAATAATTGAACTGTTGTGTAAATGGAGTTCCTGTTTATAATCCATCTCCAAAATTCTAAAGCAGCCTCTTACAAACGGTAATCAATAAATCAACACTTAACACATAAATGTGTTCATGATAACCAAAGGAATAATAATCGAATGTTTTTCTTCAACTTCAATTCTTCCATCGTCCCTCTTTGCGTTTCTTGATACCAGTTCTCCCATCCTTTCAATTAGTTCTTTCCTCAACTCGCCCTTCTCTGTAATACCCGATTTCATTCGATTCTCCCATTTCCCCAACTCTAAAAGAAATTTAAACATAAAAAGAAATTTAACAGCATGTGCATTTCGAATAAACTAAAGCAAACAGGCTATAATAACGATAAAGAATGAAATAATTTCACACTATATTGTATTTGGATAGTTAACATGTTTCAGAGCTAGCTAGAAAATCAAAAACTGTAGTACCCTAACGTACTTTCAGAACCACTTGTGATTTCTTTGCTGACCATTTGTGAATCTGATACTGCCAACTACAAATCCTTTCCAGAATTCGACAGTCATGGATTTCAATTAGTAACCCCCAAACAAATTTATTTTCAGCTCTTCCAGATTTAGTTCTTTCTTCATTGGTTTAATTTATTACTTTATTTACTGCCCAGGAAACATGCCTTCAGCCAAAATCACTTCTCCTCCGCCCTCGTCCCCAGAGGTACTGTTTTCCCCCACTTCCCCATCCCATCGTCGGCGCCTGGTTGCTGCTGCTCGACGCCGAGTAGATCGTTCACTTTCCGTTATTGCTCATACGCAATCGCTCGGGCGCCTTCTCGCAGTCAAAGCCGCCTCCCCCTCTTTTACTGCGCCGTAGGCGGCGCCCGACGCCGGGCCAATGACGGAAACCGCGCGATTTCCACCGATTGCGGTCGTTGCAGCAAATGGCGGCGCTTGACAATATGGCGCCCCGTTGCGTATGGCGGCACGCATCAAACGACGTCGTAAAATCGCTAGGGCGCAATACTTGAAGCCAACTGTAGTATTTGACGATCCTGCACTCAGAAGTTCCAGGCGGCTCTGTGCCGTGCAGGATGGGACAAGAAAGAGGAAGGAAAGATCGCACTCGATCCGTGGTACATTCGCATAGTAGTCATCAGATAAAGTACAGAAAACTTTGATTTGAGCAGCCCGTCGCTAGAATTCTCCTCCAGGCTAAGGTTGAATTCAATCGTTGCTGTCCACTTTGCCGGCAACATTATTCTAAAGGAATAAACTGGCAGAGTAAGGATAGTGATAGTACCTTTAGTCCAGTTGGCATCCAGATGACATCCACGGCTTATTCGAGGGAGTAAACTACTAAACACATTACTACTAAACACACTAAGGAGAAGGTGAGAGGAGACTATCCCCTATTGATTTTCTCCGTGATTGACCCGAAGAGCTCGTAATCTTCGAGCTCGCGATGCGGTCTCACTGAAATACGGTTAAAACTGAGTAAGCAGCCACCTCAATTAAGAAGTCACCTGTAATAGTATTTTTTGTGGAACTGGTTAATATTCGCAGAATATATCTCTGAATAAAACAACAATGCGTTCACTTCCTTCAAGGCATTCCTACGGTTTGGTAACTCGACCTTCCCTTCTATGGGAATCTGTTACTAAAAATATAAATAATTTATTACATCACGCCAATGACAATCATAAGTATAGTATCACCAACTAAAACACTTGATCACACAATACAAGTTACAACATTCAATTCAATGCATATGGATATATTATTGGTTACAATTATTTTTAAATTTACCCTTAAGGCATTCAAATTTATAATTTCAATTTGCAAGAAAGTATTGACAAATAGAGAATCTTAAAAAAATAATGAAGTGGAATGTGTGAAAAGCAAGCTCATACGATTTAATTTATTTGCTTATTTAAGCTAATCCGCTCGAGTTACTGCAATCCAAGTTAAAAGAGCAAGTCAACGTGAACAAAAAATGTATGCATCCGGAAATTTAAGTTTTTGATGCTCCAATTATCGATACTCTGCTGTATATCAAGTAGTACTGCAACTGCAGTCCTTTCAATTTTTACTCTCGCCGAGACCTTACCAGCAACGCTGCAGATTCTACTGTGTGATTCTATTGGTGATATTATCTACAATAATTAATTTGCTTCATATTGCAAATCATTAAGCTTGAAATCCGTCATCGCGCTAACTAGAATGAACCTCTTCTCCCTATTTCGAGCCCACCACTAATTATTCACTACACCATAAGTGGGCATTCACAAGCAACACACACACAGGCAAGACCGCCACAAACGCTCCGGCGGCCTGCGGGCTCCTCTGTGAAAGCACAACCACTCCCTCTGCACCAGAAGCGGGCCGCTCCGCTTGGCACGTTCGCCCAACGGCGGTGTGGGACAGGGCGCGGGGAGGAGAAGCTGGTTCGCGCGGGGAGCATGGCCTGGTAATGGCGGGAGGAGAAGGTATGGTGGAGGGTTGTGGCAGGGGGCGTGGCAAGGTCGTGGAAGAGGGTGCGTCGGTGGTCGTGGGCGCGGCCCGTGAGGGGACGTCTGGAGTCTGGCGGGAGGTGGAGTGGTGGAGGAGGAAGCGTGCGTAGCGAAGGGTGTGACAGCGGGAGTGACGGTATCGATGGCGTCGTCGGGGGGACATGCGAGTGGCTTCGCGAGTGAGGCAAGGAGTGTAGGGTGGCGTGCCGAGAGCTTGGCGAGGGCTTAAAGGGACGCGGAGCGGGGTGTGTGGCGAGTGGCGGAGCGGGATGTACGACAGGACGTGGAGCGGGGAGTGTGGCGGGAGCGTGGCAGGGGACATAGTGGTGACAAAGGCATCGCTGGGAATCATGAGCGAGGCTTGGCAGAGTGGCGGGAAACGTGGCGCGGACTTGACATGGGGCGGGGTGCGTGGCAGCATGCACGGGCTGCGTAGTGGGGAGCGCGGCGACGGCAGGGGGCGTGGCAGGACATGGCGGGGAGTGACGGTGTCAAGGGCGAGGCAGGGAGGGTAGTGTGGGCGCGGCGTGAGAATGAAAGGAGCATCGCGAGGAGTGTGGAGGGGAGCCTTCTAGGAATGAGGTCGGGAACGGGTAGCAACGGGTGCGCTAGGTTGGAGCGGAGCGGGCTGAGGTGTGGCGGGGCGGGACGGGTCAAGCCGGGTAGAAGCGGTCGGGTCGAGGCGGGGTGAAATGGGTCGGAGCGGGGTGGAGCGGCGTGAACCACGCGGCGGAGCGGGTCGCAGGGCGAGACTGGTCGTGCGGCGCGTTCGGGATAGATTAGTCAAAACAATGCGAACGCGCCCGAACGAAAACCGAAATCGCCCACCTAGCGTCGCTAACGCGCGGATGAAAGCCGCGGGCCGCCCCACCGAACGCAACCGGATTAGCCGCGTTCACTCGATTCCGCTGGACACGGAGATTGGTTCGCCACGCGGGCAGTTCGCTGGACACGGCCGTCGCTGCGAATATTGCCAACGGGCCGCTGTGTTTACACACGCGTTCTGGTGGCACCTCCAATTCGTAATGGGCCCGCGACAGCAGAGGCAGTTTTCGTGCCAAGATAAATGAATGTGTAACAAAACGTCTGCTATTTTTTTTGGCGATAGCTGAAATTGAGCTGTAGTCTTACATCATTAGAATTCAATAACTTCCGATACTTAAATAGATGAAAATCGTACAAAAGAGCATCTTTTATTAAAAAGGAAAAAATCGATTTCCCAAATTGAATTGAACAGTAAAAATTTCAGAAGCGTAGTTAATTCATTTTGAAAGATTTATGTTTTGAGATACCGTAATTTCATGTCGCAATCCGACCGTTGCCAGCCACAATTAATTCAGACATTAATTAAGACATTACCAACGCCTAACTGACAATTCTGCCTTTAGAGCCGCAACCGACACACCCCTCAAATCCCCGCCTTCACCTGAATCCTTCGCCACCACCACCTCCGCCCACTCTCCGCCATGGCCACCGACGCCACCTCTACCCGCCTCCATTGCACCACCACAACTACCACAGCCCACATGACAGAACTACTGCAATTGACGCCACAGCCGCCACTGCGGAATCCGTCTGCCTTTCCACCAGGTCTCCATCACTACCACTGCTGCGTCCATCGTTGCCACCACCGGCACCATCCCAACTGTTACAATCGTTATCACCACAACCGTAGATCACAACCTCTGCAACCGCTTCTCGTTCCCTCCGCAACTGCGGCTCACGACATCCGCAACCACGTCTCACTTCCTCCTCAACTGCGTCTCACTACACATACATTTCCACCTGCTCTAATCCCCTCTCCCCACTATCCACCACCTCCGACCACTTCAGCCGCCTCCATCACAGTCCCTACGACCGTCTACGTCCATCCTCCACCACCGCCATGGCAACTGCCGATGTCGCCGTCGCCTCCGCAGCCGCCGCCTGGGACCACACGCGTCGTGCGGCGTCGCGGGGCTGGCGCCGGCGGCCGCCGCCGCCGCCACCGCCGCGGGTCGCCGCCGCCGGCGGGGGCAGGGGGCAGCCGGGGCGACGCGCTAATTGCTGGGACAACACGCCCGGGACCCCGCGCGAGCGGCGGCACGAAGGACACGTGGGCGGAGGAAGAGCGTTGGCGGAGCGACGGCGGAGGAGGCGGGGATGTTGGTGGCGCTTACAGTTTCCTGTCGTTGATGGCGGACGTAAATGGTAATGACGGACCCGGGGTGGGAGCGTGGCAGGGAGTATGGTCGTGAAGAGGAAGGAGAAATGGTAGTAATGGTTATGGTAGTGGTAGTTGGTGGTAGTAGTTGGGTGGTGGTGGTGGTGGCGGTGGCGGTGATGTAGGTGGCAGTAGAGCTAGTGGTAGTGGCAGAGATAGTCACAGTGGCAGTCATAATGGTATATACCTGTAGTAATGGTGGTAGAAGTGATGGTAGTTGTGTTAATGATTACGCTCTTGTGGGGAACTTGTGGATAATTCTTTGTTTCATTCGTAAAAATGATGTTTACTTGGGAGTTTGGTTGTCTTTCGTACGTTGCGTGTAGCAATATTTGGTCTCTAAAATTTCGTACGCGAATTCGTTGAAATGATGTGATTGTGGTTATGGTAGTGGTAGTGGTGGTGACGGAGGTGGTGGTAGTGGTAGTGGTTGTATTGGAAGCGATAATGGTAGCGGTGGTGGTGACATTGGTGATGATGCTGGTGTTTGATAATCAGTAATATCAAACAATGTCAGTAAATCTAGGGAAGCGATACCTTCAGTGACGTACAACTCCGCAATAAAAGTCAATGTCTCAAAAACCTGGGGAAAAGATTATCGAAGTTGAAGTAAAAACACACAAATGATCTGCAGTTAGGTTCCAGGCATGCGAAGTTCGCAGCAGCTCGATGACTAGATATCAGAAAAAAGGGGTGACTAAACGTTACTAGCGTGAGTAAACGTCACGAGAAAATTGCGAATTGGCTACAAGAATCTTGCAAATATTGCAGAATTTTGTATAAATTTACGTTAAATGTGAAAACGTATTAATATCAAGTTAAAAAAATGTTCATCTTACAAAAGCCGTCGGGAAACTATGACCTCCTGAATGGGTAATATCCAATTGTTCCGTTAAATCATGACGTATGTCTTGACTTCTTTCGAATACACGCGGCAAAGAGATACTCACAGATCCGTGGGACATGGTCACCAGCCTATGAAGATAATTCGACCATCCCACCTTTTTGTGAACCATCCTTTCATTTTGTAATCCACTATTTTTCGTCCACCATCACGAACCACCTCTGGTAGCAGGTAATATTGCACGCGGGGGGGAGGTGATAACAGTCGGCTAGAGACCGACTTTAGCGGCGGGAGGTGCAGACAACGAGACGGCAGCGGAGGCAGCGCGAACGTGTCCACAAACACGTCTCGTCGCGGTGCTCAACAGGTGCGGAGCACAGGCTGTCTGGGAGGCCGTGTCGCCTTGAGACGACCTTCCCGTGTGCCAACAGCTTACGAGTACAAATTGTCTACGTGCACGGCTGTCTGCTATGCCCTGTTATTTTTTACATCTTTTCATTTATATTTGAAATAAATGTCCGAGATTCAGGGTACTCGACGTAATTTTTAAGTTATCCGCAACTTTACTTCCAATATTCTCCTTCCAGGTCTGAATTAAATTTAACTCAAAGAAAATTCATTATTTTTATTTATTATTAATTAATTTATGTTGACAAAATTTTACGTTTCTGACATATTGAACTCTTCAATGTTTTTATTTCCACGGAAATTTCTTTATTACCATTCAAAGATAATTCTCCCTATTACGTGTACGTTAATAACCCGTACATACTGAGGTAGAATATTTTGAAATCTGAACTAAAGTTCTCTAAAAATAGTTACAGTCTTTAATAATATTCATGATCTTCGTGATGCTGTGTTACAATTCAGTTCTTTTACGACAACATATTGATACACAAACACATAGTTTGCTATTTACAAATACACATTGATTTAATTGTTTTTGAGACGCGTTATATGACTACTTATTCATTTTAAACCCCAGGAATATTTCGAATCAACTCACAGACACTTTCGTAAACGAATTTTAGTATGAGGACACGCACGCATGTGTGGTCTCGGCTACGAGTTAATCAACAGTTTCATTCACGTGTGGCTCATAACACGTAAAACAAGCTTCGTCATGTTGCATTCTGCGGTCAGTGCTCTCGTGCGAGCATTCTACGGAAATAGAACCGAGCAAACAGTCGGAATTCGGTTGTGTGTGAAGGACGACTGGACATCTCGTGACACTTTGTTTATAGATCACTAACCAAACACTCGCAGCTTTCGGTAAATAGTTTAAAGTCGACTCGAAAACGTTTCAAAGCATTTTTAGATGACTCAACACTTCACTTATAACCCACATATGCAGTCTCACATTTCCTGTAATATAACTATGCACATAGTTTTTGGAACGTCAAAAACAAGCTTATCACACTATTGTAAGCTATTAATTAAACTACAGTACATATTAACTACTGCACAGTTTTTCTTTCTAATTACATTAATGGGTTTAAGGTTTTCATTGACAATAATTTCAAGTTCATGCCAATCTCTTTTCATGCCAATATCTCGATAAAGCTGGAATTAAAATAAGTGTATTTTTGAACCAACTACGCTAGTATTGATCGTTTGTGAATTATTCAAACTCATTTGCCAGTCGAGACGATTCGAAATTACTCATTGATCTAGAGGTTCAGTTTAGTAATTAAGTTGTTGGACGAAATTACGAGTAAACACTGTCAACAATTCAATCTCGTTCCACTGAGAAAGGAGCAACACAAACACGTATGAGTATTTAGAGACCAAATATCACTACACGCAACATACGAGAGGACACAAATTCCCAAGTACACATCATTTTAACGAACGAAACAAAGAATTTTCCACAAGGGCCCCAAGAGCACAAGGAAGCTGAACACGAAGGTACAGGAGCTGTACCGTTTTCTTCGAAAACGCGTGACTAACGATTCTTAGGCCTCTTCGAAAAGCAGTATAAGCAAACAAAACGATCACTTCAAACGTACACGGTCCCCGAATAGGCAGCCCGTGCTAAGGACGGGCGTCCACAAAAAACGACACAAAAGATGTGAACTACGCGCGGGTGACTTGCCTGCTAGCCGTCAAACGTCGGGACCGACGACCTGCCGTCCCCCCCCCTCACCCGCAGCAACTGTGTTGCTTGTAGCTTTTTCTGGAACTTCCCCATACTTGTTTCATAAATTTACTCTGGAACATAAGCCTAACCCTTTTTTAACAAACAGTTTATGTACGCAGAAAATAAATTTTATTCTATTAGTAGATATGCCAATAGCAAATAAATAGAACATTATTTAGGTCGTCGGCAAGATGATGTTAAATAAAAGTGCTCGAAGAAACTACTTCACCCACAACCTGTTTTATTTTTCTTTATAAAGTTATTTATTTAAAAATAAATTATGTTTTATATTAGTGTTTATTATAAAATACTATGTAATAAGAACAATACGATATGATCAATTTTGTCGATGTTTGTAATAAAATATATTCTTTCGAAATATGGAACAGTGAATCTTTTACACCAAAATATATTTATTTTTTATCAGATGTACTTTTTATATCAATGTTTCGTCTTTCCATCTTTCTTTAAAATACGAGACTTGATAATTCGAAAGATGAAAGAAATTGAAATGATACACTACAATTTCTTATTGTTATTATTGTGACATGCTGATTGCAATGACATTGTGCTTGAACATTCACTTTTTGAGAAAATCTATTTTCGTGATTATCTGGTAACGTAGCTAATGTTCTTGTGCTTAGAGCATGACGTTAAATTTCGAAACAATCAGAAAACTACATACATTACTGTTCTTTTATCACTATTTTTGCACTTCTTTTCTAATTTTAGACATTATTCGAGAAGGAAAGTAGTTATTGTTTTGTAGTACTTCAGAACCTTACGAAATGCACCACAGTACTAGTGACGAGAAAACTGTGATCGCAAAGTCCTGAACTCTATTAGGGCATTTACAATTTGCAATTGAAACAACCGAAACTGCATTTCATGCATACGTGATTTATATGTATAATCCGTATAATTACTTCGCAGCATTGGTATTGGATTATCTCAGTAACAGAATAATGCAAATAGCAGAATTTCTGACCGACTGTACCTAAGCGATTCAAATCTACATTATTCCAATTCAATTTCACTTTATTAAGAGTTCAAGAGCAAAATAGTAAAAAAATCAGAAAAGCTCTCGATCACAATTGGGAAAAGAGCGAAAGAGACCAGTCAAATCTCGAAGCCGAAGAAATATCTTTGAAACTAGTGGTGCTAAAACAGCACGTACTTTCTCACCCGTACTTGTATTACGAAAAGTACACAAATTTTCAAAAATTGTATATGATCTTTTTAAAATATATCTTTGTTCTTTACACTGTCCATAAACAAAATTTAATAAAAAACGATAGAGCCATTTTTTGAAAATTTTGAAAATATCCCAGGGACGTCATATAAAGAACTCCAGAAATTAAAATATCGGTTTCAAATTCAAGAAGCACATCAGCCAGATTGATGGCGAATGTCCATTTTGGAGAAAATCGGCTGAACGGTTTAGCTGATAGCGTTGTTCACAGACGGATGGACAGACAGAGGGGCAGAAAGACGGACAAACAGTCAGACGTTTTGCTGTCATTCGTTTTTTTGGTATCACGAACCAGCAAAATATTGATTCTGGCTAGACCACGTTTTAGACGATTTTCTCCCTGAATATAGCAATAGAGGATTTATCCACTTTTTCGTTACCAGAGCCCTGTAATAAGAGTAAAATTTGCCGTCTTTTCACTAAGCATTACTTATCTTCCTCTCTACTGCGAAAGCGGTGGTGAGGAAGTAAAAATGAGTCCTCGTGGCTGGTGAAGAGTATCAAGTAGGTAGAGAAAGCGAGCCAGTGAATGCAGACCGGTTTGGGACTGGGTGGATGGGGGCTGTTGTGAGCCAGGGGATGGACGGGATGAACGAAGCGAGCTGAGCGGGTGCATCGGATGATGAGCCAGACTCTTGGTGTCGTGGACCGTCTTCTGTGGCGCACAGTTTGATGCCAGGTGGTGACGAGGCCAAAGACGGGAGGGAGAATGAGTGACGTCCGCGACAGCAAATAAATACATACTTTACAAATGCTTTAGATTAACATGCACACGTCTTCTGACGCCAGATTTTCCACTTCGGGGCTTTCTTCCTCAGCGGTACTTCATGGACCCGCTTCATTTTCCGCGGCTTTGTTTGCGAAGGATTGAACTCCAGGATTGGAAAGGTTTGAACGCGATGGGATGAAGGTATTGCAATGGCTCAAAGGCCTTCGATCGAGCCGCAAAGTAACACAATGCAATTATGTATATAATAATTACCAACGAAATAAAAAAATAATAATCAGCTAGACTCCAAGCCCCTTACACTCCTTCGCATGCCTTCTTTGGAAAGAGAAGTACAGCCACCGGTTTTACCATAGAAACATTTGACGTTCCCCTTCGGTCTCTCTCCTTCAACAGTCGAGCCGCGTCGGTCACGGAAGTTCGCCCTTCACGAACGGCGCGTTTCCGTCTCCCCGGCGCGACGTCGCAGCCCCCACCCTGGACGAAGCCAAACCCCTCCTCCTCCACCTCACCCCACCCGGCAAGACGTTTCTCAATGCGCCCACTAGTCCCGATTTATTCCCCAACAAAACGTTTCCGGATCCGGTCGCCGCGCCGTGTCGCGCATTCATCGAGAGCACGAACGTCAAGGGCCATTTAAATATTCGCCCAGACCGAGCGAGCGAGCAAGAGAGAGAGAGAGAGAGAGAGAGAGAGAGAGAGAGAGAGAGAGAGAGATAGTAACGTGTTTCCGAAACCCGACGACACACGCCCACTCGCTCTGTCGCCCCCTCTTCCCGGCCGTTCCTTGTCTCCCCTCTCTCTCTCCCTACCTTTTCTATCTCTCCTCTCTTCTCTCTCCCTCTCCCACTCCGCTCCCAGAAGACGAATAGCCCCCGGCAACAAACCCCGCGGTTTTATTCCCTCGCGTTGCTCGCAGACGAGCTAAAACGCCCTCGCATTCCCGGACCCTTTGTACGAGGGCGTGCCCCGTTCCCGGGTCTCCGGCGCCGAGGCCCGGCCACCGGGAATAAAATAAAGATGGATCGCTGTTTATTCCGTGAGATTGCGGTCGGTACACGCCTGCAAACGGCGCGGCGCAGAAGGTGGGTGGGTGGGGGATGGGGGTCACAAATCTGGATGAAGATTAACGCACGAGCCGCAAGCACCGCCTGGCCAGGAGGAGTGAGGAGACGGGCCATAGAGAGGGTACAGGACAACGCCGGAGAGGAGGGAGAACGAAAGTCAAAAATATAGAGAGTCGGAGCAAGAGGGTCAGAGGATAGAGGCAGATAGAGAGGGGGGACAATTGAGTGGGATGGAATGAATTAGAGGGAGAGAGAGAAGCCATGATATGGACATTTAGGGCGACATAGACACATACACATAGAGAGAGTAGGGCAGAAGCAGAGTGAGATGCGCAGAGGAGGGACAGAGTGTCATCACTGCGAGGGAGAGAAAATAGATGGAGAGACGCAGGTGGGCAATGACGCTGAGCGTGATGCAGAGGCAAAGAGAGACGTGAAGAGGAAATGAGCGAAAGTGTGTGTGTGTGTGAAAGAGAGAGAGAAAGAGAAAGACGGTAGAAAGAGAGGACGAGAGACGAAAAGTGAGCGGGAAACAATGGGACTCACTACGATAACGGACGACACCGCCACGTCGTCGGTCCTCCGGGGGTTTGGGAGCCCCGTCCAGAGGCTCCCGAGCGCCTCCGCGGGGACCGCTCCGCCGCCCCACGCGTCGCCCGAGGGCTCCGGGCGGACGGACGGGCGGGCGGGCCGGCGCGTCGGGTGGCCCTGCAGGCGCGGCAGCGGGCACTGCCTGTCGCGGCAGGGGCGGCAGGCGCTGCTGCAGGGCGGAAAGGCGGGCGCTGCGAGGCCCAATTAGCGAGGACGCCGCCGCCGCCGCCGCAGGCGAAGAGGGCTGCCAGAAGGGGGTTGTGGGACTTGGCGGTGGGGGAGGGGAGATCGAATTGCTGAAGGGGAGAAACCGCTCTCGTCTGTCCCGCAATGGTCTCTTGCAGACTTCGGACCGAGCATGAGAATTTGGTGTAGTTGGGGGAGGGGAATTCCTATTTCCGAATTCCTCAATTCTTGTGTGTTCCTATACATTTCTGATTTATCACGAGATTGGCGGATCAATGGAAGGAAAGAACGCATGATCTACAATCAGACTTGCAAATTATACAGAAAGAAGCAATTTTTTCTAAACACTGAGACCGTCAAGTAATTAAAATACTTTAGATTTGAGTTAGCATCTTGTTCAAGTCCTTCTAATCACATTCCTTTAAAATGAATGGATTACGTTTATTGGAATTAAAAGTATTGTGCCGTCACACCTCGCTCTAAAACCTCAAAATTATTCGTTTTCATCGTTTGAATACTATGTCGAAATATTCGATAAAATATAATTTTTATTCCAGAATTTTCAGATATGTCGACAATTCATTAAAGGTTTGCTTTGTTCAACACTTCCTAGTTGTACCCAAATATTATGCAATTTCGTATAATTTGAGTACATACATTGACTCAACTGATTGTTATCAAATGCTTACATACGTATATTAGAAATACCAATTTTCAAGTTAAAGATATCAAGACTCAGATGCATTTCGATCACAGACACACAGCCTAACTTTACTAAAGGTTAATCGTCCCTTCACGTATATTACATCGTTAATCCTCACCGTTTCCTTCCTACCGCCCTTCCTTTCCCATTGCCGCTGACCTCCGCCGCTAACCAGGCTAAAGCCCCCCAATTCGAGCTCGCGGCGCCGTTTCTCTTATTTACATCTTTTATTTATTTCCCGGAGTTTATTTTTCCCCGCAGCGCGGAACGTCCCGTTCTTATTATATTTCCTTTCCCATGTTTAAATTACGCCTCGTTTTTCGTTTTTTGGAGGGGGTCTCGCGGGCCGGCGCTCACGTACGCCATCTCGAGTAAATCTCGGCGGCCGCGCGACCGGAGGCCGAGGCCGATACCCAACGCGTTTATCGCGACGCTGATCACGAGAAGTGGACGCAGGCACGGAGCAGGGCAGAGCGCGGTCGAGAGCGCAGAGGACGGCGACGCCGAGATGCGACGTGGTAGGAGCGCAAGGGTTTTCTAGCGGCGCCGCCTGCAAGAAGTAGGGACGCCGGCGCGGCGGCTTTGGTGGTGTAACTGTTACCGTATCGGGCTCTTATATCTTATAAGTTTGCGGGTTTAAACCCGATCGAAGCCGTGGATTTTTAAGGGCAAAAACTTACTTTAGTACGCCTCTCTTCAGAAGGAAGTAAAGTCTGATGTCCCATGTTGTAGATTTACTACACCATAAAACATCCTCAAGCCTAAATGATTCCCTGAGTTAAATTCAAATCGCTTGTTTGGACGACCAAGTGATAGCATCTCTCTCCGCTAGATAGTGAAAGGAGTGAAGCGAAATTTGCGTGGTCAGTCGAAAGAGCGGGACCGATGGCCTGACACGCACTACACAACAATAAAGCATCATTAAATTAAATTGCATTGGATTGTATATTCATGATGAAGCGCAAGGACTTGCATTTGGGAGAGAGAATCAACGAGCACCATCAAGATATGCTATATCAAATACCTGACAGGAAGTCTCCTATATCTTGTAAATGTTAATATATTGATTTCCACAAACTGTCTCTTATCTTCTTACTGACGCATTTATCAACAATTAACAGAAATAAGGTAAGCCACACTTTCACCAAAATCGATATATATATTATGAAATACCAGGAGGCATGCTTGACTGGTGTAGCATAATTTGTTATTGCCCGAAGTCCCTCAATTTATTTTCTTATCGTATGGCAACGATCAGGAAGTCGCCCCAATTACCATACTTTCTCAAACTAAAATCTCAACATTACAGTCGTTGGATCTCTCCGGTAAGGAGTCATGTTGAGATGTAAGCATGTAAGTCTATTGATGATGATGATGATGATGACAGGTAAGAAATGAAAATAAAGGAGAAGATGCTGATAAAAGAATCAGGCAAATAGCAGAGAAATAAGAAACCCCGTAACTCGCTTTGTTCACCAGAAATTCTACTAAAAGCGGACGGGGAACTAAACCCCGACCCAGCGATGATGACAAGCAAGTAGTTCGATTATTACACCAATCAATAAAAGGCGGGAATTTAAACAGCAGCCACGTACCAATAACTAATATATGTAACACTGTTCTGGATGATACGGGTGGTTGGGGCGGCTTTTAAGATCGCGTATATTGGGGCAACTTAGTCTTCGTGGGTTTAGGAGCTACCTCCGGGTCGAGACTTGGAGAGAGGCGGAGCGTGAGCTTAGCTAAGCAAACGACATGGTTGCAGAGTGTCCCAGGGAAATTGTTTGATAGATTGACTGTTTAGTGATTCTGAGCGCGCCAACTGCTAATGGTATTAGTCCCGTAAGTGTAGTTGCGATTTTATGGCGAGATGTGGCGGCAAGTTTCCTCCGCTAGTTGGTAAGATTCGACGCCGACCCGTCGGCTGGTGAGCAGTTTCGCTAGCCAGCTCTCTCCCCCGGCACAGCCCCAGCCGCCGTAAGAATTAAGGTTCCGTCCGGTATGGTAAATAAATAAAGTTTCCGAGTACATGTAACAAACTTCAATAGTGTTTAGAGGGACACATCCCTTTTTGCCAATAAACATGAAGTGGAAAATTGCATACAACAGATTAAACAAGTGACATATGTCCCTTAGACAATTTCTCATGCCATGGATTCGGCAGGTAACAGAACAATCTATGGTGGCACCAAAACTTTACCTGCCGAACTCCATTTCATGAGGTGTTGACAAACAATCAGGGGCGTAAGTCACATGCATAACATTGTTTTAAAAAATTTCCCACCACATTTTCAGTGGCAAAATATGGTAATCTTCGACCTCTACACACGTCCTCGAAGTTTATAACATTTATTCTGAGACAGCCTGTGTAAAGGGAACTTCAACTACAGCTAGTCCTTTGGGAACTGTCACATCTGGTAAAACTCGCTAGTATTCGCAAGTAGTACTACCGAGAATTGAACTACCATCTTGAGCGCAGGCGTCTGCAGATGCTACCCTAGCAGCAAGCCAGCTGAGGGGGGTACAGCGAGCGGCAGAACACGAAGCCACGCGTGGAACCCGACAGAAACAGACAAATAAACGCCAGTGACGTAGAGGACAGGCACGGACGTTGGTGATAGCATCGCACAGCGCAAAGGGATCAGATTGGGCGTGGCAGCGGGGGAGGGCCGGAGACCGACACGGGACCGGGCGAGTGGGAGGCGGCGTGGGCAGCGATTACACGCTCCGATAAAGATTAAAGTTGTCAACACGCGGCGAGCACCTAGACCCGCGCCATTATTCAACCGAGGGCGACGTGGCGGACCAGAGGGCGCTGGCAATATCCAAACACGCGCACCGAGTCTAGGGACTGGAACGCTGAAACGATCTGCTATAAAGAAAAACGCATTTGCTAAATATAGCTGAGAGTGTTTGTGCAACATTAAAATTTGGAATGAATCCCTGTAGCAGTCGTACAGCCTTTAATTGATCATTTGGTGGTTGAAAAAAAGAAACTAAGTAAATACAAATACTTAACCATTTGGTTCTGTTGGATAACAATAATTCAAGAAATTGGAAGTATAGTGTATTACAGTGCAGGGCAGAGCTGGTAAGAGTTACACCAAGAAGCTATTATATCAAGTATCTCTGTGAAATATACCGAAGTAAGTTTAGGTAAAAGAAGTGCAGTGAAGTGAAGGGACAGTGTTGACGGGGTCGTAATTTAGATGTTTAGAGAGCTGACTTAAAAATCCGTTCTGTTATTATCTATAAAAAATTGAATTCAAATAAAACATTTGCTACTTTTTACTATTTCGCAAATCACATCACACATCCGCGACAACACACACTCGATACACAAAGGGTGACATGTCCAATGCGGCGTTTCATCCAGCGACCCTTCGTACCGTGGAGCTGAAACGGTAGCCTACATGTTATTAGTTGCATCGAACAGCCAAGAAGGAAAATACGAGTATGTCCTGCGAATATGAGTTATAAAACGTTATTCAAAAATAACACGCTAAGGAAAACTTATGACTTGTACCATCGACAGGAAACCAACAAAACAAGATTTTTTTCACTTTTAAAACAATCATATCACAAGCGCAACCTTTTGAAAATTTTAATTAGTTTGCGAAAAATATTTTGATCTCTTCTATGTTTTTGTTTTTTTTCCCTCTGGACACTGTAGCAGCTAGAGTCGAGCTAATTCTCTTAGTATTTTCCTTTCTTTGGCACCCTATGCATTATCCACTGCAGTACGATTTAGGGAAGTACTTCGCAACAAAACATTTAAAATAAGTTTCTGATTTTCTAGTTTAAAGTGTGAGACAACATGTATGAAACATGAGTAGAGAATCCTCGAGAGCTACACGGGGCTCGAGTAAGCAAAATTCGACAAAATGTGACATTTCTAAACCTTCTCGTACATTTCAGGAAATTTCACTCTTCTGGGTTCCCCCTCTTAATATTGTAGCGTCACGGCTTGGCAGCAGCCGAGTGCAAGGTAGAGGGCTGGGGGATCTAAAGATAGACGCCCAAACAAAGACGGGACTTTCCCGACAGGAAATGGTCCGCGGGCCAGGCAGCGCCAGGGAAAGGCTTTCCACCGCGCGGGGGTGGGGAGTAGTGACGTAGGAGGTCAGGTGACCTGGACCTATAAAGACGCCGTGGCGAGACGGCGCGGGTGGGTAACGATTTTGGTTTCCTCGTGGCTAGACCACAAAAACTTTGTCCGCCCAGGCTGGTGCGGAGTGCCGAGGGCACGTGGGTGTTCGACGAGTTCGGACAGGGTGATGTGTTCTTCAAACACATCGGGCAGATCGTCAATCTGCCGGGGCACACCAGGTGCCTATCTGCGACGCGGCCTTGCAGGCTGGTCGTAGGCGTCGCCGCAAGGCGCACGTAGGGAGAGGAGGGCTGCAGTGGTAGCTCTGGCAAACCGCCTTAGAGTGAGGGATGTAAATATGTACAGTGTGTAAATAAAACTTGTATATACTCACTCGTGTCTGTTTCCTTGTGGTGTAGATCCCTACACACGACGTTACAATATGTGTAAAGATACGAGCAGAAAGACGAAACTTTCATAAAATTAAACTGAATGAATAAAGTCAGAAATAATATTTCTCGATTAAAATAAATAATAACAGTTTGGTTTTCCAAGCAATTTAATCTCAATGCTTAGCAATAATATTAGCAGTTACTGTGCGTTTAATGTATTTATTATTTCCATCAGTGTGATTACAATGTATGTTCTTCATTAATAATAGCTGGATGGTGTGCTTACTTCGTGATAACTTGCTTCCTCCAAATTGTCCAATAAATTTAATTTGTACTACTCTCCGATGATATTTGTAGGATTGAACCAGACTTTTAAGTGATGACTATACATAGTATTCAATGTACTTAAATTCACGTCAATTTTTAACAAAACAGTAAATTTTTCTCAGATGTTTTATAACAATAAAATATAAAGAATGGTAAGGTTTATTAAATAATGTATACTACTTGCAGTGGTCGCGGTCAGCGAAGCCCAATACAGTCCATGAAGCTCTTGTGAGGAAAGACCAGAAATACTCACCTGAAACAAAGAGAAAACATTAGTTAAATGAAATTAAATAACAATCAACAGGAGTAAAGATTTCCATTACCCGATATTAATTATTACGTAATTATTTCAAGGAATTTCAACCCCTTAAACATCTTAACATTATCAACTTCAAAGGAAGCATATTTTTTGGTTCACGCGTGGACACACATTATAGATTAGTTAATTGAATGATTGTTTCATATTTACACATAAATCTCTTTAAGGAAGCCACTTAGTAAAAGCCGTTTATTTTAGTGCATATTGCACAGCATAATTGTGTTTTTAGCCCTAGTGAGAAAATGAAACGATGGTCAAATGCTCAGATCAAACTGTGAATGTAACAAAGAATACAAAATGCACTCATCTGATCAGTTATAACTGATTTCACTGTAACATGGAACAAAATAAAGTGATTTGTATACCTGAATTAAAATAAAAAAGGAAATTCGGTAAGCTTCTCTAAAAAATTGTGTACAAAACGTGTGCTATTTTTTTCTCGAAGCATTGCGCTAGTAGCAATCTTCCCTCCAAATGTCACACACTCATATAATTAATATTTATTAATTAAGTACGTCTTTTATATCAAATTAATTTGGAACAATTCTATGAAATGTTGTTTTACTAGATTTGGAATTTCATTGTGTGTGTGCAGTGCACAGTTCAGTGAACTATACCTTAAGTGCTCGCCCCCTAAATTATTGTTTCAATGTTATCCATTGTAAACTAAAAATACCAACATAATAACATATTTATTTTCTCTCTTGCATTACTTTAGTTATTCTAAAATACATTTATATTACCGTATGTGCTAATATAGTGGTCTTTGTGATCGCCAAAACCTATCCCTCCAAAACAACCTGAAAATTCGAAACTACCCAGATACAGTATTTCTGCGTGGTTTTCTAAATCACCAACAAATGTTCTATTTTTGACAGTTGTTAAAGAGATTCTGTAAAGAGAATATTTTTCTACGAATTGTCACCCCGACAGGGTTTCGAACCCGCATGTCTTGGTTTACACCCAGTTGCGTCCAAAAAAGGTGACAATATGGTGATAATTATGCAAATAACAATATTTAGGCTCTTCTAAGAGAAGGAAACTTGCTCAAACGTTAGAACTGAAAATGCATATTTCGAGATGAATTGAAATAAGATAGTCTATTTTTTTCAAACAAAAACAAGTTGCGGAAAGATTTGCCATGTTTTATGTTATGCATTTTTTCAATAATGACAATTTAACAGAACAGAGAACTTCCATGAGACAGAAGAAATAAAGAAATTTTCAAATTTTATGGAGATTTATATTGCGAATCGTTCTACTTTTAAAATAGATTTATAAATATTAAGTAAATAATATATAAATTCAAAAAAATTTCAAATAAAAACAACAATTTGAAAATATAATACTAAAGTACTTTCTAAAAAAACTGAGCCTCAGAGTATGCACCACAACGGATGTAACACTCACTTTAGATATAAAATTAGAGAAGTGGGACCGCATCG
The DNA here is from genome assembly GCA_017312745.1 of Gryllus bimaculatus. Classification (NCBI taxonomy): domain Eukaryota; kingdom Metazoa; phylum Arthropoda; class Insecta; order Orthoptera; family Gryllidae; genus Gryllus; species Gryllus bimaculatus. Next base: position 2,595,759 of record BOPP01000066.1, on the reverse strand, counting down.
TAAACATTAACAGTGTGTAATAAAATATTCGAAATTTTTCTGTTGATATTATTTACTATTCATATATTATTAACAGTGAGCCTCCCGGTAATTGTGGCCACCACATTTACTACACTGCCAAAACAGGCAGTTAATCTCGGTCTACCCCTGGAGCAGACCTCCGTGCTCAAAACAATAAGCCCTGAAAGCCTCAAAGAAAATGCTATGGGTCACTGCACACACGTGGTTCATTCAAAACACAAAGGACGTAAACATACCGAATATGGATTACGAAGAGCCTTTGTGTGGTAAAAAGTAGACGTATCTTTATGTCTTCATTGTGCAGCATTTTTTTTAAGTGCTCATGATTCAACGCATACAAACAATGACGTAACTTCAGTTGTTCGAAACGCTTTCTTCTCGTATTATGGCACCCTTCATGGTGGAGGACTTTTAAAAAGTAATTTGGAAAATAAAAGCACGTTGTGAGATGGTCGGCGGTGAAAGGAAGCACAAAAGAACGCAAGTGCTTTCGTGAATGACGAACAATGTCTGGCTACGCAGTGAGAGGGATATTCGAGTTTCGCTACGCAATATACTCGTTAACTCCACAGTCATCTTTGAAAGGGGGGTTCATTCGCGAACACTCGAGACAAGACTGCGGGAGTGGAAGGAGGACCAACGCAACTACGCTCCGAACAATCGGCGAGTGCACTTCAAATTTAAGAATACAATGATAAATGAATGTGCATTAAACACGAGATAAATTATTTATTTATAGCGCGAATTGAAAATAAAATGAATATTTCACTTAATAATAATAAAATTAATAACAATAATAATAATAATAATAATAATAATGGTATATACCTAATTATTATGTTTTAATATCGTTTCATTATGTGGTAATCAAATTAAAAAAGTAAAAAAAAATATTTTCAATATCAATTAAATAAAATATTACCAAGAGATATTTTGCGAATGTATTGAAAAATTTTGTGTGTATGCTCTAATTACATTCGGTTATATACATTCAAATATTAGTAATAGAGTAGAATATTACGATAATACTAGTTAAAAACCAAAATATAATAGTAAAGAATTATGGCATGGAATTAATAAATTAACAAGGGGTAAAAATTGTGATTCACTGACTAAAGATATATTTCATGAAGATTCTAAATAAAAGGGATTTTATCTAACAAATTCAGTAACTATTTTGTAAGTAGTATTAAACCAAGAAGAAAGATGGTCTGAGGGTGAATATAATAAATTTGAAATGATGACAATGGAAGCATTACATAGAGTTTTCTATAGACTACCAAACAATTAAGGTACCGGGTATTGCGACAAAAGTGTTAAAATAATATTTTTAAATATTAGAAGATGTGTTATTTCCGATTATACACAATTCCCTCAAAGAATTTAAAATTAAATCGCATTAAAAGGAAATAATCAATAAGCAACCAACACAGCGAGTTGATCGGATTCTTGGGATGTCCATTATAGTCGAAACATTTCATTGAAATACTATGTAGTGTATACTTTATTTTTTTTAAAAACGTCCAAAGAAAATTATGTCGAGAATTAGCAATACCTAAGAAAAATAATTACACAAAGAGTTCCAATAGAGAAATTTAGAAGCTCAAAGCAAATTCTAGCGGCGGAAGTTTACGTACAATACTCTTCTCAAACTGTACCTGTTATTCTCAAACTCGAACCCGGAACCTTCCAAATCTGAGATGTGTGAACTACCAACTGGACTTAAGGTTCCGTCACGCCTCCACACTTCTTTTTGATAAACAATTACGGCGTCAGATTGAGGAAGCAGCTGTTCACTGTTTTGCGTTGGGGTTAGTGTTATTTACGACTGTCCCCTGAACTTTCGCAGCAGTTATCACTTGAATATTTGCCAACGGCTCCGGATATTTACATTCTGATTATAAAATGGACTCTAATTTGATGGATGCTCTAGAACATGACTTTCATCACGTTTTTTTCTTATCGAAAGTTTATTTAAGTGACAGCTTTGAAAGACACTGCTTGTCTTTAAAATAGAATCCAGTCGTTGACCAAGAAAATCTAACACGACCGTAAGATATAAATTGGTGAGAAATACTTGTTATCTAAGGCTGATATTGTTCGCAACTCTGACGGAATTCTTCCGCCAGTACAGTATATTTAAAGTAATTTTAGAATCCAAAAGCCAAGACATGTAGTTGAGAACTCAGACCATAGAAACAAAACAGAAGTTAATACTAAAATACTTTCGTTTGTAAATATTTCATTGCATTGAAATGAAATTAACTGAAACTATCTTTATTGCAATAATATATAAATATATTAGATGAAAAAACTTCTCTCGGTTGGTCAAGTTTCAAAATCTCTTGAACATTACTTTTGATGAACTCGTATGCATTTCAATGAATAAGCGAATCAGATAAAAAGAGACGCGTGAATTATGAGAAAAATATCACTGAGTGGAAACATTTGATGTGTTTCAGCTCTTATCACTTACGTTGCCAGTGGTCGTGTGGATGAACACATGTGTGAACTTCAAATAACATGGTCTTTGAAAAACTTCTCGGAACAGCACTATCTATTTATTATCTTCACCTTGCACAACGGCCATTCGTAACTCATTTGATAAAACCTTAAAATTATTCTTTTCTAAAAGCAAAAGGAAAGTAGGGTTGGATTTAACGTCGGTGGAAATGTCAATTTCTTTTATTCAAAAAAATTTAAAATGATATTGACTGAATTACCACCAATAAATATACGAATCAAAAGGATGAGTAAGAAAATCAGGATTCCAGCTCCACGCTATAAAATTCAAGAAAGTATTTATTTACGGAATAGCCCAGTGTTACACTTAATTACGTGCTTGAAGTTATACTCGTATCCGCATCGAACGTATTAGTCGAAGGACAAAAACATAAACATATTTCGCATTATTTGCAAATATACACGCTCTGCAGCTGTTTATACATATTAAACTTATGCATCGTGAAATATTGAACTAATATTGGCAGTACTGTTTGATACGAATCGCAAACAAAAACTATAGGAACAAAAAGTATTAAAATACTATTCATCAAAATAAAAACGTTTGCAGTACTGATATTATTATTTGCATTTTATAACTACATGATGTGATTTATAAATCGATTCCTCTTCATTTCTTCTTATATAATGTAAATAACATAAAACAAAAGTAGGACATTTGATTCATTTTTTTATTCCAATTTTATAACTTATACCATATTTTATTGTATATCCCATACTTCATTGACCATTTTCAGTACACCTTTCGAGACAATTCTCTTAATTTTGAGGTAATTTTTGTCGTCATTTTTATATTATAATCAAGTTTATATCTATTTCAAAAATTGCTTCAATCGATTATCAAATTTTCGTGAGCTTTTCTTTATTTCCTTTATTGACTCGCCGATTATGTTTTTTTTGTGAAAAAATTAATTTAATATATTCTACAATGCATGCACAGATTATGAAGCAGTAGTGTGACTAGCTGCGAAGGCATCGTCAAAGTGGTGCTATGTCGAGGTCTGACGACGTAGGACGGAATAAGGCGAGCTAAAATGAGGTACAGTGAGGAATGGCAAGGAAGGGCAGGGTGAGGGGTGACAGAGTGAGGTAGGATGAGGTAAGGCAAGGTAGGGTGAGGTAGAACGAGGTATGGCGCGACAGAGTGAGGAAAGGCAAGTAAGGAGGAGGTAGGGCAATGTAGGGGAGAGGTAGGAGCAGGTAGGGCATGGGAATGTGAGGTAGGGCGAAGCAAGACTAGGCTCGAAGAGGCGAGATGGTGCCGGGTCGGGGTGAAATGATGTAGGGCGAGGCAAGGTGAAGCGAATCGGGACGAAACGAGACAGAGTGTTACAGGTTACAGCTAAAGCAAACAGAAATGGGTGTGTTGAGAATGAGGGCGGTGGGGACGGAGAGGAAAGAAGCATGATAAGGTGTGGCAATAAATAAAATTACTTATTGGGGTGGGGTTTCAATATAGAATTATAATCACTGTAATGCTTTTTCAGTTTTTATTGCAGTGCAAACTCTTATTCATCATTCACTTCACGAGGATTCGCAGTGAGGGTAACTGAGCTCATACTGTGCTTTGGTTACAAAACAAACTATAAGTTTACGCACTTAAATATCATCGCATTGATCTAAATTACGAAATTCAAAAGCATTGCATAAATTTGTAGAATTCCACCTGGAAACCCCATTGCAATTATTAATTTAATTCAATCACTGTGAAGATTTTTTTGGAAATAAAATATTCTTCCATTTTACACTGTAAATATAATTCATTCCTTTTCCTCTTATTAGTAGGTTGTGATAAATAAATATTCCCGACAACACTTGCAGTTTATTTCAAGTACTTTTGAAATCGTTATATTGACATCAATTATCATTATTGTCAGATTTTGTGGAAGCAACGACTACTTTGTTAACAATTATTAGCTCACAAATCATTGAAATCAAAGCTTCCAAACTTATTACCTACGTATTCCCAAAAGTGTACGTTCATTCTCAAATAATCATTGTGCATTTATAACCCGGTAACTTGAAATTGATAATTTTCTTAGTCCTATAAAATGTTCGGTTAAGGAGAAAATATTACGTTCACTAATTACACCTGGCCATCACATTTAACACACATAAGACTTTCAGAGAAACAACTTCACTATTGTTATAAAAATTATCATAAATTCAGAAACACGAAGTTCGAACAAGTTACAATTTTTTAATCTATTTGAAGACAACAATAATTATTGTAATTCCCCGATTCGTAACTTTCAATCGAAAGTTGAAAACGACCTGATCCACATGTTGGTATACAAGATCAGCGCTGTTGGATCTCCGCTGCATCAGTTCCTTAATTCGTAGGACTCCCTAGATCTTCTAAACCACAAGCGCCCTCCTCCGGCTAAGCCCTTGCTTCCGACCCTATCAGCGTTCCGCATCCTCCCCTTGTCCTCACCTGTGTTCATCTTTCGTGTCTTCCCCAACCTCAACCACACTCACTCATCCACCAATTTTCCTCTATATTCTGACGTCTTATCCCATTCTCCTCGTTCTCTACATTCCTAATCCGCCCTTCTTCTTCCTTTCGCGTTCCATCCTCTCCATCCTCGCTCGTTGTTTCTGTTCCGCTCTCTACCTACCCCGTCCACAACCTTCTTTTTCTTTCTTCCCATCCTCTCCATCCTTACTCGTCTTTACTGTTCCCACCTGATCTCTACTGTCCTAACCTGTTCTCCTCCTTCCTTTCGCTTTAAATCCTCTCCATCCTCGTTCGTTGTTTATATTCCTCCCCGCTCTCTGTCATCCTAAACCGTCCTCCTCCTCCCTCCCCTTCCTCTCTCACCGTCTCTGTTAATCTCCGTTATCTGCCATCCTAACCCGACGTCCACCTCCTTCCTCACCAGTCGCCACGCGTCTTGCGCGTTCTCTCCCTGCCCCGTCACCCGTCGTTCCTCCTTTCCCATGAGCTCCTGTGTGTTCCCGCGCCCTCTCCGTCTCCTGGCGACGACCCAAAGCGCCCACTCGGCCACGAAAGCAGAGCTCTGGCGCGCGCGAGATGGTTTATGTTGCGAAAACTGCCAAGTCACTCGCGCGGAGGACCGCGCAAGGCTGCCACGCCTCGCGCACGCCACGCCACGCCACATGCGGGGGAGACGCATGGGTGGGCGGATCTTGGTTCAGGGATGGTGGGGGACGGGGGATGGATTGACTGATTGATTGATTGATTGATTGATTGATTGACGCTTCCCGACACGTCAACTAAATCAATATTCCCGTTAGTGTGGTGGTTTTTAATCGGAGAGGAGGCGAAGTTCCTTCCAGGTGGTGAGATTGATTGATTAGTGATTTCAGACGGGTCAACTGCTAAGGTCATTAATTCTGTAAGGGTTGTGTATTTTCCCTCAAGAGGTGAAGATGCTCTTCTCCCGCTGGATAATGAGGTCCGGCGTCAACCTAGCCGTCGGCTTGCGGGATATTTCCACGTACGTTTTCAGCGCCAGTCTGAACAGGCTCCAAGCTCCTGATTGGTCTCCTGACATTTGTGGTAGGATACTGCATGTAAGGGTAAGTGTATCTGAGTAATGGGTGGGAATAGGGCAAGGGAGTGGAAAGAAATATCGCGCGTGCGGTCCGTCGCACTGCTCCAGCAATTCGCCTGTTGGAGATCAGAGAAATGAACTATCGAACAGAGCAGCTAGCAGCTAGAATTCTCCTCCAGACCTATTCCAGCTAATTTCGAATATCCGCCAACGGCATGACTAGAAACCTTAGACCTTACGCTAAAAGTCGCTGCAGAGAACGCAGTACTGATGACTGAGCTAACTCGGCCGTTACACTGCACGAAGAATAGGGTAAGGGTAGGTATTAAAAATTGAACGCGGTGTATGCTTAAAATAAAACATGGATCTCCTTCATTGATACTCACCCCGAGTGGTCACTCTTCTTCTGTTACATAATCCTCGGACTTTTTATTTTTTTGAACAATTATTACAAAATTTGTATAGTGTGTAAGGTTTGTTTTATAGATTTATAACAAAATAAAATCAAGAAAGCCATCGATATTAATGAGACGTCATTGGTTGAGTCTTTCTCTGTAATTACTATAATATATTTAGCCCTCTGACTATTTTCCATGTGAAATGTCACAATATTTGCTTTGAAAATAAAAATCATGCCAAAAAATAACGATGTAGTAATTTTATTATATGGATGGATTCATCCATATTCATGGACGATTTCGAGGGCCAGTGGTAATAAGGATGGTTTATATCGAGAAAGGATGGAATCGACGACGGATAGTATCGTGAACCGCGTGTTAGAGATTGACCCAGTGCTTCAGTAGATGGTTCAGCCATAGGATAACTTGTCCAATGAGAAGATTATCAAACTGTTAATCAGATGACGGCTTCTTGGTCATGCGGCTGTTCCGTAAGTCTGGTAGTCTTTCGGGCGTTTGACTACCAGTAGCCTTGCGCGCGCGCGCGCCGGCACGTCGTGTGCGGCATATTGTGTGTGTGTGTAGGCGACGCGGTGTTGCGCGGCGCGGCGCGGCGCGTGTGTTTTCGCGCCGGGCGAGTGAACGTCAGAACGGCCTTGGCGTGAGTTTTTTTTTCCCTCTCTCTCCGTCTCTCTTGCGCGCGCAGTCGGCTGCAGGCCGCGCGCGTGACCTCTGACCGGCCGGTTGCTCACCCCGCGCAGGCAGACAGCCGGGCGATGCGGCGACGGAGGGCGGGGGCGGGGGCGGCGGTTGCCGCGGGCGGATTACGCAACGGCCCGGGACGAGCGAGCGACGCAAAACCCAGTGTGCGAGAAGAGGAGGAGGACGCCTCGCAGGGAAAGACACGGAGTCTGAGTGAAGGAACGCTTTGCCTCAGTGGGTTCTTGAAACGACTAAGCATCCGCGTGTAATTACATTCGGTTCGGTGGTAGAAATGCAGTTTGTGATACGATTCGTTCACGACTGCTGTCGATTTCGAGACTGTGCCACTTGCGTAGCGGGCACGCTGTGCGCCGTCGACGGCGCTGTCTCACAGAAAGTGACGCTTCGCTGCACAGTTCCGAGTTGGGGACGAGACTCGTGCCTTTGGCCCCCGCGTTAACATAAAACATCCTTGAGTCTGTCCAACGCATAATTAACAACGCACTTTATGCGAATACACCTTAAAAATAATTTGGCGTGTATATTTTCTTAACGTTTTCCAGGAAAGCCTCCAGTTTCTTGCCTTCGGTTCTTTTTTTCCTCAATGTATTATTTTCGCGCATGAACGAATCGTACGCGTCCGCGCGCGTGAACGAATCCTAAGCGTCCGCGCGCGTGAACGAATCGTACGCGTCCGCTCGCGCGAACGATTCGTATCACACATTTCATTTCAGCAGGTTTGGTTTACGCTATTAGGTTTAATGCGATGTTCTCCCAACGTGTTAATCCGTAAAATGTACATGTTGGTTGAAAGCGTATCGAAGCTTCGGTCAAGGAGGTTAACGCGAGTATGTTGTAAAACGTATGTGCGTGCATGCCGCGTATGTAGTGTTTGGTAGACGAGTTTCTATTGCTTTATTTTATTTCAGTTACTACGAGTTGAATTAAATTCTGTAATGTGAAAATGTGAAATAATATAGGAACCAACGTGTCTGCTCCTACTTGAAATAATTAGTTTCAGAGAACTTCGGTCTAGAATTATCAGTTTTCAGGGTAACGCCACGGGTTGCACAAATCAAACATAAGATGGCTTTATATACAGTTTAATTACATACTGTGAGTCGGACCATTTTCAGCTAGAGCATTCGCTCCCTGTTAGCATGCTAACGACGTAACGCACTGTTCAACATGAGCTTGACGCCCAGACCAGCAAGAGTGCGGCCTACCACGCACACTGACGTCCTCGCGACAAAGGTTTGTGGGACACTGGTCCCCTTTTGCAGGGGCCACCCACCTTTATAGGCTCGCTGTGACGTCGTCGCCACCACCCGCGGTTACAACTGCTTGGTCCTGCGACACGTTTGGCGCCAGTATGGCACCTTCCCTCTGGGCCTGCATCCTTCTTCTCATTGAGGTGCTCTTCGAGCTCATTGAGGTGCATTTCACACGCGTCCACTCTGGATGTGCCCACGCTACGCGCTGTGGAGCTCCCTGCCGCGTGATGAGTAGCGTACCCTACTCAGTAAGCTTGTCTCCTTATTGAGGTTTCCCCACTGAACACCACACTGTCTCTCGCGGGAGTTTCATATTTGGAGACCCTCCGGAGTGAATGTCTGGAATGGCTCAGTAGGCGCTTCACAGACTAAAATACCTAAGCGATATTAAACAACGTCAAATTGTTTATATTCTTTAATGAATAACAAATAAAAAATAATGTGCGACGATGTATAAGGCGGAGAGGAATATAATGGTTAGTAAATATTAACCAATAATCAGAGCTAAGTTTCAACGAACTATCAGAACGCTGTCGACTAGTAAAAGTTCAAAGCAGAGATTCCCTGCCTCTGAATTGTGGGTCAGCATCGGAAGACGAGGAAAATCAAAAAGACACTTCTCATGTTCAGAGTGACCCGCCCCGTGTGTCATCCCCAAACATATCGAAACGAAGCGTGAGTGAGGTGCGGTAGCACTTCCACACGGCAAAGAGAACGCGAATTAATGCATCACCGGCTTTCCATCGCAGACGTGAAAATATCGTGACGTGTATTATCCACGCGCGTTTTCTTGCGCCCTCATTTCGCTAGATGTGAAGGGAGTGGGGGAGATTGATTATTTTATTGACAGGGCTATAAAATGAAATCTATAGCTCGTTTTTCGATGCAAAATATTTTCTATTAGGCAAAAGCAAACACATGTGGTTATCAGAGTTTGTCAACAAAACTTGTTGATATCATTTATTCTGAATTCAACTAATATTAGTAAAGGAGTGGGTGTAGGTGTGATAGGGCTCAAGAAAACGCGCGGGTATAATACATAGGTTCCGAAATTCGCGAATAGAAGTGACAGGACTGTGACGTACAGATTGCATCGAGCGTCGAAGGGTTCGGCCACCCAGAAAAGGCAACAGGCTGTACCCTCGCCGGGCGATATAGCTGTAGCTTGGGCGGCAGCGGCGGCGTCTGGGGCGTGTGGGGCGCCCGGGGCGAACGCGTGAGATTGAGTAGGTGGAGGGCCTCTCACGAGCGGAGCAGATAACGACGCCCGCGCGCCGGGAGCAGCGGACCAGCCGCCGCCCATTCGACGGCGCGATTAACATCGCGGTGCCGTTTAGAACACCGGCGGTGGCGGCGGGCGGAGCGGTGGACTACACGTACGGAGGAAACAGGCGGGCACGAATCCTCAGCGTCTGCGAGAGCGTGGAAAGTGGCAAATTACATTGAAGGCCGCTCATCACGTAAATTAACTCCGAAGAGAACAGAATTGTACATGATTTTCTGATTCTTATATCAGAAAACGCAGGGTAAACTTTGAAAATAATCCAACAAAATCACGAATTAATACCATTTACCAGGAGGTCCTAAGTTCGAGTTCCGATAGTGGCAAGAGTTCCAACACCAGCTAGTCAGCTAGGTCAAATTCAGTCGCTATCTCGAGGAGACTCCTTAAGACCGGCTGCTCTGATAGGTAGTTTTCTGTGGTTTCTCCGATTAACACCAGGCGAATCCTGAAGTAGTATCCTAACAAATAGGCCACAGACCGCACGCGATCTTTCCCAACTCTTCCTTGTTGTATCCTCACCCCTTACACACACACACACACACAAACATACACTACGCTACCACACATGAGCTTAGAGCGTGTTTCAGCTGGGGCGGTGGAAGATCACCGCCACCTCCCAAGAGGAGGAAAGCACGCACTACACTTACGGGACCAATGACCTCCATAGTTGTCGCGCCCGGAATCACAGACAACCCATCAAGCATTACCACAAATTAATACAGTAATGGTGCTGTTTCATTAATCTCCCAGAGGCAAGCGCTAAAAATATAATATTAACTTAAGATGTTTTCATAAGTAATCTACTCAAGAATGATATTTATCGCTACTTTTTCTCCAAAAAAAATACATTAATAATTTTAAATAACACCATTAAATACGCAAATAAGACGAAACAACATATATATTGAGCTACTGCTTACCCGTCGATAATGATAACTCTTTACTTTCACTTCAGCCAGGAGTGATTTGATGCAAGATGTGGGAATTATTCAGAGAAAGGGAAGGCGGAGGTGGAACGTTCCTTTTATATTCTACAAAAACCAATTGTCAATTACAATAAGCATACTACGAAAACATTACATGAAACGCAAAAAAAAAAACCATTACTTAAACGAAAAATTACTATTATATTGACAGTTACCCTAAGGTTTTCAAAATGTTTGAAACCACTTCATTTGATGTTTGAAATGAAAGTTCGTATTTTTTCTGTCAGCAGAACTAGTACAATTTATTCTTAAATGATTCCCTGTTCATTTAGTATCCTAGCGCACTGAATTACTTATTTCTATATCATACACTCATGCACGTGAAGTTTCACGGAAACGATTCATATTGCTTTAATACTTTGTGTTTGTTTTCACAGAAAACGCAATGTACACATTCAGAGACTAAACTTACATGACTAATGAAAGAAAAACAGGTGCACGTAGCGTGACGGGAGCCGGAACGAGGACAGCGAAGGGTGGCAGGGACGGGGGAGGGGGGCAATGGCGAAGCTCGCGGAGGCAGTGATCGGCCGGGAACAGCGGAGGGCCAGGGACAAGGAAGGAACGGGGAGGAGACGCGGACGTGCCGGAGATGAGAACAAAGGTTGTACCAGGAATGCAGAGGAGGCAGTGCGGTCCCGTGGCGGGAAGTGGGTTGCTGGCACGACGGTGGCGGTAACGGTGGGACGGGGACGTGCCAGAGACGCGGGCGGGGTAGCTGCGAGGATGGGGACAGTGGGTAGGGGTGAGGGTACGGAAGGGGGCGGAGCCGTGGTCCGAACCGAAGTCGCGACAGAGTTGGGGAAGGAGTCTAGCAGGGAGCGGAGAGGTCGAAGCGAGGTGAGGGATGGGAGGGGCGGGGCAAAGAAAGGGGACAACGATGGGGCAGCGTCGGAAGCGGGACGGAGGTGGAGATGTAGGCGGGAGTGACGACAGGTTCAGGACGAAGACAGGGATAACGATAGGGAAGGAGTCCGGTGCAGGATAACGATAGGGAAGGAGTCAGGGAAGGAGACACGGGTGGAGTGAGAGGTGGACACAGAGGCAGACACAGGGATGGGATAGGGGACGGGGACAGGTGCACGGGCAGTGCCGGGAAGGTGGCTGGAGATAGAGCCGGGGTGCGATCGTAAACAAGGGGTGGCAGGAGGGAGGGGGGACAAGAGGGAGAGGGGACATTAGCGAGGGGGCAGGAGCGAGGGAGGACAGAAGCGACGGGGGACAGGAGCGAGGAGGGGCGAGGCGGGAACGGAGCAGGAACGAAGCAGGCCGGACCGGCGATGACAACGAGAAGGGGACCCCGTGCGCGTGGCCGGTGAGGGGCGGGCGCGATGCCGGAGGAGCCGCACGGGCGTCGGGGCGCCGGCGCCTCGCCCGCGGCCGGATGCTGCATCCGCCGCCGCCGCCTCCTCCGCGCTCGCGTCGCCCCGCGCCGCCCGTCCAGAAATACCCGCGGGCCCACCGCTGCTTCTCTTTAAGGCGACCGCCAAGCGCTGACCTCGCGCGGCCGCCGACCCCGCGCACGCGTGCGCCTCACCGCCCCCCTCCACCCACCCAGATGCACGCCGCGCGCACGCCGCGGGCGCGATACGAGCTTACACACCAACTCATGTGAAAGTTTTTGCACAGCGAAGCGGTGCAGCTATCGACAGCACTATCGATCTTCAGCGCATGCGCAGATGCACTAAAGTGGTGTGAAACATGAACTGCACATGCGCAGAAGATCGATAGTGCTTTAACGTTCAAGAAGGCACAAACTTAAAGTTGACGCTCTATCGATCTTCTGCGCATGTGCAGTTTAAGTTTCACCTCACTATAATGCATCTGCGCATGCGCAGAAGATTGATAGTGGTTTAACGTTCGAGGGTACACAAACTCCCTACTTTTGTGCATCAGATCTTGCGCAGATGACCGAGATTGCAATCGATTGCCGCGCAGAAAGGCAGGCAAAAATTCTCTATTGCTCTCGCGGATCGTCTGTCCGGTTAAGAAGATGTCGATGTTTTAAAACATTGATATTTTTATAAATTCGTCGATGTATTTAACATCAATTTTTTGAAGTCGATGTTTTTAAGTGGTCGAAATTTTTTTAAATGAAAAAAACAAACACCTCTTAGGCATCATTTTCATATTTCCACAAATGAGTATTTATCTGACAAATGGTACTCAAGGTGAATGAGAAATGAATAAAATCGAGTTTTAATCAATAAAGAAGCCTATATTATTTTTGAATTATCGAATCAGATAATCCAAGTTTCATTAAGTGAGCTGATGATTTCTTGCCAGTTAAATCTCAATGACAAATTAACTTTAAGTAACTATCACTTTCAAATTCATCTCCTTCGAGTGCGTGAACGTCAGTTGTTTGTAATCACGGTCATCTAAATGGACAAAATCTGCTTCTTTCACCTCACACTCGTCTGAAACTTTTCTCCCTGGAAGGTTTTTCTTCAATTTTGAAAAGGGACAAACTTTTCTAGGTGTCCAATGTGGACTGTAATCTGAATGGTCTAATTCTTCAGTGCCCTAGTCGTTCACTACATTATTTGCAATCTGATTAATAAGCACAGGTGCGTGTTGTGAAGAAACTAAACACGATGAAATGTCGCACACCGCATCCAAATCAAGTACCTCTAAACAAAACTGTGTGAACTGTCGGATGCAAAGTATAGCTCTACAACAATGAAAGACAAGACTATCTACTGCTCTGAAGGTTTCCCCATTGACAAGCGGTACCTCGTTCCGAGCAGGAACTTATGGGCCCGCCTATGTAACACCATCCTGTTGACCACCCGAGCTGCCATTGGCGCCTCCGATCGTCCTTGGCGCCAACAGAAACCAAAAGCCAAGTTGCCCCGCATCTTAAAGGCGGCTTCAAAAGTTGACGCCTCCTCCACCGCCTCCGTCGCCAGCGCACAGCCCCAACTTCGAGTCCGGACTCCGCCGGCGACGCCGCCAAGGGCGGAGGCGGCGGGGGTGGAGGACGCGGGCGGAGGGATCTTTTTCTTCTGTTGTATTTCTTGTGTAAAACACGCGAAACTCTTAGGGAAGTTGTGTTCGCCGGGACCGAAAATATCTCTGGGCGCCTGCCAAGTCTCTGGATGCTGCTGGTATTTATCTTATCTTCCGTCTGCAGCGGCGTGCGTGGCGGGGATGGAGGAAGAGAAGTGGCGATGATGGAGGTGGAGAAGGGGTGGGGGTAATGGAGGTGACCGAATTATAGATACTCTAGGTCTGAAGGTAACAGAGCGGGCGGAGATGGTTAAGGTGACGTACTGACGTAGGTGACTAAGTGAATGATTTAACGGATTAGAAGAAGATGAATGTGGTGGAGTGATGAATACGCCGGACTGATGGAGGTGATAAATACATTACGAACTATACTTATATACCTTTCCTTTTCATGTCACAAATATTGAACATTTTTCTGGGTAACTTGTTACATTTATTTTGGATTGTAAAAATGTTTATCAATTATTTATTCAATATATCTCATTAAACATCCCAAAAGGAAAGCTTAGTTACATGTACGCCTGTTCAACTTCACCGACAACAGTTACACACCCACGCACAGAAAACATTCAGCATCTAACTGAACAGAAGAATGTAATGGATAACGCTAAACCAGAAAATCAAATTACTACCGTTCTAAACAATATTTGTACTGTATTTGATTGTTCGTTGATCTGATATATCGATGACAGTTATTTACCAAAAGTTTTGTTAAATAAATACTATCTGCCATCTAAAATAGATTCATCAACATCATTACATGAGTTCGTGCACTGAGAAATATTTTCATGTTCGTGAAATGAAATTAAAAATAATGATGTTGAAGGTGATTGAGATGGTGTAGGATATGGGGACCATAACGGAGAAGGATATGGATAAGCCAGAAAAGTGAGAACGGCAGAGGTGGTTTAGATGGCTGAGAAGACAATAAAAGTAAAAATAGTGACGGACAATTCGAAGATTGTGGAAGAAAGACGTAGACAATTGACAAGAAGATAGAAAATATGTTGAAACTGTGTAAGGTTTGGGTAGTGAAAACGCTTGAGAACATGTCTATCGTTGTGAGGTAACACAAGTTAAGTGATCGAGGTGATAGAGGAAATACAGTATGTTCGGAGGTCCTTGTAGTAGTCTCACTCAAGCGAGACTTTGAGTTAAGACGCTGCACAAAGTATCTCTGATGTGGCCATACGTAATAGTCTCACATTACAGCTTGTGGATTTTAAAACACGACTCTGTTTCGCTTGAATAATAAGTAGACACTTTATCTACCCAATTCGTATCTCCAAACGACGTAACATGTTCTACTATCTCCCAGTCGAATGTACTTCTCCGATGCCTTTGAGTTATAGAAGCCTTTTCGTTTTCGGCGATTTCATCTTCAGCAGAAAACATTACAACAACGCTTTGGGCGATATGTGATACTAGTGTTCCTCAGACTTTAGATAATCTTTTACAGAAGAATCCCTTCACGAAAGAGAGAGAAGAAAATTATACTCGTGTTGCAACCGTGTACATTTCTATCGACTGCTCACAGTTTTACATATTTACTCCCTGAAGACCCCTCCCTTTGCGTATAGATATTGAAAAGTGTCGATGTATGCCCTTTTCGACCAATCCAGTAATGAGTTGAATATTGACAGATAAATACGTCTCACTTCACCCCCATGTCAAAAATTATGTTAATGAACTGTGAAGAATCGATTACGACCAACATCATGTAAATTATTTTGTACCAATTACCAATATATCAAAATCTACTTCATCACATCAATTTACTATCTATTAATAACACATTTTATTTAATGAATAATTCATTGAATATTTCCGAATAAGAAAACCTATAAAAATTAGGCTTAAATACTCATTATGTCTCATATTACGGAACCCGGCAGAATTTGTATCTAACACCGAATGGTACTTCCGGCCATTATATGGCCAAAATTATTAGATACTACTCGTAATAAACAGCGCGAAGTGCTACGAGCTCAGGCACAAGAAAGACCCTCATAAGCGCCCTTCGGTCGATGCCTCATAAATTACGCCCTCTTGCTCCGAATTCTCTTGCGCGGCCGCAAGGAAGTATGAGACGCGAGGTACGGGAGTTACAATTTGCTAGAGAGCCTAACTCTCGACCCGCGCTGCGAGTTACACCATCATGTCCGCAGACACTCGGCTGTGTGAATTAGTGGAGGGCGGGAAAGTTCCCGAGCCCCTTTGGAGTCCGGGGGGAGGCCGCGTTACGGGAGTTTGCGAGCGCGCGGCACAGAATTTAGACGTCCGGCCGGAGGCTAGTAAATCGAAGTCGCATAACCGATAGAGAGGGGCGCCTGGTGGGGTGGGGCGGTTGGACGCTGAGATGAGCGGTACGGGCCCAGCACAGGGGCGAAACACGACCAAGGGATAGGGCACAACGAGGCGGATGAGGGACAATAGGCGCGGGAACACAAGAGCGGGGAGAGAGACAGGTTTTGGCAGACGGACCAAGGCACGATGGGAACGAGTAAGAGAAACTGAGAAAGATGGTGCTAGGACTGGGGTGGAAGGGGCGTGGTTGAAAGAGGCGTGGTTGAAAGTGGCGTGGTTGAAAGGGGTGGGGTTGAAAGCAGCGTGGATGAAAGGGGCGTGGTTGAAAGGGGCGTGGTTGAAAGGGGCGTGGTTGAAAGGGGCGTGGTTGAAAGGGGTGGGGTTGAAAGCAACGTGGTTGAAAGGGGCGTGGTTGAAAAGGGTGGGGTTGAAAGGGGCGGGGTTGAAAGGGACCGAGTTGGAAGGGATGGTTTTGGAAGGGAAAGGGGTGGTAGTGACGGAGCGGATAGCGGCCAGGTGAGACGTGGCGATATGGGAAAGATGAGGATGAACGAGCACAGAACGTGTGCAAGTGCCTCTATGTGAGTATGTGTGTGTGTGTGTGTATGTGTGCAGTGAGCGAATGAAATTAGAGGCGTGAATTAATATCGCATGTAATGGAGCCTTTATTAATGGGCCACGTGCGGGAGATGTCACGTAACTTCGGAAGTGCCAAAATATTATTCTAATAAATACGTTTCTATTTGACACCTCTCATAAACGTGCTATTTTGGAAACTCACTGGTCATCGGATGAGAACTTTAAACTATCGAAATTTATCTGAAGACAAAATTAAATTTTAAAAAAAGTTTGACGTTTAAAAAAAAAGATAATGGCTTCCACGTTTACGAAAAACAGGCATCTGGAATAATTGAGTAGATGACAAACACAATTCGAAATTATGTTTTAAGTATTTGGTACTTATTTTGGATACGCCTATCAAGTAGATAAATAGTACTCCAGTACGTAGAACTAGAAGTGGGTTAAAAATGATTTAGACTAACGTTAGTAATTAAAATCTTCATTCACTAAAAACAGACACCCATACCTCGTTTCTTAGCCACACTTTAGTAATACGACAGGCGGCGTGAGATCCTTATGATTGCAACAATAAACAGTCATAATTCGTACTATATGAAAGAGGACAATCTTATCTCGGCTACTACTATGGGTCCAGAATCAGTTACTCTTATATCAACAATAAATACAAACTTTTCTCTAATTGCCTGTATTTAAACTACAAGAAAATGAGTGTCATCCTCATATGAACTGCACGTTGATTATATATAAGCCGAAATATATTTCCACTCTACTGCAGCATACAAACAAGCTCATGTTCCAGGGCGTAACCGGACTGCGTCAATCTAATAAGCCAATAAAACTGGAAGAATCGTGTTTACAAGCCCTCCCACAGTTTCTGTCACATCCAGGTCGTTCCATTTCAGGTGCATTCATCCCCAATCTGCATAAAAGCATCGCATCCTCTCTCCACTGCCAAACCGGCTAATTAACAAACTATTCCCCTCCGCACCGCACACGCCAATGAACCCGGAAGAATCGACTCTCCCGCACGAACGATTCGCCCAAATGAACCGAACATCCATCCCGTCGGAGATCGTCCCGGGGTAGTTCAGGTTCGCTCCACTTCAAGTCCCACCTCGCATTCTGCCGCGTCCCTCGCTCCACCCCACGCCCCGCCACGCCACGCCCCACGCCACGCCACGCCCCAAGTCCCGCCCTACTCGCCTCTGTCGACGCCCAGCCCAAGCCCGTCTCAGACCACGGCCCGCACCACGCCCCGCCCCATGCGCCGCCCCACGCACCGCACCACGCCCCACCTCGCCCATCCCAACTCATCCAGACCCTCCTTGCCTCACCAACGCCGTTCCTCTCCCTGCTCCACCTCTTTCCTTCCCCGCCCTTCTATTACTCAATCCACTTCCCACCACACCCCTTCACTTCCCCGCCCTGCATCACCTCCCGGCCTCACCCGCGCTCGCTCACCATCCATCATCATTACAGTAGCGACACCACGGAGCCTCGGGCCCGTCCTCCTAGCTGTTTATAATTACGCTCCCTGCCCGTCCCACTCCGCTCCACGCCACGCACGATCCATCACTGCCACAAGTTGACGGTCCTTATCAAACCTCTGCAGGCCGGCGGGGCCCGGCTTCCGCACACTTTTGGCCTCCGGTGGGTCTAATTGACCTTACTGGCGTCGCCGGCGGGCGCGTCGCGCACAGCGCGCCTTCGGATGCCAGCGAAACGGGCGCCAAGTCGACTCGTTCCTCGACTGTCGTGCAGCGCTGTTCCGTCGACTTTTGCTAATAAAAGCAGAACGAGTGACGACAGCAGTTGAATGATGGCACGTGCTCTTTTATGGAGGGGATTATGAGAGGGCATTATGAAAGGGAATTTTGGGAGGGATAACATGGAATTACACACCGTGTCCAGTTTAAATCTAAGATATTTTGTAAATAAGTATATCTCATTCATTCAAATGATATAAAACATATTTTGTGCACTTCAGATATCAAAATATATCCAATGGTATGTACCAAGGAAAAACCCTCTAGGCCAGGGTGCATTTTGCACCGCTCGATCACTAGTACTTTTATAAGTACCCTTGGTGCGTAAACAACTGTTTAATGTTATATACGAGTATGTTATGTATGAATAGTTACGAGGTTTCTTCGATCAACAACAGTCGAGTGCCGGAGTAGTAACCGAAGAAACGGGCCCTACACCGAGCGCGATATTTCCATTCTCTTCCTTGTCCTATGCGCACCCGTTACTCACACCTTACACACACTTATGCTTACACTTACATGCACCACACCACCACACATGCTAGGAGATCGGTCGGGAGCTTAAAGCTGCTCCGACTGGGGCGGTGCCCCGCTGCTGGGAGATACATGGTTGTGGAAAAAACCCGTTTATGGACGGCAGGCCGGCGTCGGATCTGACCATTCTGGGAAGGAAAGTCACCGCCTCACCAGGAGAAAACACGTACTACACTTACAGGACAAATTACTTTAGCACTTGACCCGCCCGGACCCAAGAAATAATTAATCGAAGGTATTTCGGATTCCCGCCATCTATTAATGAATGATGGGTTGCCTACTTATCAGGGACGAACATCACTTGTATAACTTCGTCACACGGTACTTCCCATTTCAAGTTCATTGCCAAAAAAGCCATCTGCGACCCTTCAGTTGCTCTAGAAGTATATAACATATTTTGAAGCACCTGTGAATTCTGCAAAACACAGTTATACACACTCTTTTCTTTACAATTGTCTTGAATTGCCGCAGAACGCAGTATTTTTTGGTTCATGTATGACTAAGTGCAGTGTATGTTAATTTATTCGTTTGCGCTTGGATATTTAATGTGGCCGATACATCAGATGAAAACAAACCTATAGATTTATGCTTTCTACTAATTTTATTTTATGAATGGCTTTGTTTCAATATGCCATCTTTCTTAAAAGGCACATAATGCTTTCCCCGTAGATACTATATTCACCTGTAATAAATTATCTTTAGAAACTGTCCAAATAATTTTAATTATCTCTAAAAACCTTCACTTAAAACCTACACAGTACTAAATACTAAGAAAAGAGTAGGCAATTAGCATAAATTTGCTTGCACTCAAGCACTGACAAGTCCCGATGTTTCTAATAATCCTAAATCACTGTTTCTCGACTTTTTTCTTTGACAATAAGAAATGGTGACGTAAGAACAGTGAAACTTTAAATCAGAATGCGGTTTGTTTCAAACCACGCGTTTGTTTCAAATCGCGCGTGAAAATCAACATCAGCTATTTCAACATGAACCTCGTGCCAAGTGAAGCCGTTAACGTGGACAAGAAAGCAACTCGCAGTGAATCCACAGATGTAATTCTCGAAAGAATCCAATAAATCGCCTCTTCACGAGTACCGTATATCTCTAAAACGACCTCTATACTGTAGAGTTAAGGTCTGACGCCCAGATGGAGCCATTCGTACAGGCTGTACAAGACCCCAACGTTTGCGTTTTAGCCGATCTTGTAAGCAGACAATTGGTACTGTTGCAATCCAACAAATAAAAAAAAACTCCTAAACATGACAGTTATATTTTAATCAAAAACGTCTAAAACATTTTTTAAAGAAAATAAAACATTAACGTTCATTACAAACAAGTGATTCACTTTGCAATACATAAGCCATTGTTATGATATAGATGGGTCTTACTTACAATATAGCGACATAACTTAATTTGCAAATATATAGTGAAAAAAATCGCTTTAAATAATACTACACGGGCTAAAGATTTCAAAATTAGGCTATGAATATAATCTTTCAGAAATATTTATCACACAGTGAGTTTTATAATGTGGTTACATGCTCTTGTTGAAACCACATTGATAATGATGTTAAAACCATAAGCTGAACTGACGCTGATAAACTGAAGCTGATCACGTACAAGTCTAAGACCCTCGAGGGAAAGTAATAAAGAGATACAAAGGGGATACTATAGTTAACGGGTACGAGAGGAGAAGCAAATCGCGCGCGATTCACGACATCGTTGATGAAGTTACTGAGCTGGAACTCGGCTGTTGGAAGAAGGTAAACCAGGTAAAACTTCTAAACACAGAAAATGGCCGCTGCACGTCTACTCTAGACAGCTTGAATTTGACCCAGCTATATCAAGTTTGTGGTTTATTACCTCTTTCGTATTTTCTGTCTCCACTCAGCGGGTATTTCGACGTGGCTACTACATCGAAAGCTACTAATACTACAGTAAACAAAAATATTATCCAAATTTTGATCTATATTGTTAAAATATTGTTCATTTTTTATCTCGCTTTTTATTCATATATTTATTCACACTTGAAGCTAGAATCTAAAATAAGCTAGCGCAGAGAAATACAAGCATCTCCCGGTCAACGTTTCTGCGGAGGCAACTGTTTAGCCGCTGAGCTATCGCTTCCGGTGCGAACCACCTTGCGCTGCGAGCCATTTGACGCCAACTGCCGTGTCGAACGGGGGCGCGACAAACGCCGCGAGACCCTGCGACTGCGCGTCGCGCCATGGACGCAGAAGCTGCGTTAACGTCCCACGCCGAATTGCCAGGCCGCAACCGGGCGGCCGGAAAATTGGGCGCAGTTTCCGGTTTTAGCGCGCGACTGCCCAACGGAGCGTCTTCCAGCGGCTGCCTTCAACCATTCCCTGCACGACAAACTGCCTTTACGAAGGACGCGCCAACTCCGGTCTCTCTCTGGTACTTATCCTTGCCATGTATTTTCTTACTAATTTTGCGCTTCATCTCATCATGTTCCTTCTCTTCGTTTTCTCATTTTTATTCTCACACTCCTCCACCTCCTTCTCCATCTTTTCCTCAGTATTCACCCCCATAGTTTTTGATTTAATTTTCTTAATCCTCATTTTCTTCATTTCCCCATCTTCCTTTTCCATCTTCTTCTCAGTCTTCACCTCCGTCGTTTTCGTTTTTATGTTCTTCCACCCCACTTTCTTCATGCTTGAAGAGAATAACAGAGGTGATCCATCAATGAGCTTTGAACAGGTTGGAGATGGGTTCAAGGCATTCTTGTGGCAAGTCAATAAGATGCGTTTCATATGTCCGGATTCACAATAATCTTGTTACGGTGTACTAAATACGTGCTTGAAATGAGTATGCTGAAACTAGATATGCGCTTGAGAAAGGCTTAATGTGGGCTTTCATTATTAGACTTAGGCTAGTCTCAGATAGCGATTCTTACTATTCTTACCATGACGCGTCACTACACACCAATAGCTGCTGCCTTAATGTGGCATGGCCTTAGTCCTACTTCTCTACTTTAACGTCCCCAAGCTTAATGCTCTCTTGCTTCAACGCTCCCTTGCTTTAACGCTCCCTTGTTTTAACGCTCCCTTGCTTAACGCTCCCTTGCTTAACGCTCCCTTGCTTAACGCTCCCTTGATTAACGCTTCCTTGATTAACGCTTCCTTGCTTTAACGCACCCTTGCTTTAACGCTCCTTTGCTTCAATGCTTCTTTACTTCAACGCTCCACTCCCTTTACAATCCCCTGCTGTAACGGTTCCCTATCTTAACGCTCCCTTGTTTTAACGATCCCCTGCCTTAGCGCTCCCTTACCTAAAGCTCTACTGCCTTAACGATTCCCGGTGTTAACGCTCCACACAAAATGTTTTCCCAAAAATTCGACATCAAAATTAAGACATCAAGAACAAAGTCAAAGAAGATCGCACAGTACGCACATTTAACAGAGAGATATGCAGTAGATGTACATCGAAATAAAAAAAACGCTTGTGTATGAGATTCAGCTATAAAATAATTCGAAAACATGGCCACTGCTATATATTACGAGCGCACGCATCGCGAAATTCATTCGCCCAAGCGCCGGTCTGCCCACGTTTCGTGCAGCTTCCAGGCACTCGCACCGTCTGAACAGAAGAACATCGTTCTGGGCCGCTGTTTTCAGCGGGAGCTTTCGAGAGTGGCGCCGCCTGCTGGCTCCGCGAGAAACTACCGAGGCGAGACGAGAAAGGGCCCGCGAGCGCTCTCGGAAATCAAAGGGATTTTGTGCGAAACAAAGCGATATTTGAGAACGCGCCCGCCGAGGTATAATGGCGGAGCGTGTGCTCTTGGAGTTCGCGCCCGCGGGTCGGGAGGGGTTGGGTTTCGCTGGTAATGAAGGACTGCTGCCCCAGCGGGTTTCTGCCTCAGGGACCACGTGAGTTACTGGCAGAAGCAAAGGAACGATGGAATGCTATTGGGGTGTTCTCTGATACGTCCTATTGTACGGAGACCTATCGATCTCTCGTCTTTAATCGAAGTTTGTGGTAAGTCGAGCACACCGAATTAAGTTAATGGGATTTACATCGAACCACCCAAAGAACACAATTGAGAATTGCTCTAAATGCATTTTAATAAAATATAATGTATTTTTACGGCCAGTAATTACTATAATCAGCGTAGTTGTTAGTACACACATTTGCTAACCTGAGGAACCCGGGTTCAAATCTCACCGTACCAGAGGATTTTTATCTAACCATGGCCTATGCAGGGCGATTCTAATGTCCATTCACGCTTCTTTCCAAATTAATACCAAATTAATTCTGGCTTTATTAACAGTAAATATTGGGTAAACACCACAACCCGAGGTGAAAGTTGGTGCCGAATATCACATTTCATTGGGAGGTACATCGACACCTCCACCTAGGGGTCTAATAACCATAGTAGTTGTCGCACCTGATACAGTTAACACTCACTGAATCACGAAATACTATTTTTTTCTGGACGAGCATTCTGCCATTTTATAGCAAACAAAAAAAGATAACTGTTTTGAAATTCTAAAGAATACGTAGTTGATCTCATGAATTGTGAGGTATATTGTGCGTCCTCTGGCAGCCTCGACCCTTTCACCACCCTCTGTGATATATGTTCGGTAACCATGCAGACTCCTCTCCACTGGCGTTGTATTCAAGAAAAGTGGAGAAAATAGTGGTATAAAGATCCTCAGGATATATCTACAGTTGTTGATTATCACTTCCATCATTCAGGTAGAAAACTGAAACAGTTGCATTTTCTCCTTAATCAACCTAGTGTATGTTCCATGATTTTCGCCAAGTCCTGACACGGTCCACCAACCATCGACATATATTTCACACACACGATCTTGGAGCCGGTCGCCGACCGCAGCAGGGCAGCACATGCCCTCCGGAATCGCGGGGTTCTCGCGTTGCGAGCAGACAGCAGATCCACCAATCATCCCCATCGACAGTCGACCGCATGGTTCCGTCCCAGTCGTCACACACGCGGCGACACCTCTTCATCACAAAGCGGGGGCCTGAAAAGTTCGGATCTGCGAACTGGAGCCATAAATCAATAAGAGTTATGGTCCCAGATAAAAACAACTGACCTCGACGTCGGTGCAACTATTGGATCGGATCGGGGACTTTGAAGGGAGCTGTGCGGATCTGTGTGGTGCTGCGGTCCTCTTTTTCCGTCAGGTCGCCGGAGAGGGAACATTTGGTCCAGTTTATCAGGTTGGTAAGGGCAGGCGCAGTCAGCGATTCACACACCCGGAGGAAATCTGCCACTGGCAAAAATGATCATTTCTGTAGAGAAAGTATTGGAAAATGTTTGGCCAATAAGGGAAGTACTTGTATTTTTGAGCTAAAGTGAAAGAAAATAATATCTGATGCACTTTTACAGTCCTGCCCCCGGCGATGGATGGGTGAAAAAATGTAACACGCATCGAGTCTGAGAGACCCGAGTTGAAAAACAAGAATTATACCGTAAATACTTTGTTATATCATTGTTAGAGGACTTAATTACGTTGGTTTGATATATATGAAAACAGTTTTGCTAATATATATATAATGGATTTATCTTCCTTAACAAAAATATTTGGTAAATTTAAGAAGGAGCACAATGAGGGCTCCCAAATACCACCCTCGCCATTTCACCGGAAAGTTTTGTTTCATTTTTGAAATTACAGTTCAATTTCACTTTGGTAACACACGCTGCTAGTGCTATCAGTATGTGATTGGTTGAAGTTTTTGTTACCTCGGTGGTCTCATAGACCCAATGCATCCGTTGCTGGGTTAAACATGAACCGAGAAAAGACGTCTGGTGGATTACATTAGGTTACAATTAATTTATTAAAGAAGCGGGAGTAAAAGTAAATTCTGCAGAGCAGAAGTTTCATTTTTACGATTTGAACTGGTAGCATCTTTTACTATATCTAAACTTAATCTTATTGTGTCCGATTTTATTTTGTAAACGAAATTTAAATAAACCATCAACCCAATGAAATTTTAAAGTTTTTTCTCGCATTTGTGTAATTATTTTTAGAAGATAATTATTTTTATGACTTTTTCTAGAAGAGAATATAAGAATTAATCTAAGAAGTTCTATCTATCATTTTATTTTCAATTGGATCACTATGGTTTTAACTCATGCTCTGCGCAACTCTGCTGCCTGAGAGTCGGTTTGCGCGTGCGCGCATGCGCCAAAACTCTCTCCAAATTTGTTCCTCAAAAGAAAGCATAAGAAGTCCCTCTCCCGTTCATTCACTTCCCTCTCCTCAGTGCAAACTGTCGCTTTTCTGCTTTTTAGGCATGTTCTGAAAAACTGTATATTTTTGTGTTCGCATCCATTATGATGTTTTCACATAAAAATGTAACAGGCTACAAAATACACTTTTACATGCGAATTTTATTATTGTGTTATATTAATTCTCTATTACGTTCATCATTTTTCTTTTCTCTCTTTTTATCTTCTATTGGGATGTAAACATGTATTTCATAAGAATGACCAACTTCTGGCTGATTTAATACACATACTGTAAATTTTACTTTCTATTACTTGCGCTCTTTATTTTGTTTTACTTCTCACGTCAAGGTAAAAATCGTCTAAACACGGAAAAACCACAAAGTGGGCCACGAAATGCACGAAGAAGAAAACAAAGATGTAGAAAAAAAGCAGACAAGGAATTTCCTCGCGGAAGTAGCCGACGGATCGCGTGCAGGTTTGCTGTAAGCTCAAAAGAAGAAGAGTATCTTCCTCTCACGCGACAAAACAAACAGCATGCAATCGATGCGATGGTGTCTGCATCATTTACTGAAGTGGGTTCGTGAAAAGGGGATTTACTGTATTTCTCAGTGAAATATGTCATTTCTAAATCATATATTCAACTACTGTACATTTTAATTTTTATACAAAAAAAGCATTACTGTACTTTTACTGTGCTTTTTTGCTGATTTGTGGCAAAAAGATGCATTATTTTTAAAATACTAACATTAATGCAATAAAGTGTTTTAAAACACATTTCTTAGTATATTTAAATAGTTTAATATAAT
Organism: Gryllus bimaculatus; assembly: GCA_017312745.1. NCBI lineage: Eukaryota > Metazoa > Arthropoda > Insecta > Orthoptera > Gryllidae > Gryllus > Gryllus bimaculatus. Next base: position 2,569,825 of record BOPP01000066.1, on the reverse strand, counting down.
ATATATATATATATATATATATATATATAAATATTTTAATAGTTATATATATATATATATATATATGTGTGTGTGTGTGTGTGTGTGTGTGTGTGTGTGTGTGTGTGTTTGTATGTGTGCGTGATTGCACTCAAAATAAGCATAATAAAGCGAGTGCAACATTCATTCGGTAGGAGATTCGTCGACAGAGAAATATATAACTTTATGTAATTTATTTCAGAGTTCATAGATTGGTAGTTCGTGGAAAGCTGCATAATATAAATTAATTCTGAACCCTGTAATTATGAAAAATATTCAAATTGAAAAACAGATAGTAACTTTTTCGAAAGTGCGCTTCTTTTTGTGAGCTGTTTTCCCAAATTTTTAATTTGAGGGAACTTTTGCTGATGTTCAAGAAAGTTCAAACTCTAAGTGTTTTGCAGTTTAATATTAAAGTAAATACTATCAGTCGCGCTCCTATTTTCATAATACGGCTTACAACCGGTCTTATCAAGGCACGATTAACTAAACCACAGGGATCTGAACGTATCGTGGTTAGCCAGTCATTAAGCCAGGGACATGAACTTATAGAAAAAAATGACTTGCACCATTTACTTCATTATACTCGTTACGTTACGTAAACGTGAATCTACCGTGTATTTTTTACATATTTGTACACCATCAAAGAATAAAAAACACCCCCAATGCAAAGTCAGACAGTCACACAGTATGGGTACATTATACGCGTTTCATCAAATGGAAGGAACATGCGAGAAATATTTTCACAGCTACACGGTTCGTGAAAGTAGAAAGATTTACAGGTGGCCAGGCAAATAAATCTCCTCTGGTGGATACACAGTTAATGGTTAACAAGAGAAATTAATCGGCAAGAAATCCCAGAATGTGTCCAGCGACACCAAAAACTACCACAGCGCAGATTTTCAAGGTATATTAAAACATACCATGCAGACTGCTTCCTCGTTAAATCCGTGCGTAGCTCCAGTTATTAAAAACGTTCTCGTACAGGCTTTTCCTCGTACAAAATATAAGAGCGTCACCGAAAACACATGACAGCTAAAATGTTGGCACAATTTTAAATTCGCTTTTTTTAGCCAATTTCAGAGTAGTTACCGTCTAGTTATCTTTATTTTCGTGTATGCATGTCTCCGTTTGCCAAAGCAATTGAAGTGCATTCCACTGTTTTTCGAGACGTCTGGTGTTTATTTATATCTTAATTCACATACTTTTTCAGTTCTACTTTATTTATTTTTCCTGGTAAATAAGAAGCTAGTTTTACATAATATAAGTGGTATTTGTTACTCACACATATAGATGGTATAAAAATTATATTTTCAAGAGATAGTAAGAAGAAAAATTCAGCCTAATAATAATAATAATAATAATAATAATAGGGTCAAAGTACATATATAAAAAAAATCTGTGAATGTATTTCATCTTAAGAGAACAATCTACTGAAGATGAGTCGATGGCTCACTTCCCTCAAATTCTCGTTGGGATGCGAAGGTTTTAATACAAGCAAGTGCATTACTTTACAAGACATGCCAATGTGCTGAATAAACAAAACATATTATTCGTCAAATACAACATCACAATAGAAAACTCAATTCAATTGTCGTCAAACGCGCACGTAATTTCATTTCTATATATTGGGCACAAATACCATCATAATTTATTTGTTGGCCACTTAAATCTCACTTTATCGAAGAACACATCGTCGTTTATGTAGCAGTTATGCGTGTTTATAGAACTTCCATTAAACTCTACGTACTACACATGAGATGCCTCACATTTTGCAGATAAGAATACTATATTGTTTTTTTCAATTTGTTTACTTAGCAACAAAAAATGAGTTAATAGGTTGGAAAAGAAGGTGAAATCTACATTGTGAAAAAGTGAAATTTTTTGTTTCCACAGAGGAGAGTAATCTGACCGCAAAAAACGGACATAACATCAATGTGTAATTGATTTCCATGGCAAGCAACGAACATCCACGAAAACTAGTTTCACCTTGTCAAGAATACCCATCCTCTGCACCTCTTCGGAAAGGCAGCTTGCTCATATTCGCGTGAATGATGTTCGCGCGAAGTCGACGAGCATTAGCGAAACGCCTTCAAACTTCTATTAGCACGCACTCGGAGACCCGGAAGCCTACGGGCGGGAAACTTTCCTCCGCAGACTAATACCAGGCGGGAAGTCATGTGCGTGGGAAGATGGGAAACTTGTCGTCTTCCGTTCATCTCGGCTGCACCTTCTTCGTCCCCCCCCCCCAGACGCGCACAAGCCCCTCCAACATCGACGGCATGGATAATGTCTTGTTCAATTTACATTGCATCTACGGCGGCTCGTTTGCATCTCAAAGCCACAGAAGGGCGGCGATGTGGAGCCCCTCAGACTTTCGTCCGTCTGTCGCTTCGGCGGGGGATTGGTTTTATCCCGCGCTGCGAAGCCCCCGGGCCGGTAACCAGCATCTTTTCGACAAACTGCTGAAGAATGCAGATAAATTGACCTCGTGTGTAATGCGCGTATTTAATTAAGTAAGGGTAGATTAGTAGTTCACTCAAGATATGTGTCAAAATAAGCCCTATAAGTTTGAAAAGAATGTGTTGGAAAATTGACATTGACTAGGATGAATAATATTTCGTGTAAATTACATGTTGTTAAAGGCCGGAGCGTCGTCGTCGACTTAGAAATGATCGAGGAAGGGCCAAATTTTCTACATGAAAATTGCGAATTTTCTGCGAAGGCAATTTTTGTGTAAATACATATAACTTGGTGATTCACCAACTATTATTGAATCTATTCCACCCGCATTCTAATTAAATCAATTTGATTTAGTTGTTTGTCAAAAACATTCCCGAGCCAGACTCGATTGGACGGAGGCGCGGAGCAGCGTGCACAAAAGCGGAAGGGAAGCTTGAGAGTTCAAGGCTTGCACAAAGCAAGAGTGCCTTCACAACGTACTTGCTTTCTTACCCATTCGCGCATCGCATAAGCTAATGATCCCGTCCATCGCACTCATTCTACAAAATTCACTCTGCTTACCATCAGTTATATAATGAAAGGTTAATGCACCAATGTATGGTAAAGGAGAGGACGTTACAGTAGAAGTCTAACAAGCCAACGTTCAGACGTCTGTATGCATTTATCAGTCAGTAAATCCAAACCTACTCGCTATAATTGAAATTGCCCATTATTATTAACATATGAGATAAAACAAAAGGATGTCACAGCCAATAAATCACCTGTTACTTAAGAAAGTAGCTCAAAATAAGGGAAATGAAACCAGCTCATTCAAATTTTAATGAAAATAAACGTAATGTTTGATGTTGTTAATGGTAAATGTAATCCATTTCCTCATATTTCGTTTAGCCTACATTGAAAACACGGTAACTATAAAATAGTTTAGAAAAAAGAGTCAAATGATTTTCAAATCTTCTACGACAAGCTGGATCTTGAAATTCTTTACGTTGGCAAAGAGATTTCTTAACTCACTAGTTTGCAGTATTAATTATAATTGATGAGATGCCTTTTATTGAATATATTAAATTTTTCTAAATATATGTTTTCATTCAATGACATTATTTGCGGAACGTACTGCACATTTTGCTTTTAAAACTTGTTTTTACTTTTTAAAATAATATTTGTAAGAAGATCTTAAAAATAATTAAATAGTCAAATATTCGATTCATAAAACAGAAATAATAGTTTCGCAATATTTTGCAAGGCACATGAACAGTAAAGGAAGAGTCTAAAGGGAAGGCCCACTCTTGAAATAATAGAAATCCATTCCATTTCATCTTTACAAAAAGCTAAACTATTACAGACGAAATCCATTAAACTCGCATCCGCAGAAACAAGGTCAAATTTATCTTCGTCCAAAAACAATTCAAAAAGGAACTTTAATTCCACACAATTCACAACTTATTCACGGGGCAAAACGTCCATTCCAAACCCTGCAGTGGGCGGAAAGAGCCCGCAGTCGCCACTACGCAAAGGACGCACGCCCCGCGTTTTGCGGAGTGTGTGCTCCGCAGCGGGCGGGCGGGGGCCGGATGGCTGGGCCGCGGTGGCACATGGTGTGCAAAGCCCCCGAAAGCCGCAAACGCCGGTCCGCGCGTCCAGCGCCGCCTGAATGGGCGTGGGATTACGTCAACAAAGAAGGCTAATGAAGCCCGGGGAGACTCGCGGGGGCGGGGTGGGATCCGGTTGGGTCCGCGTTGGGCGGCGGGCCGGCAAGGCAGGGGAAGTGCGAGGGGCAGGGGTAGAGGTGGGGCAGGTGAGGGGATGGAGTGATGCGGAGAATGCTGGGTGAGGGGTGAGGTGGGGTGGGGTATGG
>BOPP01000066.1:2545512-2561062 GCA_017312745.1 Gryllus bimaculatus | reverse complement strand
CCCCGCCCCCACCACCACGTCCCGTCCCCTTCCTCCTTCTCGTCCACTACCCATCCGCCCCTGCCGCCCCCACAACCGCCGCCGCCACCACCACTGCCACCGCCGTGCTGCTCTGGCCCTGTGGTTAACGTGTGCGCGGTAATTCGGCCTTTACGTCTGGGCGGGTCGGCGGGCGCGGGCGCTAAAGAGGGCTCTTCTCGCGAGAACACTGGAGCGCTGTGCGGGCGCGTCGGCTCGTGGACCGCCAACGCTCGGTTGCAGCGCTGCGGTCGGCCGCGCAAATACTGCCGATGGCGGGAGCTGGCATCGGACGTTTATGACGTTCGCTTTTGTCGGTTTTATTCGGTATCCGTAATCGAACAGTGTATCTATTTGTCGATTTCGAACACCAAATACCCGCTCTCTGAATATTGTTCAATGTATTATTTCTGATTTATTCATAATATTTTTTCTTGTACACTTAACAATCAACGTAATAGTAATGACATAATTTTCATATAAGTTTTATTTAATGAGCAGATGAGCGATAATGATAATAGAGAAATGGTAAATAAGAGGCAAAGGAAACTGGAGAACGGCGAGAACATCTACCATGAGGTCTACCAGTCCATCACAAACTGCGAACTGGACGCATATCGAGCCACAACCTAAGAAGCGGATGCCGTAATGCGCTACCAATACGTGACAAGACCCTCAGGGGTGTTGATAAACAAATAGTTTCAAAAAACCTTTACGCTGCCATGTATTCAGAAAACGTACATTTGGGTCAAAGTCCCGATATCTACTGCTCTCACGGTACAAAAATGTCTCCACATTACGTATATGACAGATAAAATTATTCCTACCCCCTCCATTTGAAAACCTTACTTCCTCAACAACGCAAATCGCAAGTTCCCTCCTCGGAACAATCTTATGAGTCGGTTGGCATCACTGACATTACTGGCCGAGCCATTATCTCCGACCTCGACCTCACATTCTCATTCCGTTGATTATTTCGGGTTTCAGCGCACTTCAACTGCTACGATCACTAGTCCCGTTAGTGTAGTGCATGATTTTATCCCGTTAGGTGTTGGGATTCCCCCCTCCCCGCTGAGATCGCGGGCCGACCTTCATGCCGGTTTGTGGGGTATTCCCCATCCACGTATCTCCCACCAACAGGACACATCCCCAACCGGGACATACTCTGAGCTTCCTACTGACCTCCCGTATTGTGTGCTAAAGGAAGAATATAGACTTCATCACACAATGTATAAAAATATTGAGAAAATTGTGAAGCTAAGCACAAAGACGTAAGCAAGCCGACCCACAAGCCGACGGGTAGGTAGGACCCGTTTCTCTCCATCCTGTAGAGGAATATTACTGCCACCTCACGTGATAAAACATGCACTACACTTATAGAACTTATGATCTTAGCCGTTGACGCGCCTGGAATCAGTAACCAATCAATAAATCAAATCTCATTCGCAAAAAAAAAAAAAAATACACATTTGCGACTTGAACATACTCTGAACCTCCTCTGAACATACTTATGAGTCGGTTGGTCAGTGGTTACCCCTACAAAGCCTTCATCACCGCCACCACTCTCCTCCCATCCCATCCCCCTCTCCCTTCCACCCCTCGACCCCTCGTCGGAAATGAAGGCCAGGACCGATACGCAGCGTTACGCGCGCCAGCACGGAATATTAACGGGGAATATACGACCGGAGCCATCTCTCCCGTCCGTCTGCGTTTGCTCATAAATGATGGCGGGATTCTCTCACCGAATAAAGGAATACATCATTTAGAGACGAATGGGCCACACACCAGCGAAGAAACGGAGCCGCTGGAATATATACGGCCGATAATAAAACTCTATTAACGACCCTCTATATCTCGCCCAGCTTCTGAAAGAAGCTGTTTAGGATTATGTATGCGTATTTCCGAACGCATATACGCGGGAATGACGACTGTTGCGTTGCGCTGTGATGTGACGGGCGAGTCAGTTCACAAACGCTCGTGAAAAGCAGCGTGAATAGTCAGTAGTCGTTAAAATGACTGTTAAAAGTATGAATGTTTGACGTGTCAACTGGGTAAGTGATAAACAAGAAAGGATATGGAGATTAAATGGTCGCCTCATGACGAATGCAACGAAACGGGAAAAAAGAGCCCTTGAAAATAGATGCAGAGTGAGATCTGGAAAATCGTTAAATAAGAAATCACACGAACAGTTTTTTTACACAGAACAAAATCACAGAACAATTTATGGTAGAGAGGAAAATCACATTTACGAACTGTGTTACAACGGGAATAGGAGAAGAACACACTGAGATCCAACCTGACCATTCAAACCAGAAACAAAATAGAAAACGAAACTAAAAAGGAAATTTGATTAATCCTTAAAGAAATCAACTGCATTCGCGCCAATGCCCTTCCAAGACACGGTCCTAGCTGGATTACTGTCTCAGGCTAACCGAAATGAAAGTATGGTCCTTGTATGATTATTTGGTGTTTCCGGACACGTCACCTGGTCATTTCTAGCAAACTATCGTCACTTCAGGAGTAATTCATGCTTTATCACGGGGGTGGTTCTGGTGTTTTTCTCCCGCTGGATTGTGAGGTACTGTAGTGGCATCAGTTGACGCCATGAGCCACCTTATTCGTGATGGTCCTCGTATCATGGCCGGTTGTTTGAGTTACGTCTCCGTCATGCGCTTGGAAATGATCGAGAAAAAAAGTAGCCGACTTCCAAGATTTCCCGACATTCTCGTCTTAGACACGGGAAGGGAAGCCAAAAATCACTTTCAATATTTGACACCATGCGGTCACAAAAAAACTGCAACTGAAAAACGAAAGACAAAATAAAAAGACTCCAAATAACGTGACAACACAAGACACTAATGCACCAGGCATGACTTGATCCTAGGCATGCCCTCGAAGCACCTCGAAGACGCCAAAACACCGAATCCCAAGTCAGTCCACCAAAGCGGAAGGTGCCAGGCACAAAACGAAATATCGAATAGCAACACGTCGGAGCACAAGCTGCCGTTCCACAATATACCGAAGAATAAAACACAATATTAGATACGATCACAATACATAACATTTTAGCACTGTTCATTGCACTGGAATATACAGTACACTGGAGTAAAACAAAAGACACTCGCGTTTGATACAAGACATCGGCGTACATGACAAAACGCTGTAGCACAAGTCGGGCAGCCGAAGAACGAAATTAGATTTCGACAAGTACCTAAATCGCAAGCAGCCGAATTTCATTCTTTGTTACACTACGGTTCCCAGATGATATTTTTCTTGGGTGGTGCATTGTGTTCCTTGTGTTTTGCCTTCTTGCAGATGCAATACTTCACTTCTTGCTAGAAAGTTGCGAAGAGCTTCAAGCCCAACAACCCGAAGTACACGACACCACCAAACACACCATGGCAACAAAAGCCAAAATGCTGTAGTCTTCGAAAATAGAACCCCGGTTTCCAGAAGCCGCACGTCGCCAACAGCCGGCTACACCCAACACCCGCTCCAGCTGCAGCTGCGACCGGGCGCCGGCGCCGTGTCCGGCCGCGGAAGGGCCGCGCGGCGCCCCGGCAAGGGGGCACTTTCGATATTTGACCTCAAATATTTGCGGGCGCTACCGCGGGCCGCGGTGTTTGCTTTTCAGTTTAGTGTATCGGGCGCGAGCGAGCGGCGGGCCGGCGGGAGGGCGGCCGCGGAGACGAAAACGGAGGAGGAGGAGGAGCAGGAGGAGATGAGCGCGAGGACGCTGAGGACGACGAGCTCTCCGCGGACGTCGCCGCCAAAGCGGAGGACCCTGTGGAGCACCCGCTCGAGTCCGGCGCAGGAAGTCGGCGAGAGTTTGTTCAAGTTGACGAGCAGTTGTGAGGAGCGCGTGGGAGGCCGGGAGAAGAGGGGAGGCGCTGGGAGGTAGCGAGGAAGGCGGATGAGGACGGGTGAGGCGGTAGGACAAACAATGAGGCATGGCTGCAACGCCGGCGCGACCTCGGTGATTGAAGGCACGAACAGGTAGACGGATGTGGAAGCTCTCTGGCAAGTACTGAAGTATTACATCTACAAGGCAGCACTCAAGAAACGCAATATACTACGTAAGAAAACAAGGTCATCTGGGAATCATGGCAAAAGAAAGAATTAAATTACAATTTTCATAATGATAACAAATCTACGAGTAAATAGTACGATTCAGTACAGTGGATACGGGTGAGGAGCATGTGAGCTTTAATAATTAGAATCTTAAGATATCTGAAGTAAAAGGGACGATAATATGGGTTTATAACTAAGCAAAAAATGAAAGTGGCCGAATAATGCATTGATTATAAGAAACTGATGAAACTGCATGCTTTAAAATGTCTCTTCTATTAAAATCTCAGCTCTAGTCTAGTGAAACACGAGTTGCACGGGTGAGACTGCTGCGGGCCACCACGGGCCATTGTGATCCGAATTCATGCATCTGAGCAGCCCTGTTTTAAGTGATCACCTGGCCCGCAGCCAGTAGCGATGAACTTTTAGAATTAATATATATTTAACGTCTTCAACAATTTGAATTCTAACATAATAAGCAACAGGGAGCAGTGAAGATAACTTTTGATACAGTTAGTTCCTGCGACGATACACACTGTCATATTTTCAAGGAAAAATCTCTCCAACTTTTTAAGTGAAAAAAACAACAAATAATCATAGTTATTGAAAATAAATTGAAAACGTAATGCGGTCCGATTTTGCGGTCTAATAGTATTAACAAGGAAAGCTTAATTTATTTCAAATTATAGAAAAATAATATCCTATTCTAATATCGTCCTAAGCTGCCACCTGCATCACAGGTGTTCTTCTTAAGCTGCCACGTGTATCACCAGACAATTTACCCTGACACCACAACTCAGGTTACACTGAATTAGGGCAAGAAATGCGGCATTAGCTTCAAGATCAAATGACAATGACACACCGTTGCCGCAGAAGCACAGAACGGGGAAGAACCGGACGCTGCAGACGCATGCGGCGACTCTGGGAACTTCGCAAGATCCTCCCGCACACACACACAAACACACACACACACACACACACACACAGAGGGAGGGCTCCGTGCAGCCCAGTGCTCCCTCGGGACCCCACCACCAGCGCTCGCCCCCTAGCCCGCTCGGATTCCCAAGTGCTCGCTCGCCCGCCCGCCCGCTCGCCGCCGACTCGGCCGGCCGGCCGGCTGGCTCCGGTCCCCTGGGAGGCAAGCCTCTCCGCGAAGAAAAAGGCTTCTTTTCAAAACGCTCGTAATTCACCGGCCGCCGCCGCCACCGCTGACTTTCCTCGAGACTCCACTGCGTGTGACCTCATGCTATTAGGGGGAACTACCACGGCTAAAGAAACGTCAGCTACACTCGATAAAATATTTCTTGGATTGTTCCATCGGTAAATTATTTTGTGCTTCCGGGTGCGACACCTGCTGTGGTCATTAGTCTCGTATGTGTAGTGCACGTTGAGTCCCGACAGGTCGTCTAGTTACTCCCTCGCGACGACGACGACCTCCATGGCGGTTTGCGCGGCTTTCCCGTACAGGTATCTCCCTCTAGTGAGACACGCATCAGCCAGGACTAGTATTAAGCTCCCAACTGGTCTCTCAATATGAGTGTTGGAGTATTGAAGGTTGCATTGTTTGTATGAGGAGAGGAGAGAATAACAATGAAAAATTTTTAAAAAATGCGCACTGTCTGAGACCCGTTTGTTAAGGAACTACTCCAGCATTCACCTGATATTGACCGAAAATATCACGGAAAACTAGCGTTCAGAACAGCCGTCCGCTAGAATTCTCCTCCAGGCAGCAGCTGAATTCCACCTACGTAGCTAGGTGTCAAATATCTGCCATCACCGGGACTGAAACCATAGGAGACCCCGGTCAGAGGCGTTGCTGTTGCAACAACTGTTACCCAGAGCCATATCAGCCTGTAAAGTCTCTTTATTTATTATTTCATTTTTATTCTTTAATTTTTTATTAGTTATTTATTGCTTTTTGGACGTAGCATTGTACAGCTACACCTCGCAGAAAAATATTCTTCATTCACAGCTGAGTCCCTTCCATTAGCATCAATTCCACACGGAACTTTTTTTCATCATTTAACGAAACTTTGCTACATCTTTTCTGTCAATGCCAGTTGATGTTATTCATTCACGATTCCGTTACATAAGTTATGTCAAGCACCCTCTCAGGTAACTATGGAAAGCACCATGGAATATTCCACCTCATCAGACATACCTGCTCCTCCAACTAACTGCTGTTTACCAAATGATTGTCAATATTTTTGTAGTTTTATAATATGTTGTTACGTTCTGATGTACATTTCATTATAGGAATCTTTCAAATGTATCATTGTAAACATATTATTTCAAAAAAGCGCTGCATATATTGAAGGTTCACAGTAACGTGGCAACACATAAGCTCCCCAGACTTCGTTGTATTCACATCTTTCGACCAAGCTTCGATATTACAGAGCCTTTTGTCAAAATTGACCTTGATCTTCAATAAAACAAAAGACCAAGCATAATAAGTGAAACTTCCTGTTAATGAACCTGAGGAAGAAAAGTTGCAGACCACCAGAAACCATCTTAATAAACGTCATTGGCAACCTAGCGAACTTAACTCACGCGTAGGGTGCTGAACGTGGCAATCAGCTGAGCGTTGCAAATTACACATTGCAACATTCAAGGAAGGATGGTAAATACCCCTGGAGTTCTCAGCGGCCGTTCCTTTGCCGCAGTTACCACTATAAATTAGGGCGTTCAGACATTTGTACAGTCTCGTCCTTTTGCACTATAAATCTCGGGATGTCGGACGTTAGGATTTTACAATGGTAGAACTCAGAAAGGGTTCAGTGCGATGACGGGTTTGAACGAACATTAATAACGTTGAACGCAAAAAGACTTCAAAGTTAACAGATCACAGAATTGTATTAGCTGTTACCATTTGTGAAACACACAGAAATGTATCACTGCTTAAAATGCCAAATTCATGTTTTCTTCTGTAGAGTGGCAAAACATCTAAAAAAACCGTCGTATATGATTAAAGAAATATCAATTTAGACTACAACATTAAATTCAGGTGATTGAACAAGTGCATCTATTTTCATTTTTCATTAACGCAAAATCTTAAGCACTCGCTGTGTTCCTAAATAGATATGGCATCCCGTGTGATCTGATTGATTGACGTAATGTTTCTTCAATCAGTTCAGCCTTACAAACTTGCACCATGAAGTGGAGCGTACGGTCGTATCTTACGCTTAAAGTTCTTCGTTACATTTCTATTGTCAGCCACTTGACTCGCAGGTCAAGACCTTACAAATATGTTAAAATTCCTTTAGCGAGAGCCAAATTTTAAGGTTAAGGGGTCCCTACTTCTTGCCACCGCGCTCGACTCTCGACTGCGATCCCTTGGAATCTCCAGGTTCCAAGTAACATTTCAGTCATTTCGAGGAAAATTTCCAAGAATTAACTCTCCACTTATTCAGAAACATCTCCATCTACATTACTAATATCTACAGTAGATAATAGTCTACATATTTCCCGCACGAGTATGTTCTATGTGAATTTCTATTCAGCCATTATATGTCCCGTAAAGGGCAATTGGCCTCAGCGCCGTTAGATCCCGGGGTTCTTAGTCGGTCTCCCAACAAAGAACACGCGATGTCTCAAATTCGCTTTACCGTCGTGACTTAATGTAATTTGGCTGGCGACGTCGGGTTCCCTGCCGTAACATTTAAGTAGAAATGAAATAATTATATGCGTCGTCATGGAAATACCAACGAAAACTCACCATAATACCTATATTATTTAAGTAGAACCATTCCAGCACTCGCATGGATGACCGAAGGAAACCACAAAAAAAACCAGTCAAGATGGTACACACAGGGGTGGAACCTAGGCCCCCCGAATGCGAAGACAGAGCGCTACGCCTTGAGCCATTTCGCTCGGAGTTCTGCGAGTAAGACAAGTCACATAGATCCTTTTCATCCTAACAACTCATGTTCATCTTTTTTGTCAGTTGGAACCTTTCCATTCCAAACGGTCAACTTGTAAATAACATTGGTCTGTATGAAATAAGTAATTTTTGATACGCCTCCTGACGTACATGTTTCGAACAGTTCCAAGCATAGTCGTTTTGCCATGAGCCGCACCATCTCATATTTAGACGGTGTGGCCATACAAAGATTGAAATAGATTGCGTTTCGTAGAACTAGGAGACGTCTCTGAACGTCGGTCGATGCAATACCTTCCCCGCAGAGATTCTAATCAAATCTTCCCGGCACCCGAACGGCGGAAGCACTTCAACTTGTGTTTCGCTTCACGATGTACGTCTCGCTCCTTCATGAAAAAGAGTCAGCATAACTCTTCGTCTGCCTTCTGGCATTACTGGCTCCTACTGGCATTGTGGTGGGTCTTCGTTGGCATTTACAATGAAATAATTACATGAGTCGTCATTACCAACAATATTGTTTATTATAAGATCAGATTTCGATGGCCTAGCCATCATCATCAGTTTTGTAGTACAAGAAAAACACACACATGATCAAATTCAATTTCATTCAATATATTAACTGTATCTTAAATCAATATAAAAATAACTATAATAAAATTAAATCAACTTAAAAATAAAATTCCAATTTGGAAAGTGTATTTACCACCTTTCCTCTCTGGATTAATGTTTTCATCAAGACAAACTGGTAATTTGCCATTTTCATTTCATTTCGTATTTACAAACTTCCTATGGATCAAAACCAGTCTTTGGAATCTCTATTCTGGAAAATGTGAGATACGTTTACATTAGTTCATAAACGCTTGTTACAATATTTGTATTTTCCTATGCATATTCTATGACTTCGCGATAGGTAATTCTTCACATCACTGAAGACTTTTTAGTAGGTTCATTATAAAATTAATTGTTCGATTTCCATCGTATACCTGCCGCAGTTAATTAAAATATGAACAGTTATGTAAAACGTTTCTAGAACAAATCGAGAAATGAAAATATCGCTAATCAAAGATAATGCAATACAAACAAGTCGCATTCGTTTCATTTCATCCACGGGCCAGCGCAATATTTCCTGATACGATTCAATGATTCAATATTCTGATGAAATCACTGTTCATGAAAGTCTAAAGCAATTTACATGCGACTCAATTAAGTCGTTTGTGACAAAAACAGGGAAATGAGGGTTTCTCTTGAGAAGAATGATTTTGGAAGCAAATAAGGGCTCAGAGAACTGGAAACAGACTTCTATGACATTGAAAAACAACTGCTTTAATGAAATGCGTCTGTATAGTAATACATGTTTCCCAGATTTTACAAGACTCTATGGCTCATAATCATCATCAGCGATTGTCATAATTTTGATTACATTCACGATTCAAATAAACTACGATGGTACATTTTGAATGTTTTAAATGTATAAATTAAATAAAATCATTTTTGTGAATACTCTTTTTTGTTATTAAAAAAGTTTCTCAGAAGATGCGATACTCTCAAAATAAACGTAAGATCAAAGAATAATATCGTACAAAACTGTTTTGGATAAAATTTTAGCTAGGACAGTATCTCTTATAGATATCATTTCTCTGCATTTCACCTTGAACTAGGATCACATAAGCCAATTTAAACATTGTAAATCATGAGAAAGAAATGTTATAATTAGGGGGCGGATTTTGATGACTTAAAACGTCTTCAAAAATTATCAATAAAATTCTCTTAAATGTTTTAGAAATACTCTAAAAGCATGCCATAAATGTTACTTAAAGCAATAATTAAAAAAATTAAAATATTCTTCTTTTTGTTCTCTCAAGACTGCAACACCAATTCTGATTTTAAATTTCTATAATTTTTCCTAATACTCGTAACCAGTCTTAAGTAAAATGCGATGTAGTATACATCACAAGTAGTATGTCCCCTTGAATGTTTCACCTCTAACCTTTCCTTCGACTATTCGCCTTCATTTCACCCAGCAGAGTAAATCTTTACCCACCTCTTATCTCATCTCCTCAGGTTCGCCACCAAATTTTCGTCCCTTGGGAACACCAGAAACACCTGACAGTGAGCCAGGAAACTAACGTTCCCCGCAATCAGCTCATAACCTTAACCGATAACCCTCGACCTTCTCTGGCAAAGCAGACGACGTCTGGGTCAAGAGGGACCTCAAAAGATCCATGGAAGATCGATCATCTTGGGATAGCTGAGAGACACAGGAACGTCGTATGTTTATAGCATGAGTATCCAGATATTGGAGAAAAGAATATTCTGCATCCAGCAATAAATAAAAAAAGAGAGGCAAGAATGAAAGCCCCGATGGGAGGATGAGTACAATGAAGAAAAGCAATTTTCTTCCTGGTGGATCGCGCATATCGGGAATGCTTTTTGTTGGGGGGTAAGAATGTATATTGAGCTAAAGAATTTCCGTTCCTCCTCGGAGAAGACAGCTGAGCATCAATATTATGCGAAGAGCGCGACGCGGAGCGAACCAAGTTGGAGAGAACGGGCGGGGGTGGGAGGTCAGCCCAGACGTCTGTGCTTGCTCCTTTCTGACCGTGTGAACTGTGAGAGTGTGATATTTTTGACAAAGTCATTCAGAACCAACATTTTCATTTTACTAGACACACCGCAACAAAAATTTCGATGCTTTTACCTTCTGGGAAATTCCGAATTTCCGACAGAAAATCTTGTTGTGTAGGTCTCTGATACCAAGAAAGTGTATTTTTCCCCTTCTAAATGGTAATATATTTCTCGAATATGTAATGTAGGGATTCTCTGCGTGAATGCTCTTAAGTGACAATTGTCCCCATGGGGGCAGAGGTCCCTATGGGAAACCCTCGTAGGCCCTTTAGGCGGCGATAGATGAAGATGAGAAGGATGCTGAGAAAAACCAAAAAGATAACTCTACATCAAAACAAAATGGAATCTAACTGCTGTGAAAAAGTGTAGGCCCGAAAAAGATGTTTTCGGTAATGCGTCTCTCCATCTGACTGTCAATTACACTCGTGCCTAATCTGAACAAAGGATTTTCAAAAACTGACTTTTCCTGATTGTTCTGTTTGATGCGGTCCTTCGTTTTAAAACTGATATTTTTTTGGGGGGGATACTTTACATGAAGCACCAATGACATGTTTTAAATACCTCCATTTCCTTCTGTTCAAACAGAATTTTTAATTTTTTTATTTTTTGCAGAATAAATCATGTTCGCAATTTTGAAATTCCAGTTCTTCATCTCTCCTCTCTTTCTGCCTATCGCTTCTTTGAATTGGTTTTCTTCTCTATTCTTTAGTACAGGGAGGGAAAGTATTGGAATCACTTCAACAATATAAATTCATTTTTCGAATGTAAAATACCGTTTTGAGGGTCTTTCGAGCTGTATCTTCCTGCACATGCCAGGATTAAGATGTTGTTCCAGATGTTGAAGAGGTACACGCAAATTTATCCCCCAAATCGGAATGTTTCTATGGCTAGGTGGATGTGCAACGCATAACTCTGAAAGCCACGAACTTTTAAGAAGAAACTTGGTAAACATGACTGACGTAAGAATTACGGATTTGCCATACCGGAGTTCATCGGGATATTTTTTAATTTTTGGAGATGTGTAGCTTTGCATGATCCTGTGACATTCAACATTTTCTGGGAAATTGCTGTAATTCTTTTCTTTCATTTTTATGGTATAATAGGAAAAAGTGCATTTTTTAAATATGAAACAGTTTCAATTTTCTTTCAAACCTAAGCTTTGAAAAAGGTAACGTTCAAATTAATTTTCAAATCTGTCGTACTCCTCCAATATTAAGATTCTGTCTAAATGGATTTATCCTTTGAGTTTAGATCTTTAAATTATGTCATGCACTTCTCTTTTAAAATATGAGTAGTTGTTGAGCAGTAACACCAGAGGTGGACAAGTTTCAATAAGTCACTCATTCCCACCAGGTTTTCTTGGTATCACGATTGATTTAATGTGGATTGTTATTAATTAAAGATCTTCGCGATATTGTGTTCATTCTTGCAAATGGACGTTACCAAATAAGTTTCACTTGTGTAAGTTAATATATTTTTATTAAATAAAAATTGCGATATATCTTTTCTAACTTTCTAAGATCTATTTGGTCCTCTGTCTGGTCCAAATACTTGTTTCAAAAGAATAGTAAGAACGAACACATTCACAGAAATGTATAATAATTTCGTAATCAGAATTAACTAGAATACCCAACATTGTGTTTTAAGTATAAAAATATATTTTACCTTAGGAATATTTTTCTTTTCGTTAAGATATAACTATATAGAATGTTTTTCTATGCAATGTGTCACATTTCATATTGATAAATCGTTTTTTAATACAAGTGGGCAAAATATTCAACATCGATCATGAAAATTGTAAAAAAGAGTTGTGTACAATAAAAAAACAACGAAACGAAGATTTTTTTCCAACGGCCCTACAAAAATAACGCAGAAAGAAAATGTGAAACACGAAGATATTTTATTCACGCCAGATGCTACTTCACCCGTAAGGCAGCCGCGATGAAAGAATTTTAATTTCATCACAACCCAGTTCGAAGTTTTACTCGGCGTCATGAAAGGAATGAAAGAAAACGGAAAGACAGACAGGCGGTTTTCATTTTCGTCCTTCCTTTTATATCTCACGGTTAAGGAAAATGAACGGAAGTAAGAGTGTCAAGACGGCGGTGAAACTTCAGAGGAGAATTAGGAAGTAAAAAGCTGCCAAAAATATAGCAGGTAACATAGAATGATTCATAAGAAAGGAATTTGGTTATCGCTTTTAAATCTATTTATTCTAATATTTATTTATTTTCTTTCACATTCATAATTCTATTATATTTAAATATTTACTTTAATTCTTTATAGTCGTGTCCCCATTGTTACGATCATTCATGATTTTATAGAATTATAGAAATATTTTTAAAATGATAATCCACGGATGAAAAGTTTATTTGAAAATTTCATTTTAACCAAGTGAAAGCAGTTAAATTGCTGATGAAAGAAATACGCGAATAGGAGGCTTGGTGAAAAATTGTCTCATTCGTGAATAGTCTTTATTTTTGTTTTGTACATTACATTATTTCTGAAGTAACTAAGGGTACTTGTACGTAATCTGAGTGAAGAAGTGGCTCTCACTCCAAAGAAAGGAGGTGACAACAAAAATTACCGAGGAGTGACGAGCATTGTACAAATATTAATATTTGTTCAAAAAATAATCTAATTTGGATAGGAGGTAATGAGATCCCGCAACGTACGTTGGGTTCAACGACAAAATTCGCGCGTAGCTCTAAAATGATACCTTTTGGGGACATCTTGAAACCTTTCTAATGACATGATATTGAGCTTACGTGCAAATCTAAGACATAGTACATAGTCAGGGTACACAGTCAATACACCATGCGCGAACCACAAAGAAAAATGTAACTTTTATCCAGTTTTTACCAATAAAACTTATGTTTAAAGAATAAGAAAAATTAATATTTCCTACTATGAATTATTTTTAATCAGTTCATGGAAATTAATGATACATTATTATAAAATGTCCTACAACCGAATAAAATTCATTTCAAAATTTACGCTCAATTTTATATACATCAAGTATTTGACCTCTTCATTTCTCTAACTGCTGTTCCACATGTCAGTTAGTCACTAACACTGCACCATATTACTACCTTTGGCATTGGCAATAAGTGTTTGTGTCACGGCAAACTTGTAGCAAGATTCAGTCTAAGCAATCAAGGCCAATAATAGAATCAAAATGAATCTTTAAAACATATTGTAACAAAAATGCACTCCTAATTTCGAAGATATTTCTTTAAAATTACAGTTAACTTTGAAGGACAGTTCTGTAACGGCAAATGTTAGAAAATGACTTGTCAGACCTGACTAAACCAAAATTGATAAGTTTTTAATGTACAAATTATGCATATTTTTGCTAATTAAATATTACTGACACACTGTTTCATCATCCTAATTGATAAAAAAAGAAGGACCCACCTAGATTAGTATTAGGAAGGTCACGGTTCTCACTCCGTCTACAAACATACTTTAGAATCTTCTAATACATTTTTGTGGTTCGGCTCTTTTGAGTATCATCACTCCGTGAGAAGGCTGAGGCTTAGAGTATTCTCATAAAAAGACGAGCAGTATGTTGAATTCTACGGAAACACGTATCGCTAAAATATTTTCCTTTCATATGGATATATGAGGATAAGAGATTTTCTCACGTGAGAGTTCTCCTGCAGTTACACTACGAGGGGCTACACCATCAAAGAATTACTTCTTTGAAGATTTTCTCGGTCTACTTCTGCCCGTGAGTAAAATAGGCGTTCGCACAGCTCTCATATAGCGCACTTACGGCGCGCGGGAATTCATAAAGGCATTCGAAACACGAGGGTACATAGTCAATACACAATCGCGCACCCACACTCATTGTCCTCCAGCGTGTGCACGGACCTCCCGCCGTGCCATCGCGCCTTTGTGCGCGGAGGATGGCAACGAGATGAAAGCCATCAATGGAGAGCAAATGGCATCTCCCAGCCGGCGGCACGCACAGCCTCCGATTACCACGGAGCACAATGCGGTGCGACCATGGATCACAGACAAAGGCCTTCTTTTCGGCCGCGCAAATGGAGAGAGGCAGAGGGGGAGAGTTTCCAACGCGGTCCCGACGCCGCTGCCGTCCATTCGTCCAAGAATTCTGGTCGTGGTAACATTTGCCGGCACTTCTTCGTGGTCTCTATCCGAACCACAAGAAACATGTGGTGTCTTCGCCCAGGAATTCTGTCCGTGTGAACATTTGCCGGCACTTCTTCATGGCCTCTATCCCAACCGCAAGAAACGTGTGGTGTCTTCGCCCAGGAAGTCTGCCCGTGTGAACATTTGCCGACACCACACTTCTTCGTGGTCTCTATCCGAACCAAAAGAAACGTGTTGGGTCAGGTACAAGCAAATACAGGCGATCTACTCATAGTCAACACCACCTTTATCACCTCCCGCCGTCACAAATGTATCTCAACATTGCGCTCATCATACCCTTATTGCCATATCTTACTTGAGAAAAAACCAACGAATATTTTACGCATCCGATCACACTTTCCCAAAGACAAATTCAAATATCCTTTATGTAAATTATTTTTTAATCATGTCCCCACGTCCCCCTTATTGACGAAAATAACATAAAGCTTTCGAATACCAAACATCAAAAAATCTAAAGGAGATAATGTGCACTGTGATAGGTACTGACCACAGAGATCAGGCTTCAAATCCATGAAAAGCACGCAGAGCAGGAAGAAACGCATTTGTAACAAGGTGTTTGCAACTCGAAGTACGCCTGCACTGCTTTGTTACAACAATTTCCGCCTCCGCAGCCGCCGCTCCGTCGCCTCCGAGTGTTCTTCCAATCGTCATCACTTCTCACCCTCGCCTCGGCGGTGCACGTCAAGAACCGGCCTCTTTCTTTCGCACTTCCCGTAATTAAAAGCCACGTCTCTTTCATCTGCTGCCGATAGCGTCTGGGCGGGGCCGGGAGAGAGGCGGGGC
>BOPP01000066.1:2518486-2545505 GCA_017312745.1 Gryllus bimaculatus | reverse complement strand
CGGGGGGAGGGGGCGTCGCAGGAGCACCGTCTGCGCAGCGAGAAAGAGAAATTAGTTCTGTCGCGAGGCCTCCATTGTATCATTATTAGCTACGAGGCGCCGCTGATGTAGGCGACGGAGACTGCAGCGACGCCCAACGACTCCGCGGGAGTACAGAGCGTTCAGCTGCAAATTCACTACAGGAAATTCATTTTTACTATGGATGAGATTTCGAATATTCTAATTCCTTAGTCCTGGAACACATGAATCTTTGCATCCTTAATGCTCGATTCCCTTTCCCCTTGTGCCCTCGAATCCCAGTATATTTGAATCGTAGAATCTGTATCCATGAAACCTCAAATTCTATTGTATGTAATGTAACCTCTAAATACTGTATGAAAATGCATTTTGATGGGACATTTTGAATTGAAACTAAGATATTTTTGATTTTTGGCGGCTTAAACGAATTGGTATTCAATATGGGACCCAAGTATTGGCAAGAGAAATGTTAAAAGATAGAGAACGCGGTGGTCAGACGACATAGTAAGAAGATTGAGAAGACCATGGACCAGAACAGTACGGGACCGGACAAAATGGAGAGAAGACATTGACGCTTTCGAAGTCAATTGAGAAAAAGAAAACAGTGAAGTGATAATAATTAGACGTGAACAAAAAGAAGAGAACAGTGAGAAGTGAACAAAAACAAGACAAAAATAGTAACTAACAAGCTATCTATCTTATAAATTTAGAACCTTTCACTCACAAATTTTCGTGTCAAGTTTCTCGATGAGTAAACACTTCAGTGGTTCTTAAGTTTTGTACAAACATGCATACCCTCTCTTTTATAATTATAATACTTGGCACAAAAATTACGAAAATAATCCATGAGACAATCGCACAATGATATCTCTCAACACATACACTATGTGATCAAAAGTATCCAGACAGGTCCAAAATTGTGTTATGGTGTGGTCGTGATTTTCATGGAATGGGATTTGTACTCCTGGTATTTTGTGGCACAATCGCACATTTTCGTGGCACAATCGCGGCACTGGCCTACATTGACGTTTCTAACACCTTCTTGCTTACCATGTTCATACTGCACGACCTATGACGGAGTGGTTACACAATAATTTTTCTGTAATGGACTGGGCTGCACAGAGTCCGGACTTGAAGTATTGGGATCTTTTTGATGTTTTAGAACGCCGACTTGGTGCTAGGCCTCACCAACCTACATCGATACCTCTTTTCAGTGCAGCACTCCGTGAATAATGAGCAGCCATTTCCCAAGAAACCTTCCAACACCTGATTGAAAGTATGCCTGCGAGAGGAGAAGCTGTCATCAGTGCTAAGGGTGGGCCAACTCCCTATTGAATTACAGCATTACCGATGGAGGGCGCCACGAACTGGTAAATCATTTTCAGCCTCGTGTTCGGATACTTTTGATCACTTAGTGTATGCAAATAAACATACATATCGCAATTAAATGAATTATAATTTTCATGCACCACTTCAAAGACTCCAATTTATCTTAAGTAACCCAAACAACTGGAAGTAATCGCTGTCTCCAAATAAATTTTGTCCGTTAGCGAGAAAAACTAATTCTATTAACCGGTAGTGGCGACTCCTATTTACAGATTTATGGGTGACGATCATAATGACATATCAATAGTAAACATACAACATAGATTTTTATATATTTGTTTATAGGTTGTCGATGACAGCCGATACGCACTGTAAGAAAAAAACGTACGTAGTTCGTTTTTTTAACTGCCAACTTTAAGAGACTGTGTTAAACAAAACAATTTCACTGAGTTATAAATAGCATGCGTATAACTTATGTCTCTTACAATTTTTAATGCAGCACTATCTTTAACATATTTTAATATCATTGAAACATAAATGGTTACCATTAGTTCAATTGCTAGGTGTATGTGACTGGGTCAAAATCTTATTAAACATTTATCAATGTAATTTGCATAAGCACATAAAATATGTATTTTGGAACTTTTGATATAAAAGTGAATAAATCCCTTCAAAATTTAATTACACTGCTATAACTTTTTTATCGTTTCTCTTTACCGAATTTAACCAATTCTGACATTTGAAACATACAGCGAAATACTGGCAACGGACGCAGGACGTCTTCTTTATGAACACTTCAACTTTAAAACGCCGCAGTCGTATATTCCTCGGATTCCAGAAGGGATCCGAAGAGCTATTTGTATAATTGGAAGGCGCTGGAAACGATATTAAGCAAAAACACCGGGAATAAGTTGTACCAGAAGAAAATCAACAGGGGATGGGAAAGAAGGGAGGTCCAGCAAGCCACTACCCTCCCTCCCGCATGCCAGCCCGTTCATCCGACGGTCAGTTCATCCACCCGCCCATCCACTCGCCAGCCCACTTCATCGCTGACATATACTTACACTCGCTTACGCTCGCTCGTTCGCCCGTCCTGCCGCTCTTTCATCCACTCACCCTCACTTGCCCACCCGCTAATCCACTCGTTGGGTACCTCGCCCATCTGCACTTTCGCCTCCTCCCCCCGCTTCTCTGTTCGCTATCTTCGTTGGGTACTCCGCCCAACCGTTGCTTGCACGCCCACCCGCTCGCTCACACGGCCACCCGCACGTATGTTCACCCGCTGACTCGCACGCCCACCGGCTCGCTCGCTCAGATGCGAACCGCTTGCTCGCTCGCACGTCTACCCGCGCGCTCACACACCCACCTCTTGCTCACACGCCCACCTGTTTGCTCGCATACCCTCGCTCACTCGTATGCCCACCTCTTGTTCGCATGCCCACCCACTCGCTCACACGCCCACCCGCTGACTCACACGCCCACCCGCTCCCTCACACGTCTACCCACTCGCTCACACGCCCACCCGCTCGCCTTCCTGCTCAGCACCAGAAAAAAATAAACTCGCACAAACAACAAGCACCCGTAATACGGCAAAACAAATACGACGAACGGGCTCGCAGGGACGGCTGCGAGTGGGCGTTCGCGGCGAAAATGCACGCTTAGTATGCAGTGGCGGCACGGGCAGGCGGGAATAGCTGCAGTGCCGGGGGAGGAAGACTAGAGAAAGGCGCTGACTGCAGCGCATTGGAAAATGCAAAGGAAGCGACAGTATCGAACTGAAAGAACCGTGTATTGTAGAACAGATGATGACGAATACAGAGTAAGAAAAACGTCGGAAAGAATTGAATTGACGGGATGGGCGATCTTTTCAGAGAACTGAATAAAGGGCTCTGTGACAAGGTTAATGGTCACTCAATTACATAAAAGGGTACTGTCAGAAATGGACTAAATTCTGCGCGGAAACATTGCGCAGATATGAGATATGTGAATACAATTCATTATAGAAAGCTTATTTGGTCACAGAAAACGCAATGTATCATTGGTCTGTCGCAGTCTACGAGAATTCCCATTACTCGGAACTGAGCTCTAGGATTGAACCTTATATACTCCATGAAACTGTCAAACAATTTTCCATTTTCTATTGTCCGTTGTCAAGTTTCCATCTTCCAACGCTACGCAAAACTCAGAAATAGGTTTTTCCATTTGTATGGAGCGCTGCTTCATATGCAGCATTGGCAGGAAATAATTAGAAGAATAACAGGACGTGTAGTGAAAAATATATTACAAATTCAATAGATTCATTTCAACGGTGACAAACAGTAGATCACTGACAGTGCATGGAGAAATATATTGGGAAGAGTAATGTTGGAAATGATGATGAAAAAGTGGAATGAATGAGAATGAGGATGGAAATAAATGTATTAATTACAATTCAATTTCGTAATTTCATTAAATGTATTCAAGTAAAATGTTCAACAAATATTACCGTCTTATCCTCTGAAATTTTCAATCTAAATTCACCCAAAGACTCCTAAAGAGCACAAAAGAAACAATACTCACTGTTCTGTCCAAGCAATTATTTTTTTCGTCGTGTAGGATGCAAGGAAATGTATTTGGCCAGGATACTCACCTGAAACAAAGAAATATACATGTAAATTTACTCTCTTTTACATGAATGCAAAAATGATCGAAAAAAACATTAATTAGAAAAAAACAAGACTTATATTTTATTTTGCTTTAGCCCTACTTTCTTCTAAAATGTCAAATTGTCGGTTGGTAATTTATATTCATATAAATACATTGTTTACAGGTGTAGGTAAATGACGCTCTAAGGTGAAATGTAGTGATCAGAAAACCGACGCTTCTATTCTAACCGACACTCACGCCCTTTTTCGAACATGATCAAAGCGGAATAACAACAGCAAGACCATATAAATACAGGATGTTGGCAGAACAAATATCATGCAGAAACAAATATTCCCTGCAAAGAAACAAAACTTCCACGACATTTCACGTTGTTTTCGCAGACCCAGAAATTTCCAAGATCTTCACCCCCCTGAATTTCCAAGCCACAAAAACCTTGTCAAATTGCTAGTTCATTTCTTTCCCAGAGTTGCAATACGAAAACAGTTTACAGGTCTACGTAAATGGCACATTGAGCGAAATGTGGTAAGCAGAAAACTAATGCTTCGGTTTAGCTCTCATTTTCCTCCAAATGCCTTGTCCGCGCCATGACTTTCTCTGCCCCTTAGCCTAATTATGAATTGGGAGTCCTGGCTGATCCTCCAGCCTCTGCGCCCGAAGCCCCACCACCAGCCGGCACGAGTGTCGGGAGCCCAATGAACCGCCCCGGGGCTCCGAACGGCTTCTCGGAAGCGGAAGCCCGGCCCCTGCGGGTGCGAGAGGGGCACAGGAAGACAGAGAGTGAGAACAGAGAGCAGATGGAGAGGGCGGATGGAAAAGGAGGCGGCCTGGAAGGGTAGAAGAGTGGCGGGGCGAAGGATGCAGGAAACACAGTGGAAAGGGACGGTGATGGGCGGAAAATAATAGAGGAGGATGAATGTAAGTGGTGGAGGAAGTAACAACGAGGAAGCGGAGGAAGCAGCGTTGGGATGGTGAAGGAGGAGAAGCAGGGAAAGAGAAAGATGTGGAAGGGCAGAGAGTGCAATCGGGACGGACGGTGGAGAGAAGTAAAGGGAGAAGACCGGACGTTGGAAGGTGTGGGCAATGGGTGGAGAAGAGAAAGAGGAGTGGGTGGTGCATGTAGAGGAGGAGGGAGGGGTGGAAGTGGAGGAGATTGGACGGAGGTATGAGGGGGGGGGAAGCAAAAGAGTGTAGATCCAGTGGAGAGGGTTGGAGGTAGAAGTGATTGAGGTCACAAGAGGCGGAGGTCAATGAAATGGAGGAGGTTGAAGACAGGGGGGGGTAGAGGGATCAGTGACTGGTGGTGGCGGAGGGAGATACAGGGAGCGGAAGGGGCGGGGAGGTCATTAAGGCCGGTCACGCGCCTGACTAAGCGGCGAGTGACCGCGGCGCAGGGCAGGAGGGCAAGTTCGGCTCTCCCCCCTCCTCCCTCCCCATCCACCCCCGCACTCCCCGTCCTCCTGTTACTTAAAAAGAGTTCCCCGTGCTAACCGCTCCTTCGCGCCTTGAATAGATGCACCTATGTTTGCAGTGCCGGTCGAAAGCAGTTATCATTGGAAAGAGTACCGATTAAATTGGTGAAGCACGTGGCCTGAGAAATGGCTTTATTGATTAGTGTTTCTGGACGTGGCAACTGCTAAAGTAAATAATTCCGAAAATGAGTGTCTGTTTTCTTTAATTGGGGGATGGTGGTGATCCTACCCCTCTGGTTGGTGAGATCGAGCATCGATCTACACATCGGTGGAATTGCCCTAGCAAGTATCTCCCACCTCCTGGACACCAACTCTGCCGGGATAAGCTCTAACCTCCCGACCGAATGAAATCAAACGGTCAAACGATAATTCTGATCCCCAAAATACAATAGTGTGAACTAGTTTCCTTTTTCCACTTCCAAAGCCTCCCATTCCAACTTTCAAAACTGTTACGTGAAAATGGATGTCAGATATTACAGAAGACAATGTTCGAGGAAACAATCACAATAAACAGAATAATGAAAGAAACCATTACGTTTAGTTTCAGACACAATTATTAAAAGTGTAATTATTTAGACTATTGACACTCTAGATCATAGTAACCATAATGGAAAAGAGATTTAAATACGAGAGAACCTCACAATATAAATTGGCGATTTATGGTGGTACATTCAAATAGAGAAACTGGCACAGACTCAAAAAAATTGTTATAATGTGGAAGGAATGAGACAAAAATCCACAAGGTAACACAGAATTAGCGAAAATAAAGATAAGAAAATTTACTAACGTGTAATGTTTCATAGTAATTATTAATCATATTTTAAAGACGATACATAACTCATCCTTAATCCTAAAGAAAATAATACTGTTAAAAAGATGTTGCACTGATATTCATAAATAACAAAGTTTACCTTGATTAAAAGTTGACACTAATGTTAAGGCTATATTTAACCAGGCACATTACGTCCATTTATAGAACCTCATCACAAAGACTGGTGCTTATCCAGAGTAAACATTACTTGGCACGGAGTACTATATATTCCAGTGCAGTCATGTATTGCGTGCATCCGCTATATTTCATACAATCGTATATATTAATTCTGGTAATCGTCCACCAGAATACTTCTCCAATCTTATACTTGTAAATACAAACACTTATTTCTTTCAGTAGTACCCTTCTCGTAAGTAAAATTAATTAATTGAATTTGTGAAGCGCTTAGAAATTTCATTATTTAATACTATATCTCAGTCCTACCATACATTTTCCATAGCATTTGTAGCAAAACCAGTTTTAAAAGCTGTTGTATTTCCTGTGTATTGTCCGATTTCTCTTTTACATCACTTTGTTTGGATGTGTCTCATGTCCTGGCATTTCATCGCTTAGACGCACACACAATCAACGTAATAAATTACAGCCAGAAACAACGCGATACAAGTGACTCTTATCCTCCCGAGTAACACACGACCTGAGGGACCACGTGTCGCGTGACCCCCATAAATGAAAGAGGGGGGATCCCGAAGGGGATCCAGTGGACACGAGGGCGGGGGAAGGCGGTTGACACAGATTAGCCGATGTACTGCCCGGCGCAGGGGTGGTTGCGGAAACCGCGCCCTTGTGCTAAGGGGGCCGCGGTAATTGCCGGTAATGCACGCGCGCGCGTGGCCCCTCACGCACTGTTCTCCGTTTTAATTAGGCAGATAAGACCCCGCGAGAGGCCTTGTTTTCCGAAGGATGTCGCCTCTAAATGTCGCGGCGGCGGCGGAGACCAACGCCCAAAGCGACTAAACACTTTTTAATGAGCGGGACGCCCGTAACGGCCGCAGCAGGGGCCGGGGGAAGAGGTGGAATAAAAGGGTACATAAGTAGGAGGACACACGGATGGGGGATTGAGGTGAGGGAATAGAGGGTAGGGGGAACATGAAGGGATTGGGAGGTGGAGGCATGAAGAAGTGCAGGGGCGAGGGATGGATAAACGGAAAATGAACGTGTGGAGGGACAGAATTATTGAAGGATAAAGGGATGGAGTGTGGGATAAATGAAGGAATGAAGTGATGGTAAAATGAATTTATAAAGATACGTAGATAGGAAGGGAAGGAGATAAACAATAAATGGTTGTGGGGTTGAATAGGTGGAATGAATGATGAGAGGAAATGGGGGATTGCGAAGAAATGGAAACAAGATTGGACAGGAAGGGAGGACAATATCACAGGATTGACATCCCGAGTGTACACGATATGACAGATGCTTTTATAATACAAATGGAATTGGCTGTATAAAAAAAAGGTTAGCAAGTAACCGCTGTTGCGATTACAAACACGGGACGGTGTCTGCGCGAATGTGCAGGTGCGAGAAACAAGGAGACTATTTCATGATGAGATCTGAAGTACCATGCAAATTTCGTAGTACTCGAAGATTTATATTCCAATTTGTAGGTGGCTTAAGGTAGCAAGTCGACTGCTATGAAACATTGTTCATTTCTATTATTGTTCAGTTCTATTATGACCAATACGACACACGATAATGTAAATGCATTTCTTTTCACACAACACTCCAACTATTAAACTCGATCGGTTTCCTGACAGCAACCCAAATTCATAGACGTCCCCTCTCTCGAGAGAGAGGGAAAGGTCTATGAATCACACAAAACGACATCGAAAGGTCGCCGGCGCGTACAGCAGCCAATCCGAAGTAACCGCGGCCGACAGCAGCACCAGGGCGGAGGGCACACCCACAGCGACCTCGAGGCCAGGCGGGGTCGCGAGGCGCTGAGCGAAACGAGGCGTGGTGGGGGCGGGGCCGGGAGAAAGTAGCGCCGGTTATTTATTATCGAGTGGGCGTGTGCGACCCCGCCCACGCCCTGGCCTGCGGCACAACGTCCGCCTGCACCGCCCCATGCAGCATCTCCCGTATCGCTGTAGACCGGGTGCAGTTACTGTCCCCTCCTCTTCTGCGGCAGTCACCCTTGCAACCCCCCGTTTCCTTCTATCCCTTCTCGTTCCTTCTTTCACTTTCATCTTTGCTCCTTCGACCAAGGATACGACATTCATGCCCATGTTTTCAAAACATCGACGTTTTTATAAAATCATCGGAGTATTTTACAATCGATTTTTGAAACCAATGTTCTTTTAACAGCGATGTTTTGTGTTACAAGTTTTTAGATGGTTGATATTTCTTCAATGGAAAGAGAACCATCACACCACCACGAAAAATGAAAAAGAAACATCATAATACGATTCAATAAAAAATTTCATTCAGGGCCAACTATCCATAAATTGAATATTCTTCAAAGTGAGTAAATCAAATACTCTTCAGGGTGAAAAATAAATACACTCAGGTTTTCGTCAATAAATGAGGTTCTATTCTTTTTTAATTATCGAGTTAGGTAATCATGTAAGTATGTAAAAACATATTAATCATTTATAGTATTATTTGTAATTAGTTTCTTTCGCCGATGATAAATTATAATAAATACTTCTCAGAATTAAATTTAAACGCTCGTAGTTGTAATATTACTCAATATGGTAGTAGTCAAATAGTATTTACTCATTATATCAATATACAACATCAAAAAGTTTTTACGTCTCCAAAATCTCGCAGCTCTCCTGTTGCGTGGAAGGCGAGCCGTCGCGTCGCAAGGAGCGGTGAAATATCTGACGCTCTCGCGATACGAGCATCACCGCCGATGAGGGGATGAAAGGAGAAAGCCCGGGAAAGTCGGGAGGATGTCAGGGGATGTCGAGGGATGCCGAGGGATGTCGAGGGATGTCGAGGGATGCCGGGAACGGCGCCGGATCAGCGGCTGATGAAAGCGCCGCGTCGAACCAGGAGCCACTAACGGGGCGGGATACGTTGCCCCCACGCAGATCCCGACGGCAGCGCCCTGGATATAGAGCACTCGAGGGTTCAACAGCTGAGGCAGACACAATGGCTCAGATGAGTTGCGGCGCAATCACAGCGAAGACTCGTCGTATCCACAAATCAGCAAATACGTCCACCAAGCATCTTCAGCATCAAGCATAAGATGATGAAATGTATTTCTTAGTACTTTCGGAAGTATGAGGCGTATCATTACACTTCAATTGGGAATCAAAAACTAATTCTACCAAAAATTAAATTTATCTCATTCAATTTTATATACTTTTTTAAATATATATTCAGAATAGATGAAATATCTTATTAGAACATACAGAAAATTGTAGCTTCCTGCAGTAGATGAAATGGCTCTTCATGATATCCAATGTAATAATGGCAACTATTCAAGTCATTACTCGTGTAATTGCATTAATCATACAGGAATACAGTTAGAAAATTTAAAATATTAAAGAGGAGATCTGATGTACATTACACAAGGCTATAATACTATTATGTGCTCATAAGTAATTAAATTAATACTTGGGATATCGCACTCTGCATGAATATGCAATAAGAGGCCACGATGCAAGTTAGTGGAATACAAACACTGTCTTTTTGCGCAAACAGAAATTGTTTATTTCAAATGATATTACGTTTGGAACATGTATTATTTCTGTTTTCATCATATTCTATTGAAAATTGTAGAAACCATTAAACAGCCGATAACGTGAGAATAATCAGTAATTAAACCTCCGCCAATCAATCAGAATCTCCAGAATTAATATCAACAAAAGTCAAGTAGAAGTGATATCCAATACCAGAATGCGGCACATTGCCAGAATCTATGCAGCATATTTGTAAAAGGAAGCCATTGTTAGCTCCAATCTTGACAAGTTCATCAAGCTGCAAATACAATTAGGTACTATTTTCAGTTTTGAAGCTTTTCTTTTAATTCATTCTATTACAAGTTGTATATAAAATATGGTTCTATGCTTGTTTATAGAAATCGTATCATTTTCTTGATGTACATAACCATTCGGTTAATATTACTAGGTAAACTCGATAAATTTAATATTTTTTATGTTCACCAGAATTTAATACGAAGGAATCGAATATTAAATGATATTAAAACGGTATCAGCTGCAATCACCGTCCCTAATAACAATTGCTTGATTATTAGGCTACTGATTTATGACGTACGTAGTGTGATACTCCTGTCTACAACTAACCAGCCTGTAAGCTTGTCTACTCCGCACCTCACTGTACGTCTCCTTTACCGTAGAATATTACGCCTACGTTAGCCCATTGTTTCACCAGACAGATTCCGGGAACGTCAGGCGAGCACACCAATTTCCCATTGTGTGGAACAAACATTATGGCAGCCATTCACAGCAAAATGATTTCGACCGCGGCGGAGGAACGCGTAGTGCAGTATACTAGAGAACACGAGAAAATGACGAGGAGAATTCTAAGGAAACGTTACGGTAAAAGGTTCAGAAATGTGAGGAAATACGTACAAGGCGTCCAACGTTATAATAGTTTATATTAATATCAGTGGATGTCACTAAAACGTACTATAGTAGTAACAATCATCATTACACCCTTTCACAATACAGTAGTGCTCTCCTTCCAATATTCACAAATAGTTATTGAGGCAAGCGGCTGACGCGGAGAAAGTTGTGCAATATATTAAGATACCGACGATAACGTAAAGAAGGTAGAAAAATTGAGACAAGTCCTGGTTGGACAAGAGAAAACAGAAAGGAAAAGGAAATGTGAGAAAACGAGAGAATGTGTAATTGCTAAGTGATGGGGAGGTTGGAAACAGTAAGAAGAAAGTCGGAGAAATGAGAACGGAAAAGTAGTGATGTGAACTACGATGTAATGAAGGGGACGAAAGTGAAGGTGAGGATACTAATTATTCCCAAATTAGAGAAAGACGGAGAGACCCGGTGTGGATGAACTGGTCTTTGTGATAACATAGGGGATTACAGGAACGAGAGTCGATCAAAAAAATGCGGAAATATGACGATGATGTGAACTTTACAGAGAGAGAGAGAGAGAGAGAGAGAGAGAGAGACGGAGAGAGACAGACAGACACAGAGAGAGAGAGAGAGAGAGAGAGAGAGAGAGAGAGAGTGAAAGGACATGATACTAAGATGAAAGAGGGCATGGCCTTATGGACACGATAACAAGATCGTCCTGATCAGTGTCAGCATTATCTTTGCGGCGGGGTTGAAGGTACAGGATAATAATCACTAATGGACAATCCCACGAACTGACAGCATGTCAAAAGGACAACTTTAGCACTGAAAGCAATGTGAAAATCATCAGCAGTACGCCGAAAGGGAAGAAACGAGAACACGAAATAGTCCAGTGATGACAACAGAGTGAGGAAGAAGTAGGGCGACATAGTGTCGACTTAGAATAAGAAAACAAGTTCACACTGATAACACGTCATGCGTGGAAGAACGAATGCATAGGACTGATGTCGACAATAGAAACCCCAACTAAAAGAGAGCCAGTTAAAATGGAAACCCATTAACCTAAGGTTGCGAATAAGAGAGGGATAATACAAACAACGCAGATAAGCCCGAGAGAGGGGCATTGTGAATCAAACACACAACGAGGAAGATTTTAGCGACGACAGCCTTGCGTGGGCGTTCGGGTCAACGAGGCCGTCCTGGTCAACGTAAATATCTTCCCGGCGGCGGCCGTGGCGGGGGCGTGGAGGGCGCGGGCGGGGCCGGCGGCCCGGGGCCGACCAAAGGGCCGGCGTCGTCGCGCGCGCCTCCGAACACGCAAGAGCACTTAGCAAGTTTAGATAGCGCGCGGTCCGCTATGCCAGATAAGCGGCCGCGTGGCGGCCGACACCTGGCACCATGCACCCACGCCGCCCGAGCTCCGCGGTTCGCGCCCGCCCTCCTCTGCCCCCGCTGCCACCGGCTGCGATGAGCACACAGTCCCACTTGCCTTTGCACACGCATCGCCTCCGATCGGCGAGTCCCCATTTACATATCGATGCACACCACGCCTCCGGTCACCATCCACCAGCTTCGATCATCATTCCCTCCTGCTGGCGAAGGTTGCTCAGGGCATCAATGCAGTGCCTCTGAACGGAAGGCGCTAGTGTTCCAGACCCGACGGTGACAGGATTTTCGACCCTAGCTGGATAGATTTCAGCTGTTGCCTGGAGGAGAATTCTAGCGGCCGGTTGCACTGATGGGTAGTGCCTCGTGATATCTCCGATCAACACTGGGCGAATACCGGAGCAGTACCCTAACAAACGGGTCACAAACCGCAAGCAATCTTTGCTACCCTTTTCTTGTTCTTTCCTCACTTCTTTCTTCTACACACTTACACGGACATGCACTATACTATCACGCATGTCAGGAGCTTAGAGCTTGACCCGGCTGGGACAGTGCTCGGTTGGCGGAAGATACCTGATTGAGGAAAACCACGCTAGCCGACTTACACTAGGTCGAAGACAGATATCAACACCCATCACCGCCTCCGTCGCCACAATCAACATTACCCCCTTAGTTTTCATCTCTTCCTACGACTTCATTACCTTCGCCCGCGTCACATTCATTGCCACCTCACGCTCACTCTGCCACTCATCCACCCACACCGCATTCTCGCTCAAGTCCCTTCAGCCTCTGCCCGTCGGCATTGCGGCCCCCACTCCTCCGTCGCCGCCATCGGCCGCGGCACATCCTCCACTCTTCCCTTCCAGCCACTCGCTCCGACCCTATCTACCGCCCCCGCCCTCGCCCCCGCTCCATTCACGCACGCGTTAACGGGACGACCGCCGCGCCCGCAGGGAGCAGTACCGGCTATGGGCCCGTCGCCCGAGCGACCCCCACGACTCTCGAAACGCTCTGGGGGCAGGGAACCGCCGCAAAGACGCGATATGGAACTGCAGCTGAAAAGCGCCCTATGCCAAGACATGTAAATTTTCAGTTATGTTTTAAGACATTGCCATAATCATTACCATTAGAAAACGCAATAAGATTTTCTCCAAAAAATACATTACTGTTTTCGGGCATCTTTCCATCTTAAAGAATTATTTATAGAATGTAGACTCACATGCACGACTTGTTTAATAAACATAAGATGGTGTCAACGTCATTAATGATTTTCAACACAGGAAAAATTAATTACTTCTTGATTGACGCAAGAAAGAGTTACAATCTTCATCAGATGTTTCAGGAAAAATAATCATTTTGTACTCTCAGTTGCAAAAGACTGGCTACCTAAATCACTAGCTACGTAACTTCTAATAACAGCTCATAATTGATGACAGTGGAGTAATTCAAATGATCCCAATTATATATTCAAACAGCATGCATAGAAAATGACAGAAATAAGTGAGCGAGAACCAATAGCATTACAACGTTGATCAACAAGAAAATTAAGTTACAACAAACGCAGAGAATGGATTCTACATTCTCCTCCGTGATTTGGAAGACAAAAGATAACGAAATTAATAATTCTTCTGTTAATAAAAAATAAACTTGCAATTTTCCTCTTTATAAAGCACATTCATTCAATTCTAATGATTTGAGGACGTTGTTACAGCAATCCCTTCAGTGAAATTACTCGCACCTTATAACATGGCTGACAGTTGTATTATCACAAAATTTTGCAATAAAAATTTTAAAAAATAATACCAAACACTACATTAATGAGAGGTACCACAATATAATCTGAAGTTTCAGTACCCACAGACACATTTCAGGACACTTACACACCGTATATTCCCCACTCTCCCACCGCTGTTTTTCTCACCACTACACACCAGTGGCGGATTTTTGACACGAGCTTAATAGCAGGGCCGCTTTGTGATAGAGAATTCTCGCTACCGGCTGCTTTCATCGAGTGTTTTGGATGGTTTCCTCATTAATACCAGGACAATGCCGAAGCAGTTCCTCTTCGAACAAACGGGCCACGTAACAAGCGCTATCTTTCCTTCGCCTCCCTTTTCCCATGTTCTCCTCTTCTCCCCTTACTTGTACAGTCACTTCCATTCTCTATCACACGCCAGAGAACTCAGAGCATCTCACGGCTGGGGTGGTGTATCGTTGGGGGAGATACGTGGATTGGAAAATCCCCCGCAAGCCAACGTGTAGGCTTTGATTCATGTCCTAGCAGGGGAGGAACACCGCCACTTTCCGCGATAAAACATTCACAACGGGACCAATGCTCATAGCAGTTGACGTGATCGGAGACATCAATCAATCGATTAAACCCACTACTAAACCAAACCAAGCCGCCGCTACTGCCGCCGTCACATCTAGGCCGCCAACCTTTTCCACCTCGGTTGTCTCTACCACTGACACCGTAATTGCCAATCATAGCGCCAATACCGTCGTCACAACTGCCGCCTCCAATCACCACCACCACTACCCACCACCGCTGCATATTGTCATCGACCACACCACTGTCACCGTCAGCCCTATTGCCGCCCTCCCTCACCACCGCCGCCTCTGTCACCCCCTATTCCAACGCTTCAGCCACTTCCACCTCAGCCGCCGCCATCATCACCATCACCACTCCCACCTCCGCCCCCATCCCCGCGATTTAGCGTATCACTTACGACCTGAAAACCGGAGCGGAAACACAGAACGAGCACGCCAGGGGCAAGACACGAACGCGCCATTTCTCTTCACGAAAATTCGCTTCGTAACTACCAAATAATAGTCGCCCCCGCCCCTAAAACGCCGCGCGCGGCGGTGAGCGCAAAAGGGAAGAAGAGGAAGGAGAAGAAATTCCGCGTGCGAGAAAAAAGAACACGAAGGGGAAATACGAAAGCACGAACGCTGCAAGCGAAATTCCGGTGTAAGAAGTTGCTGAAAGTTACCGACAGTCTTGTAATGTCAATGATTAATGCTCCTTGATTATATACTACACAATAGCTTGTTCTGTGCGCGCGACGCTAAACTGTTTCTAGTTTAAGGTTGCATAAGAAAGATGCAGGAAGCGACCATGTTCGCGCAGTCATATTTTTGGTGTCTCACGCGTTCTGTCTAAAGGCGTCTCGCTACTAAATCCGGTCGAGTGTTTTTAGCAGCTAGTTTGTTCGCGAGTCGGTATGAAATCATGTTTAACACAGTTTTCTCTAGTTACGAAAAAATGACCAAGTTGCAAAGTTTATTAATATGACACTCAAATTAAACCTATCTCATTTGCTATTGCGAATGGCACAAAAAGTTATAAATATAATTACAAATACAAGAGAGGGATGCATTAGACACGTTTAGTTGTCCCGGTTTCGTAATTGTTTTGATGAGAGTAATGGAAGTCTCCATGTTACTTTTTTTTCTGACAGCAATCATTTGGGGAAGGGGGGCTCACATAATGTTATGCATTACTTAACTGAATATCCATTCGTTCCAGGAAACGTTCAGAAAAAAGGTAAATCGTAGAACTCTTACTGCGAACAATATTACTTACGTTCGGTGTTTGTTCGAATAGATAGACCTGCCCATTGAAGTCAGATTCACCTGAGTCCTACCTGAATTGAAATTCACTCAACAAAATTTGAAAGATGGTGTAAGTCTGAGAACAAAATTACTCTTTAAAACGCGTTATTACATTAAACATTTACGTAATATTTAGAGGTGTGTAGTTTATGCAAAATTAAATTCAAATTGCGCAAAAAATTATGCAGACAAATTTTAAAACATTATGCTTTTATTATGTGCAAAAAGCTGGTAACGGTACGACTTCAAAAAACCTGTATTTACGCACATTTATTCAGAAAAGTAGCTATTTTAACTAATACTGTACGTTGTATTTGTCCTCAAAGCAACAATGCATTTTTGACACTAATATATTCCTGTTTTAAAACAAAAGGTGTGAGTTGGAGTTTGGGGCATTATAACTCACTAAAACAATTTGCAGCATTAATAATAATGAATTTGAAACGAAATGTTTAAATATATACCAAAAATTAAATCAACAACGAAATTAAATAAAATTCTTATGTACTTGGATTCTTATATAAAAGTAACTCCCTAAGAAAAACGATATACAGTTGTGCAAATTGGGAGAAAAGAGACCAAGTTAGTGCAAAATCTGACAGTGTCTCTGAATTGTGCGCACAATACCGTAAATGGGCTATGCTGCATAAAATGCCTAATTAGGCGAAATTAGGCGCATTATAAAGATATGGTACGGGATACACTGATCCTAAATAAATTGATACATAGTATTCACACCATTTTCAAAAATTATGCGATCACGCAAACGCTAAAAGTGCACACCTCTATATTTTTGTTGTTGTTGTTTTGTTATTTAAGGTCATCAACTTCTAGATTATTAGCGACCACTATTGCTTGTAACGGTATGGTAACTGTGGGGATGACACGATATGATGATGATAGGGGGTGAAAGGACGAACACAATACAATCATGCCCGAGGCGGGACTCGAACCCGCGATCCTTCTGTCCGTGATCGCTGCGGCACTACTGCCTTAGGATCTCGGCCACGGCTATATTTATAGGCTCGAGCGGCTATATCATATATTGTTTACTCCATAATCGCATATTTCTAGAAACAAAAGTAGAAGTGGAGAATTTCAAATAAAACTCAATTACTTTTCAGTTGTAGTTTTTCTTTAGTTTCATCGTTTTTTCAAAGGGTCCGCCGTATCCACATCTGCTGTAAGAGATGAAATTCTACGCGTGAAACTTCGTGAGATCAGTGTTGATAGGGAAGAATTAAACGGATGGAAAGAATACTAAAGTAGGAATCTCAACTTAAATGGATGAACTGAAGTTAAAGGTACGGAATGGGAGAGGCTCACCAAAAAGAGAGAGAAAGAAAGAGAGAACGCACGTAAGAAAAAAAGTGCAATTTTGCGTCAGCATGAAATGAGTATTAAATGGGGTGTAAAATGTGCCTTGAGTAGCAAAATCAAAACATCTCTTCTGGCTTCTCTAACAGCTCCGGTATCCAACCGACCCGGTTCTAAATTGCAGCGCTGTCCTTCTGCGACTTGTGCAAAGATCCATTTCCATCCTTTAAAATCCACTTTCAAAGCAGCTCTACAACCTCCCCCCACCCTTACCAGATGGAGCAGACTTTGAAGCATTTTATCAACACAATTTATCTTCAACTCCTTTACAACTTTATGAACATGTAAGAGAATTTTATTGTGCTAAATAGAGGTCGCTTAAAATGCAGACATTCTCTCGAGGGCTTGTACAGCATTTCATTTAAAACGAAACTTCGTAACAGCTTTTGTCCAATTATAAAAGAAAAGGTCTGTGTTGCGAGCGTAGTTCGCTTCTCCTTTTTCGATAAGCCGGCAAGTCTTGATGTGTTTATGGGCCACCCAAGTGGTTTTCTTCTTATCTTTCTCGGCAATTAACTTATTTCCCGCTGGATATTTTTTCGGTCTTTATCCCTTCTCTCATCGCATCGCAGAGCATCACATTGCGCGAAAGCAACTTGATAAAGACTTTGATTGCGGGGTTTTGTTTGCTGGCAGCGGCGTGACGGTTTTCTGGAACCCGGAGGCGGCTGTGGGAAGAAGCGAGACGTCTGGCGGAAAAAGAGGATGGAAGGAGGATGTTAAGAGTGTAAAGGGTTGAGGGTGTCAAGGGGTGGGCGGGTGCGGGTCGTTCTCGGTTCGCAGCTGGAATTAAAACCACCCTGTTCGCCAACGAAAGTGATCAGATGCGGGTGAACGCCTTTCTCAGAGGTATAGGCACTGTCCTTACCTTTAACGACAGGCGTCGCTGGAAGGCACCTATGGAAAAAAACTTGTTCGAAAGGATGAAGTAACCGACATTCTGAATATCCTCTTGAACAATCATAACAAATTATTTGCGTGTAAATCACACAGTGGCAATGTTCATCCACGATGTTCAGTAGGACTATCTATAGGTTGGGATTCAAAACCATTCTTTATTCAATACCTGGGGAATCAAAGAAAATCTTGATCTCCCGAAGACAAAGGATATTTTTGGCAATTCTAATACACAGAAACACCTAAAAGAAATGAAAAACGACGACACCTAGTCAGAAAGTTTTATAATACACAACCAAATTTATCAATCATTTCTATTGATGAATGTTTCTTAATTAATTCTTCAATCAGAAAATATTTTCTGTCTGTACATGTGAATCTTACAATGTTTATGTCATTCTGTCTAATAAAGTTTCTAATATCAAGACACAACGTAATACTAGATGTAATTACCAAATAACATATGCATGGGGATCATGTTGGGAAATATATAAGATTCGGGAAATTAAAAATTCGTGTTAAAGAAATTAGAAATATGCAGCTTTTCTTTATGATTATACAAATTGTACATGGGTCTTCTTGTTTCCCATTCACTCTCCTCTCATTCTCAACTTTTCTCTCGCATTATTCTCCCTCTCCGCCTTTGCCCTTATCTGTTTCCTCTCCTCTAGATCTCTTTTTTTACTTTCTCCACTCTCTCTTCTCACCCCATACCCTCCCACCTTTCCCCCTATCACTCTCTTAACCGTCCTTTAACTCTCCCTTTCCACTCATTTATTTCTGCCTCTCTCTTTCCCCATGCTCTGATCTCTCATTGTCCCCCTTCTCCCTTTATTCTCCTGCCATAATCGTACCATTTCGCCATATTTCTTCTCTTTTCGCTTTTTCATTCACTACCTCCCCTCTCACTCCTTATCAATCCGATCTATCCCGAGTTTCTCACTGTCACTCTCTCTCCCTTGTATGTCCTGCATCTCCATCTCCATCTCCATCTCTCTCTCTCTCTCTCTCTCTCTCTCTCTCTCTCTCTCTCTCTCTCTCTCTCTCTCTCTCTCTCATGGTTTACGTCTCTCCTGATCGATGGCGAACGCAAGTGCAGCGGGGGAAATGTTTCGCATGGTATTGCAATGAATTGACTAAAATTAAATAAATTCGTAAATTTTTTTGAAATTTTAAAAAGTTTCATTTATTGACATTTATCATTTTGGAGCGTGAACATGATTAAATATTTTGTCTATTATCATTCTATAACTTATAATTTATGACTCCGTTTTTGCAAAACATTAAGAATTATTTTATTAATTAGTGAATAAATCTGGTACGCTCGTAGTGTGAAGGCATTACAAATTACTGTCTCACTGACTCAGATTCTATATGTTTTCGTCTGAGAATAAAACCTTACTTTATTTTTTTACCAATATTTCCAAATGTAATTTAACCTCTACTATTTTTAAGGAGAGTCTGACTGAACGGGTTGGGGGTCTGGTCAGCGAATCGCGAACGACAACGCAGCCCCAAGAGGAAGGGGAGCAGGCGAAAACGAGGGCGGCGGTACTCCACGCAATAGAACCGCCAGCGCCA
This sequence comes from Gryllus bimaculatus, assembly GCA_017312745.1. Classification (NCBI taxonomy): domain Eukaryota; kingdom Metazoa; phylum Arthropoda; class Insecta; order Orthoptera; family Gryllidae; genus Gryllus; species Gryllus bimaculatus. Next base: position 2,525,853 of record BOPP01000066.1, on the reverse strand, counting down.
GCGCCCGTGATGCTGATGTTTATGGAGCCCATTAATGTCCATCGAGGCCTACCGACGCCCCCGTTGTTCGCAATATTTACAACCTGATGCAACGGGCAGATCTGACTATCGGCGCACCGTGCACATTCCAGCGCCGCCACGCGCGCTCCATCAGCGAATCTTCCTCAGTGCCCGCTCCTCCTCCCGCTCCGAACCGCTCCTCGCCTCGCTCTCCTCCCTCCCGGTAACTATCAATTATTTTCCCGCCTCACTCCGCTCCATCGCTTCCGCCGGAACCCTCCGTCGCTCCCCGCCTCCGCCCCCGCGCCGCTCTTCTCCTCGCCGTTCCGTACCCCTCCCACTTCCACACAGACTTCACCATTTGCTACCAAGTCCCGCTCCCACACCATTCTCACCCCTCTCTTCTCTCCTTGCTCTTAGCCCTGCCCCCCGCTTCCTGCCTCCTGCCCGTCCCACTTCTTGCCCTGCTCACCGTTCCGCACCTACCCCGCTTCGTCCCCAAGCTTCTCAATACGATACCAGGCTCCTCTTGTCACCTTGCTCCCTGTATCACTCTTTGTCCCTCTTCTTGACCCGCATCCCGCCCCTTCTCAACCTCTCCCCGACTCGCTTCCCAACCAAATGTCTCATCGCACCTCGTTCTTCCTGCATCCGATATTCTGCCCCTCTTTCTACTCCCGCCCAACCCCTGCTATCCGCCTCGACTCCCACATAACCACCCTACAGATGCGTCGCTCCCCAGCTCCCTGCATCTTCTCGCAGCCGCCTCTTTTCCGTCTTACTCGCCGTATCTTCCATCCTTCGTCTACCCGGCGATGTTTGGCAGTTCGACCTATCCTTTTCGTTCATGACTCCCACTGACCACCTTTCACTTCGATCATACGCCCCTTCGGACACCATCTTTCGACACGCAGCCTGCGATCAACCAGCTCCTTCGACTACCCCCCTTCTGACACCTCGCACCTTCGACACCGCCTTCGACACGCCGCGACTTCGATACATACCACCCGCCTTGACCACCGCCTTCGACCACCGCCCTGTCGACCACCCGCCTTCGAACCACCAGCCCGTTCGAACCACCCCTTCGACACCACACTTCGACCACGACACGCCTCTGCGGACAACAACCGCCTTCGACATAACCGCCTTCGAGCACGGCCGCCTTCGACCCAGACCCCTTCGCCCACGCACCTTCGCCTCCCTGTCCTCCGTTGGCGCGGCTCCTTCTCCGCTCTCTCTCCCGCTCCTCGTCCTTTTCCACCTTCGCTCGCGTCGTTTGGCAGTTCGCCGGGCGTGCCAGTGTCCCGTTCTTCCCGGCGCGTGTGCTCTCCAGCTCGTTAGTCATAAGCTCGCGGCGGGGCGGTCTGCAAGCGCACGCCGATTTTTTTACACCCTAAGTTCAGAGCTTCTCTCTTGCCAACGACGCGCGCTGCGAAGCCCTTGTGCTTCTCATCATAAGTATTAAGTTCGCAGTCGTAATGAGCAGTCACCCAGATGCACGAGGACACATGCCGTTGCTGACTGATGAAAAAGGAAATATGCATACATAGGTGAGGTCCTGCAAAGGCAATGGGAGTCATGTGCATTTTTTTGAGAAATCAATAAAAAGGTACGAATTCGTATTTTTGACATATAACCAGAGCCATGGCTGGGTTGATGTTACACTACTGGGAAGGTGTTTGGAACATGGCTCTTTTAACTGAAGATTATATACTGTCTCCGTTTTACATAATATTTAGATGCCAAAACCTTCGTTTCGAAAATTTTGAAACTTAGTTAGGTTTGGCTTTGCAAGTTCTCATATGTGTATTCATTGTTTTCCAAAGTGTATAAGAACAATAGAAAACATGTAAATAAAAAATTATTTATAGTGTTTAGAATTTCTGTCTACAGGCAACTATTTATTTCTAGAAAAAAAATTGAGCGCTAGCCTTTACAGTGTGAGTTTTATACGAAATATAAAATATGTACGTGGTAGGTACTACAATGTTTATGAGAAGCCGCAAGTGAACAGTGGTACCTGGCAGCCTGAGATAAATTTCGGAGAGGAGCTGGTTAAAAGGAACATAAAACATACCCTCCCAATTCATACATCATTAAGACAAACGTTAAAAAATACGTGATATGATCTATGAATAATAAAATGTGATATTTCGGTGGCACTGTACATGGCTTGTTTTATGAAACATGAGTAAGCACGTGGTTGAGATTAGTTGTATTGCAAACAGCCACTCTTCCCTGATTCCGAGATCGCGGTTTCCAAAGAACAGAGAAGTTAAAGATTGGCAATAAACCCTCTGATGGTGTCAGAGACGTAGCAGAATTACATGGCTTTATATGAAAGGTGATTTCATATAGGTACATTGGCAAATTCCTATCTGAATCGTTCTGTTTCGACGTAAAAATATAATAAAATGTAATAAAAAATGCAATAATATGTAAAATACGCAAAAATATATAATAATAGCAAAATATGTAAAATAAAAATTATTCTAATGCACTCTCTCTAAAAAAAATATTGAAAGAATGTATCTTGTTACTGCAAAATTTTGTATTTATATCGAAATCCATTCCCTAGTTAAAGAATTGAACTTTTGAATTCATTAGTACAGTTATCAATTATAATTAAACTAAGATTGGTGAAAAACTGGTATAATCTGATTTGATCATTGCAAGAATACAATGTGTTTGAACGCCAGTATTCATTATGAAAACGTGTCATACTAGTTTTTAATTGACAGAATCTTTCGCTCACCACCTAACTATTTCTTAATACCTTCACGAAAATTCTTGGACAAAGGTTTCATTTTTGAGTGTTTGTGCCTCACAACATATTTAAGACTTTTATAATCGTCTGTATGTGATGTCCAGGTTTCATTTTCCCTGATAATGCATCTTCAAAAATATAAATAAAAATAATTCCGAAAAAAGTTATCTTTCCTATCTATATTTTTGTCTTTAATGAATACCTGAATGACCATTCATATATTCCTCCAATCCCCTTTTAAATCGATACGGCGATAGGCAGCATCCGTGTCTTATTCCAAATGCCTTTTTCACATGTCTACTAATATTTTGTTCTCACCCTCTGAAGGTCCACGACAGATATCCCGGCAAAATTTCAGATCGTCACTGCGAGCGCAAGTGATGTGGAGTCGCCCACTAGATCTTTTTACAATGTTCAAACGTGTCGGGGCCGTTTTCTCGTCTCTAAAGCGCCGTTTGGCCGGGACATTACCAACGCGCCAGACGACCTGCCGCGCCCAGCTGCGGCAGAGCTCTTGAAGGAACTTGTGAACGGGGCGGAGGATGGGGAGTGGGAGGAGGGGGAGGGGAAGCGGGACTTTAATATACATACGGGCGCCCTCGCTAACGAGCACGTGGGACACGCCGACAGCCGCGGCCGGCCGGGAGAAAGGGGCCCGGCCGCTGTGGAGAACACTAGAGCGAAACACCCTACTACAAAGGCGTAATCTGAAGGCACGGAGCACGAGACTCATTACAAAAATTATGCATTACAAACACTATCAAAGTGACACATTACAAAAATTATCAATGTTCAGGATAACATTTTTACCATTACCGTAGTAGTTTATTTGGCGGAAAATTATCAAAAGGCCGTTTTGTAAACCACATTTTTGGAAGTGGATTGATTGATTGATTGATTGGTTAGTGCTTACCAGCGCATCAACTGCTAAGGTCATTCATTCTCCAACTGTGTTGTGGAAAGTTGGAGGTAATCTTTACCCGCTGACTGGCGAGATCCCACACCGACCTCCGTCAGCTTGCGGGGGCGGGAAATGGAGATGGACAATGGACTAAATATGGACTTTATTTTTATACTTGTTTTTCGCACAACATATATATTTTAGCGGAGTGTAAAATAGACCAAAGTAGGAAATACAATGTACTCAGAAAATTAGAAGTATTTAAATAAAGGTTAAATAGTGAAGTGTTTTCTCAAAGCTTAAGAACGTCTCTATTAAATGAAAAAAATGAATTTTCGTTTTAGAAAAATAAAAAAAGATACACGTAATATTTTCGTATAACTCGACAATGAATTCCCCTTAAATAAGACTTTCTCCCACTGTCTGTTCACTCAAAGCTATCGGGCGACTCGAGGGGTTTAGAAGAACTCTACCACGTCTTCCCGACCGGCCGCGAGCCCTAGAGGCAGGCGCGGCCACATAATACGTTTTTAAAACTCGCACTTAATACGGAGCAATTTACGACCTCATTTCCGCACTCACACACACACACACACACACACATATTCACTCACACCTGCGCCGCGCGTTATACAAGTGCGCTATGTCGAGCATAATTGTAACTTGGAGGCCAGTTTACCAAATTAACCAATTCTCGGGAAGTTGAGTGTTCTGAGAGACTTAGATAAGCAAGTGTAATTCTCGCACCTGCTAGAGGGGGGGAGAGGCGTGGCACGAGAGACGCGGGCGTAAGGAGGTCGGAAGCTCGTCGAGCAGGGAGGGGGCGGGGACGAGAGTGGAACAAAGGGAAGGGAACCAGAACGATTGGACGGCTGCGGGGAGATGGAACGGCGAAACCGAACGGGTGGAGTGGAACAGAGTCCTGGGTCGCTAAGGGTGTTATTATGGACAGCGAGAAGAGGATAGCAAAGGGAAGAAGGATGGAACATAATTCAGAGTGGCAAAGAGGAGGGTGAGGGGCAATAGTGGGAAATGAGAGTGTGGGGAGGAGGAGAGACCAATCCGTTACAGCTTTTAATCCGCGTCGCGTCGGGGCGTGGCCCACCTAGAAGACTAGTGTGTGGAAGGAGGCGGGAAAGAAACGAGAGGAGACGGAGAAGTGGTAGGTGATAGGAGGCGAGGAAGTGCGTGGCGATGGAGGGGAATCGGTAGAATGAGCAGAAACAGGCGAGACGATTACAACGTTCGATTTGCGAGAAGATTTGGTCTGTAAAAGACGGGGTGGAGGTGAGATGAGGCGTTGGAGGAGAGACGAAGGGGAGGAGATAGGAGACGTGGATGAGGCAAGGAATGGGCGGAAAGAGTGAACACAGTAGGAGGGTTAAGGGAGCTGAGGGAGGAACGGGAAAGCGTGGAGAGAACAGCGGTGAGATTGCGTGGAAGTACGACCGGGGTGGGGGGAGCGGAGAGGGGTTGTGGACGGGGCGCGGGATGAGGGGGCGGGGCGGCCACAGGGAGCGCGTTGGCAGCGCGCGAGGGGGGCGTGCCGCATGATGGAGCTAAATTATTGTGGTGTTTACGGCGGCGTACGCTCGTCTGATTGTGTTGGCTCTAACTATACGCAATTTATAGCGCACGAGCGCGGCGCGACGGCGGCGTTGGGCGCGCGACGCCAAAGCACCGCCCGCACACGCCCACCGATGCGCGGAGCGCCCGCCATCGCGGTCGATGAGTGGTGTCGGTCGACGGTGCAATCTATTTCATTTCGAGAGTTCGAAACACTCGACAACCCAATTTAATGTTCGTGTTCCTGAAAAATCATTTTCATAATGGTATCTTCGCTTTGTGCAATATCGTTGATTCAAATGTGGTAGAAGTACCCAACATCACACGCCCGCCTATAATGACCCCTTCCACTATCTACGACACTTGGTGGCGGCAATTTAAACATGGATACATCATCAAAAGGTTTTTGATGTAGACGAAAAGATCGATGTTTCTTTACAAATATATCGATCTGGGAAAAAAATCGAAAGCAGAGCATTGGTGATATAAAATCGTGTTTCTTGCTTGAAAATATCGATGTTTTTAAATACATTGATGTTTTTTGCCATCCTTAACTACTCTCCCCTTCAACTACTTCACTCTTTATGCGCGCTTCGAAGTCCGTGTCTCTCACTGAACATCTTCCATTCCATCCCCCACCTCTTCGACCATCCGCTCCTTTCACCACCCACTCAAACCACCCACCCCTTTGACTACCAATCCCTTCAATCCCCCACCGTTCCCTCATCATTCCAACCACCCTCCATTCCCACCACCCACCATTTCAACCACCCACCATACCAACCACCTACCATACCAACCACCTACCATTCCAACCACCCACCATTCCAACCACCCACCATTCCAACCACCCACCATTCCAACCACCCACCATTCCAACCACCCACCATTCCAACCAACCACCCCTTCAACTGCTTCATTCTTCGACCACCCCTTTCCGTGGGCGTCCCCTTCCACCGCGCTTTTTTCGAACACGCCCCATCATTGTGAGCGCCCAGCATCAGAAAGATCCTCCGGACTGAACGCAGCAAAGGCGCCGCCAGCGGCGGGGAGTCTGGGAGCGCGGGGCGGGGGTGCGGGGCAGGGCGTGGTGTGGTGTGAGGCGTGGGAACGTCCACGAGGAGGTAAAAAGCGCAGCGACGGTTGCGCGCCCGCGGTAAAAGGCGGAGTGGCCTGGCCGAGATTGCCAGCTGGACAGGTGGCGCTGGCGAGTGCCTGCAGGCGGCCGGACGTGAGTGCGCTGAATGAGTTCCCGTGCTCCCTGGCATTCGCCGTGCTTTAGACAGTATGTACTCTCGGGAAGGCTTTTGTAGGAGGAGGTAGCTGTTAACTCGTTTCAAAAGCAGTTCGATAGAAAAGGTAGATTCTTCACTTGTAATTCTCTGTAAATTATTTCCCGATCGATAATTTACGGATACATATTTTTCATTCAAAGATAATCCATTTTTATAGCTTTCTTCTGACACAATTTAAATTATTTTAATATCCGGTTATAATAGTACAGAAGTAAATTATAATAATATCTGGTCGTGAAAAAGAAAACGAGTTTAATTTATTTCAGATTTTTCTATTGGAATTAATATCTGATTATGAGATTGTCCAAAAATGCGAGCCTTCAGAATTTGTAGTCACCAACTTGTCCGCACTATTTGTGATCTTGGCTTATTTTTTTATTTGCCTTTATAAATATCACATATTTCTCACAATTATAATATTTTCTCATCTACTAATGCAAAACTCTTCTTATAATTCAAAACCATTCTTCGTTCATCTTTGTGTATTTCAAAACTGAAAAAAAATGTATAGGCCAAAGACAATTTCCTGACCAAAGGAAGCTCACATAAAAACAAAATAAATATTACTTGAGTCAAATTATGTATTTTAATGTATTATTAAGTTTCGCGGTATTACGAGAGTAAAACGCGCGATAAAATGATCTAATGAAGATCGTCCTAAAACACAGGAACAAATAAAACCGAGGTGATTCAACGCGAAATGCGGTTCAGCGGTGAAGCAACAATGCGAATTCAATTTGCAACTGGGATGCCGCGGGCTAACCGTTCTGTTCAGTAGCGGTTTCGTCGAGGTTGGCCCTGCCTACCCGTCACCCACTGCCCTCCGCCCGCCGCCCTC
>BOPP01000066.1:2506489-2518427 GCA_017312745.1 Gryllus bimaculatus | reverse complement strand
CTGCCCACTGCCCGCCGCCCGCCGCCCACTGCTTACCACCCGCTGCCCGCTGCCCGCCGCCGGCAGACATCGCCCTACCCAACTGCGGCGCACCGAGCGCGCACACACGCTGGAAATAGTTCTGCGCCACCTGCCCCCGCCCCCCTGCGGGAATTTCGCAGAATCGTGTCATTTTAATTAATGTTCGCCGGATCGATATTGAATTTAAGCAAAGCCGAAATCGCCCCGCGGCCTAAAGCTCACTTTATGTTCCCGAAGGCCGCCTAATATCGGTTCTATGATCCCGTTTTCCGTTAACTTCGTTGAATTAATTTGCATTTTATCTTCCATTTTTTTCGAGAGGAGGAGGGTGGGCTACTCATCACAGAGCCCCACACTCCAATTAAGAATAGCCCAAGTTTGGTTACGCAGTTTGATGGCGATGATGCACGATTTTGCAAATGAAAACGCCTGATGAAACTTTTTTTATCTTTTTCACAGACAATTATTGTGGAAAGCGTGTTTTGCAGTTTTGTTGAGGAGCATAGCTGGATAATTTAATGAAACCTTGGAATTTATGGTTGAGAATATAATGAGCGCAGAACAAAATAACGAAGACGAAATAATAATCTCTCTGCTTGTAAGCACGAAACTATTTAATAGAAAATAATTTTAATTTTAATGAGATGAAATATTCGAATGCAATATTTCATCAACGAAACCCGAACAATGAACTGTGTTTCGTAGTACACCAGAATATTTTTCACACATATTCTTGAAATTATTTATTAATAACAGACACCTAAAACAATATATCATCTCATATTTACGTAAAATATGGGTATAATAGACGACAATTTGTAGCCAAACAAACGCAATATCTGTTATTTCTCTTTTTAACCCTTAACCCCGTCCGGGATAAATGATCTCAATGATCCCAACGCACATTTTATGATTTTTATTACTTTTTAATTCGTTAACAATGTCGATGTTTAGTATAGGTTTTTTCTCATTAACAACTTGAAATACCTCTTTGGAAGAGCATTTCTTTTTGGTTTGTATAAGGAGTGTCCAAATGAAAAGAAGACCGTAGTCAGAGCGGCGTTGTGTGAACTCGACGTATGTGAACGTGATTGACGATAGATAGCGCGGCGGTTTTTCCTTGTTGCACAGGCGGAGAAGAGAACGCGTTGTTTCCGCAGTTCGTGGCGTGATGGTTGCCTCCACAGCGGCTCAAAGACCAGTGGGCGAGCTATCTAATGGGATAGTGCTGCTCTAGGACAATGCTAGGCCTCATGTAGCCAAGAAGACACTCGCTCTCCTTGCAAAGTACGTTTCGCTGGGAGGTCCTGCAATAACCTCCTTACAGCCCTGATATCTCTCAATGCAACTCCCATATCTTTGACTCCTTAAACGCGTTTTTGAAAGGTCAGAGATTCACCTCCGACGAGGACATGCAAGCCACTGTTGAACACTGAATCCGTCCACAACCCAGGAGTTGTTATACAAAAGCCATCCACTCCCTTTCAACTCAATTGGATAGGTTCATAAATGTAAATGACGATTATTTATAGGTGTACTGTTCCAAATGTAATTCGCATGTTCGCATTACAGTTTCTTTCCATGTCAATGTAGTCTCCTTTTCAATTGGATACACCATATACTAGTTTCATAACGGCATCCATTTATTCCTGTGGTTACGTCCTTAATCCTCTTGATAAAGTGTTCTTGTAAAGTATCTTGAGGTTATGTAAAAAGTAAGCGTCGGTTGTCGTATTTTTATGAACTTGTGTTTAAAGGAGTGCCATATAATATTAACTAAAAACAATGACAGATTAACGAAAACATATTTATGGAAAACATTTAACACTAAATTGAATTTTTCTTGAGGAAACGTCGTTATCGCTATTGGTAGTCGAAAAATTAAATATTAAATAGCAGACTCCGGTAATACTTCTGGAAACATTACAGACAACATTTGCAAAAGCAAGGCTTGAAATTAGCGATCATGAATAAGTTATGAATAGGAAATAATTAGAAAAGTTGACAAAGTTAAGTATTTATTTTCAAGCAATTGCATGGTTTTCTTTTCAACATTTTGATTGGGGAATTAGGTAAATGTGTTCCATTCCAAAACTATCTAGTGCAAACACAGTAAATCTCTTCACATCGATCCTACACATTCCTCGCATCCTCCGAATACACAGCTCCGTCCTACTTCCGACGGCATCGTACATTGGCGCGCCGGTGCTCCTCAAACATCGATACCCTATCACTTCCGCTGCCCTCATTGCTGGCCCGGCCCGACCCGGCGCGGCGCGGCGCGTCCGCCCCTGCGCCGGAAGGCACACAGCGCTGTTGATCCGTGGCCAGCGACTCCGCCGTCGGCACCTGTGCTATCCCTTGTGTCCACAACTGCGACCCGGTTCCCTCGCTCGCCTCCTCCCTCGCACCTGCCCTTCGGCCCAGATCGACGCACCGCGCATGGAGACGCTTGTGTGCTCGCCGCGGCGACGGTGCGGAGCGCGCGGCAAGGGGCTTGACTTAGCGTTGGGAAACAGTCGATAAGGCATGGAAGTCCAACCAAATTGTTTGTAAATGGAGCGCATCCTATAAATCCTCGAATACCGATCCTTCAATTCCTCGACTACCAATCTTAGAACAACTACAACAATTAGTAATCCTAGAGACTAATCCTACAAATACTTGAGTACCAAACCTACCATTCCACAAGTGCGAATCCTTCAAATTCCAGATTACGAATCCATAAAATCCGCGGGTTCGAATGATTCTAAAAATTGAAAAGAGCATAGTATGAAGGTGACAATAATTACAAGTACGAAATTCAAAGGATTCGTTATCAATAAAAATTTCATCGGCGTAAAATTATATTTTTTTCCACTCTTGCGTTTTTTCAGTTTGAGAAAGATACGAGTATACAAGAACTCCAAAATTTGAATGCCCCATTTCAATGACTATAGTTTGTTTCCTTCAGAAAAACAGTCTCTCGAGAGACAATCGAGGTTCAGTGTAGCCCCAATTTTTGAAGCTTGTAATTTCTTCGGCAATGGAAAGTTATCCTTAAGAGAACGGGTGATTGACCTGTCGCTTGGCCTGAAGATTAGGAATGGCGACTAGATGAGGGAGGGAAGGTGGCCCGTTGTTTGGGTTATCGGTCGAGTGCGAAGTAAGGCAACCGATCAGAAGCAACCATAGCAAATACCGATCTCAGCTATCGGTCTCTACAATTTTAATTTCGTAAGCATTTCAACGTAACTGGTGAAGAAATTACTTTTTTATTACTTTTCGAATTCCCTGGAACATGTCTATCAAGTCGCGGTCTCGCAAAGTTTTGTTATCGTAGCCTCTGGTTTTGAAATTAAATGATACAAAACGAAACTAATTAATTTCCTGTTCGTTTCTGGGAAACGTTCAGACAATTAATTTCCGTCTCAGTAACCCTTCATTGCAATCATAGAAATCTGCGAGTCCTGTGTCGATTAAGTGAGTACTGATTCCGCATGCGTCAACTATAGAGGTCATTATCCTGTAAGTGTAGTGCAAGCTATATGATGGTGGTGGCAGTATTTCTCCCCAGCTGGTACGTTATCTTACACGTGAAACGTACACCTGGGATTATCTCTACTCGTGTATACCGCCTCAACCAAGGTACGATCTGAGCTCCGGTCCTGTCTCTCGACATGTGTGCTAGTCTTACGTATGCCTCCTGAGTGTGTAAGGGAGCACGAATGGGGAAGGAAATACGTGAAGCACGTGCTCCATGGCGCATTTATTAGGTTATGCTTCAGCATTCACCTGATATTGATGGAAAAACCTCACGAAAAATACAAAATGATCTCAGCTGACCGATCGAATTCTCTTCCACTCAGTAGTTGCGTTCTCCCCAGCTATCTACCTAGTCGACATATCGGCACGTGTTAACTCGGACCCTCGGTCCTCCCTAGCTAGTCGAAACTTGGTCACCGTATACACTCGTATCTTCAGACCTCCCGTTCTGCGATGGCATAGATGCCGCTGGGCTGCCGTCGTCGGCGCTGCGCAGTGCGTTCGCGTTTCACGGGTAGCTTTCTGCGCACGCAGCGCTGGCGCGAGCGGCCTTGGGCGTTGGGCGCAGAGCTCACGGCTTTCCACACGCAGCAGAAAAAAGCGCGAAGCGAGCCCACAGCTGAGCGCAAACGCAGCACAGCACAGCACATGGGCTACTGCGCGCAAGCAAAGGAGAACGGAGTGGGAGCACTCGCACGCACTATTAATTCTAGTTATGATGCAGGCGTATGTCATACTCTTTGGTCAGTGTTGCGCAGTTGCGCAATTGCTGATGAAATGTGGTTGACGTTATTTCACTCATTGGTCATTCGTTCACTACTACACACATCTCTGATTTGCATACGCGTCTTTGGAGTGTTTAAGTACAATATGAATTAAGAGTGTCCTTTTGCAAGGCAAGTAAGTTTGTTTTTTGAATATTATATTATTATATTCAAACTCTACGTAGAAATAAAAATATTGGGAAAAGATTGAAGGCATATATTGCAGGCTTGTAATTTTATTGCTCTGAGATCTGACAGAAAATTGTCTAAACACACTACTTACCTGAGAGAGAAAATATGCTATATTTGAGATTTGAAAAAAAATGAGAGCTACACAATATCAGCCAGTTTATATTAAAGTGCCAGCTACCGTTATTCATATATCGCATTATTTTATCTCCGTCTGTTCTCTGCCACCGGGAACATACTTTACAACCTCTGCCCCTTCGGCATGCAATTTTCCAGCGCGGCTCTTTTCAGCCTTCCAATTATTGGCTTCCAGAACCCTTCCCAGCGCCCTTGGGCATCCGGCCTCTCTCGTCGGCCGATCCCTTTCGCCCTCCACCCCTGCCGCCGACTCCCCAACGCGCCCTGCAGCCTATCGGCGACCCACCCCGCCACTTTCGCCTCCGCCACCATCCCGTCCCCGGCCTGCAATTCCCCGTGCCATGTCCTCATTTCTCTCAACCCTACCTGAGGCATCACGCCGCTGTCCCACAGCAGCCGTCTCAACTCGCTCACGTCTCACCGCCACCCGTCTCACCGGCTCCGTCCTCACCGCCGCCGTCCTTTCCCAATACAAAAAATACGCACCACCTCTCAACACGCTCCCGCTCTCATTGTTCTCACCCATTGGCCGTTCTCACTGCTCCCAGCAAACAAACGCCACGGCGAACCTCACCGCACGTTCCACACTCACTGCAGACGTACTTCCCCCTTCGACCATCATCCCGCCCGTTACCACATCCGCCATCACCATTTCCCCACGACCACATCTACATCCTCCCCATCGCCGCTGCCGACACTAACCAGTATATCCCCGCGCCCCCATCCCTCGCCTTCCTCATCAGCCCGGTCACTCGCCCACCCACACCCCGCCACGCGCGCCGGCTCCGCTGAAATTGAAAGGCCGCTGGTCAAATTCCAGGACGTATGGCGGCCATTTTGTTCGCGCGCCGCCGCCGCCGATCAATAAGCGTGCGGGCGCTCCGGGGCGCGCGGCGGTGGCGGTTGCAGCGCCCGACTCGCGACCACTCGCTCTGTCGCAGCGGCAATGCGACCGCGCTGGGCTGGCGACACGCGATAACCGCGCAGCACTCTGTTCCACGAATCGGCTTGCCGCTTGCAACAGCCTACACGCGAGCTCGCGGACGGATTCTGAGGACGACCTTTTCCGGTCCAAGTTTTAAACAAAAAAGGCTTATTCTATCTGGAGACATAAAGAGGAAACGAATAATGTCATCAATCACAATATTAAAAAAACCTTTTTTAATAAAATGTAGCAAACAATGAAACAAAAAAAAATTGGTTTCGGGAGAATATTCGCTATTTTCAGAAGTGACAACCACTCTTAGATCACATGATCAAACAAGACAGCAGAACGAAGATGAGTCAGAGATGCGAATACAAAAAGGAGCCATAAGTGAGAGGTTAAGTGAGGGGCGGGTAAAAGAACACAAATATGTAACATATGAAATGTTCTGAGAAAGCGTACGAGTGCACTTTCTCAATATTCTTTGGTTTTGAAATAGAAGAGTGTTGAAGTGTCTTGGACACCTGATTTGAATTTAGCAGGTCACAAAACAAATATGTTGCAGCATTCGAAAAATGTACTAACCGTACACAGATGAATTGAAAATTAAAAATTTGAGTGTGTTGGGGTAATTCAGACACGGGTTCCGACTTAGCGGGTCTAAATACACCAGTACACTATTTTAATGGATGGCAATTAGACTCAAAACAATAGGAGAAAAATCTTCGAAATGGAGTTTACAATAACTCACCTTCTCGATTTAACAAGGAAATTTGAATGATAAGAGTGTATTCTTATTTTTTTAAGCTCCATAGGCCCTAGCGATTGTCAAGTGGCTCTGCCCTCTTTCCCCGCCTCATTCCAGCAACGCTAGGACCACAACCATCGGCAGACAAAACGCAAAGATCTCAGTAATCTAGCAATCGACTTTATACTTTATACTTTTATACTTTATAAAATATATATCATATCAATATGCCCCATCCCCAAAGACGAACACAGAATAATTTACAGATGCGCGGTTAATGAATTAACGTAAAACGGCTGAAGGTAGAAAAGTTGGTAGAACTGTTGAATACAAGAATACCAAGGAATACGATTTTTCTCTGAGCTTAATAATCCAGAGTAAATAATTTGAAACAACGATTCCATTGCGACTAAAATATATTCTTCATAAAAAGACTCACAGATATTTTTTTTAACAAATCTTCGTATGCCCTACATTTTGATTAAAGTACATAATACGCCAGTAGAGGAATTTTAGAGCGCGAATAATGGTAATTTCCATTGTTTATGACTTTGTTATGATTCAAAAATCTTTTATAAAACCGGCTTTTAATATTAGAAAACAAAGTAGGAGAATATTCCAACTGGTAATAAACTCTCAGGAGTTTAATAATAGCAAAACCCAAGCGTGAATATAAACGCATTTATATTAAAAATATTAGTAACGCCTTAAAACTATATATTCTGATGCTATTTACCGAAGTGTGGCAGACACGTAATGCGAGGGTGGGGCGAGATTTAAAAACATTAAAGATATTTCAACGATGAATCAACGATAAATATAAAAATAAACATTATAAAACTAGAATATTAAAATAATCTCCTCTGGTGCAAATGTATCAAAACACTACGAAACCTCTGAAAGCGTGAAGTAAAATGAATGGATTATAATCTCTAAAAGCTGAACCCGTAGAGGTGGGTGGCACTGCGCCTTTTTTATGAAGCAATGTTCAATACGGCTTCTCGCAACAAAAACAAATTAAAAAAGTGCCCTCTCTTCACAGCTTCACACCGTGCCACAACAACTCGACGCACTCGATTCAAAAGTTCCGTACTTCGCCAGCCCCATTTGAATTCATGGAACTAGCCCTCTACATGGTGACAACTCAAACCTCTCCATTATAAATGGGTTTCGTATAGCACGCTTTTATGCTTCGCATACAGCATTCTAGGATTTGGGGAACGGAGATTTTAATATCGAAACATTTTTGTCAATAGGCGCTTCTCAGCAATTCATTGTCGTCAACTGTGAAGAATGTAAAAAAATACCTTGTAAATCATACTGAAACTTTACACAATAGTAGTAGTTTTTATTGTCTGTGTATCGTAGAATTTCGCAGCATAGTGAACTAAAATGAAACTATATTCTTGAAATATATACAAATATTGTTTATAATGAATGAGATAATTGTATCATGTTTATGTTATATTCTTCCTATAATGAATTTATTTTCCACTCTGAAAATATCCAATTTTTGTGTTGAAATTCCCTCACATCAATAGATATTACTTCGAAACACGAACGACTTGTTAATGTAAACGTTTTTTCTTACAGGCATGTATCGGAGAACAAACATTTAAAAGTTTAATTTTGCATCTGCTTGGAAATCATGT
Organism: Gryllus bimaculatus; assembly: GCA_017312745.1. Lineage (NCBI taxonomy): Eukaryota > Metazoa > Arthropoda > Insecta > Orthoptera > Gryllidae > Gryllus > Gryllus bimaculatus. The sequence goes on along the minus strand of BOPP01000066.1, from coordinate 2,510,465 downwards.
CTTCTAGTACATTCCTTCTCGTGTGTTGAGTTCTTGACGACCCTACATTTTGTTAGACCAAGCACAAGAGAACATAAAACAGTTTCTGATGTAGGATAGAATTATTTATTTTTATTGTTTTAATTTACTGTCAAAAAATACCGAGCGACAATTTTGTTTGATCACAAACGAACAAAATTAGGCGTTGTTTTGATACAACTATGACATGACTATAACTAGAACTGTTATGTCTTAGCAGCACCGGACGTTACTATACATTAACTTTGTCAACAATTATTGATAGATTGATTGATTCCTGGTGATTCAGGGTACTTCAACTTCTAAGGTCATTTGTGTCGTAAGTGTAGAGCGTGGTTTTCTAGGGATGTGGCTGAGGTCTTTCCGCCGCTGTATGGCGAGATTCGGCCCCGATCTACCGTCGACTAGCGGGGTATCACCCACTAGTTGAGAACCACCAGAGCCGGAAAAGCTTTAAGCTCCAGACCGGTTTCACAGCATGTGTGGTAGTACAAAACATGTTAGTGTAAGTGTGTGTAAATAAGGGAAGAGGATACGACAAGGAAGGTACGATCGCACGCCGGGATTGATCGGAGAAACGACGGAAAAGTATCAAGCAGAGCAGCCGGTCGCTAGAACTCTCCCAGAAGAAACGATTGAATTCGACCTAGCTGACAAGATAGTGTCGATAATCCAGTCATCGTCAGGACTCGAACCTCGGACCTACCGGTCAGAGGGACTGCAGTGACATCAGCTTATGCCCTGAGACATCTCTCCCGGTCAACAATGAATTTAAAGATATTATATTCCGTACTACTACCGTTTCAGAATCTTAATGGTTAAATTTTGAAATTTATATTTAAAATTTAAATTTATTTCTGATTTTATTTAAATGCCCTTTATACATTTTGTTGGCTATACGAAATTAAATTAGAGGAACAATAGCATCTGGAACAAAAATTATTTTGAAATTGCAATTCCACGATAACTGTTCATTTATCCTAATATTTATTGACACTTTGTCAGGTATTCGGTTTACTTCTTTATTCAATTTTAATGTTTGAAATGCATAGAAAAAAACCAACTGCGTAACACGACAAATTACAAACCCGTATTTAAGGTTACTTTTTATGTTTTTCTCCCCCTTCAGAGAGAAGCTATTTTCTTGGATGGCATAACCGCTTCTCATCTGTTCCAGTCTACTCACGTGGATCACATCAGAAAGGGCGCGGTGCCACTTTCTGGGCAACCGAATAAATCTTTATTTTTTTTATCTGTCCGACGCACGAGTTAGCATACAACTGACAAGGAGAAACGACCTGCACAGAATCATTTTTTACACTGCCAATTCTCGAATTCCCCTAGCTATTTTTTTTGGCGATTGCAATGCTATTCAGATAAGAGACATTGTTATCCGGTGATTTATAGCTGCAACTCAACTTACTGCCACCAGATAACAGCAGTGCAGCGGGTCAGCCGCTCACCCCTGGCCGGTGGCCGTTTTTAATAGTATTAAGTCCCAGATGGAAATGAAATGCCGGGTTCGAAAAAAACGATCGGAAGCTTAAAGCGCGAGGTCGCTCAATTGAATAAGGTGTTTAATTAATCTAGAAACAGCGAACTGTCGATGGCACCCTATAGGCAGAGCTCTCTCTTCGGTTGGCCCTTCACCTCCGGACCGGCTTAGGTGGCTCAGGACATCAATTGCAGGGCCTATGACCGAGAGGTCCTAGGTTCAAGCCCCAAAAGTGACAGGATTTTCGACACTAGCTAGAAAACTAAGTCGAATTCAGCTATAGCTCAGAATATCGGCTGCTCTGGTCAATAGTCTTCTGTGGATTCTCCGATCAACACCAGGTAAATACCGGAGCTGCATCCAAACGGGCTGCGGTCCACGTACGATCTTTCCTTCGTCTTCCTTGCCCTGTTATCACCCTTACACACGCTTACATGAACTACACTACCACACCGGTAGGGAGCATAGAGCTTGTCCCACCTTGTACGGTGCCCTGTGGGTGGGAGTTTTCTGGTTGGGTTTTCCCACCTCTCGAGGAAACCACATCTACTACACTTACGAGACGAATGACCTTGGTTGTTGACTCACCCGTAATCTCCAATCAATAAATGAACCTTCTCCTCCGTTACAGCTAATGGAAAAAGTGGTGTACATTTCTTCAGACGAAGAGTAAGAGTGTTGATTTACTTTGGGATACTGTTGGTTTGGAGGTTTGAGAATATACTTGGATAAGAAATTAAGAATTACCTGCTGTTAAGAAAGAAACAAATGTTTTACAAATAACATTTATAGCTGAAAGTTTGAGACCGAAGTTCGCACCAGTGCCCGATTTGAAAGGTAAAAAAGGTAATAAATGTTTGTGGACGAGGTTCTAAATTTGAAGGACAGAAGCACGCTATCTATTTTAATCCCATCAATTAAATATCTTATATTCCTTCTTTGTGTTTTTAAACACTTTTTGTAACAGAATAACAAATACAGCTGACTTTTCCGAGGATTGATTTCTGACAAAAACACTTCGACTGTGCAGTTTTTAACGACGGCTAAATGAATACAATTTGGCTGTTCAAACAGAAACTACAATGAAAAGTATTTACATATTAATGTATTTATCAATATAAGTGTTAATTAGGTTAATACAAGCAATTGCAATAGTTTATGGTGGGACAACAAAGTGCAATATTGTTTCGAACACGCATTGCAACTTGCATCTTGCTCATTACGACTTTCTGAAAACTTCGTAAACCAGAACTTTACGCATTCTGAGGCAATACACCACCCGGGTCACGTAACCATCCGAGTACACCAGCTCTCGACCGCCCTCGGCGCTTCTTAGACTCCTAAACGAATTCCATGCATTTTGCCGCTCGCCATTACCGCTCGCGGTGGCCGGCAGCGTCATGAATTGCTAAGCACCAGCGCTCTCGGTAAATGCCCCAGGTGGTGCAGCCTATGCAATTGCATTGGCGGCGAACGGGTTACATCGGCAGGGGGCGGACACTGTGTGACCAAATGACGAAGACGTAGTTGAATCTAACATGACTTCACTTTTATGTTGGTTGACGTCTGCATTCAAATTTGGCACGTTCATAATAACGACCTTTTATTTCTAACACCAAATACTAAAAAGAACTAATTAAATGAAGGTTAAATGTTTATTTAAGTTGCTTAAAACCTGTAAGTAGTGAAACCATGTACGTTTTCCTACGTTTCCACACGTATAATGCAGAGTCGTGAAGTACGTTCGTCCGTCAATAGTGCGTTCATAAGAAATAAGTATTAACATTTGGAAAATATGTTGTACAGATTAACTGTAAATCTAACTTGATCAACGTCATATAAAAGATTAATAATTTAATTATCTCTTTAGATCTCTTATATTTTATTATGATTACTATTTTAAATTATTATTAAATAATTTGCGACCCTGAATAAATTTCGTTAATAGAAATGTATCGATTTCGCACTTAATTACAAAGTACAAGATTAAGTTTTTGACGAAGCTCGTTAGAAAGCTGATATTCTGAAGGATATATCAACTCACAGGCATTTCACGTAGTTATATATAATTTTAAAACGAGCAGAATGTGCTCTCTTATTTTATTTCTAGTAGAATAGCAAAATGTACACTTTGTCAATGTGAAATAAAATATGCTTTCTTTCAGAAGCAATCCATTATTGTAAAAATGTTTACAATACTTATTCAAAAAATCCACGAAAGCACAGTTTAGCTTGCTTTCTTCTCAGATACAAGTGCACCGCCCGGGAATCCCTAAAACAAATTCTTATTTTTATTATGTTGGACACGTTTTTCTCTGTTTGTGACACTATTCTGTGTCGGCAGCGGCAGTGACGACGATGTGAGCAGCGGGGGCGGGGAGGGCAGCGTGGCGACGGAGGCGGCAGGGTCGGTGGGAGCGGTAGGGCCGGCAGGAGTGGCAGGGGTCGGTGTTGGTGGTAGAG
>BOPP01000066.1:2466318-2499691 GCA_017312745.1 Gryllus bimaculatus | reverse complement strand
TGAAAACACTAGCCAGATTGAAACGTAGAATTCTGCTTCTGTCTAGACGGGAATTTTAGCTAATGGCTGCGCTGATCGGTAGTTCTTCTTGGTTTCTCTAATGAATACTAAGTGAATTCTGGAGCAGTACTCTAACAAACGGTCCATGGAATTCGTGCGATATTTTCTTCTTCTTCTTTATTATATCCTCTCCCCCTACTCTGTCTTAAACATACACACACACACACACTGACATTTACAAGTACGTTCGTAATACACTATCACACCCATTGGAAGACTAGTCGGGAGCTTACAACTTTCCCTGGCTGTGGCTGTGCCCCGCTTGGGGGTATATGTGGTGAAAGATATCCACCAAAAGTCGAGTTGTAGAAACGCGCCGGATCTCACCGTCATGCAAGGGAGAAGCACCGTTTCCAACCACGATAAAAAAATTCACCGCGGTAACAGGACTAGCAATTGACACGCCCGAAAACATCAATTAATCAATTCAATATCAATACGGACATCGATTCTGCAAACAACGGAACGTCTACGGGGGTACTTCCCATAAATGCGTGTGCCTGTAGTTACCGTTTGATAGGCGTGAAATTTAACAATGAAGCTCTTTTGTTTTCAAATTGCTCGCATATAAAGTGGAGTCTTTTCTTGTCTCCACTGCTTACAGCTTGAAGAGACAATAGCTCCCTTTTTTGGACAAATATTATGAAATAATGGAGCCGCTGGTTGAATAGTTCCAGGTGTGGCCATTTATCGAGACATTTTATGAGCTTCAACAAGCAAGAATTAATGTCAGTGGCATCTCAATGACTGCTCATTGGGTCAAAGAGTACGTTCAGTATTATACGCATTTACGTATAATGGTATACGCCGGCAGACGTTCACAGGAAAACAGCAACACAGCACGCATTCACAACAAAATACATCGAAAATCAGAAATTAGAAGTAAACTTGCAGGCAGAGACCTTCTGGAATCTGTTAGCTATAAAAGGAGAAACCACGGAAAACTACCGATCAGAGCAATCCACCGGTAGAATTCTCGCCCAGAAAACAACTGATTATGAACTATTAAGCCGTCCTGTACCAAAAATCCTGCCACTTTCGGGACTCGAACTGGCACTGGCAAACCGCAAGCCACGAGGTCCTCGAGCGATCCTCTGCGCCGCCAGCGCCAGCGCGTGCGGTCGTCTTCTGCTGCGCGGGACGAAGGCGTCGAGCACGCCCGTCCATTTCACGTCGCATAAACGTCACGACCCTCACTCTATCCGGAGGCAGCGGGCGGGCGAGGAGGAGACGGCCGAGCCGTACTGTCCACCCCGCCCCCGCGCCTCCGCACTTTATGTACGCGCTGATTTACACTCGACACGTACACACACACGCCGGCCTGCCGAGGGCGCCTTTCATGGAGGATCCTCGCCGCGCGCGTCGCGGCCGTCCTTATTGGGCACAGAATTTACACGTTCGTTGCGTAAATCGGGAACTGATTTCCTCAAGCGTCTGCGAAAACATGTTTCTCCCCCTCTCTCCCTCTCCCTTCAGGTTGACGCTACAGCTCAGGTTATGGTCTGAAATAGAGAGAATGGTCAGCGATTGATGTCGGGAACGAGCACGGAAATACTCATGTACATATCTATCAGGATTCGTTCTCATCGAATCATTTGTTGTAACCGGTTGAAAATAAATATATATTTCTCTGCCTGAAGCAGTTCATTATTTTGGGTTACCGGGCTTATTAACTGCGGGTTATTAGTCCGGTCATTAGTCCGTTAAGTATAGTGCATGCTATCTCCCGGGATGTGGAGCTCTTTCTCCCCACTGGACATTGAAATACTCGCGACTTGCACGTCGGTTTGTGGAGGTTCAGCCTCTCATTATATCCCCAAGCGGGGCAGCACCTCAGACGGAATATGATCTAAGCTTTCAAATGGTCTTCAATCAGATCAGCCAGTGGGTAGAATTTTCTTTCAAACATTGGTTGGATTCGACCCAGGTACGTAGCAAGTGCTGAAAGTGCGCCCTGAAACCCTAGGAACTCCCGAACATCTACTCTGAAGAGGGAGTGTCCTTCCTGCCTTGGAGCTATCAGAACCTCTACCACGGACACAATTACTCAATTTCTAAGTGCCTCAATTATTTTCTCCACTCTTTGAAAAATGTTCAAACTGAGGACATTAGAAAGATCTCCACTCACATATTGGGTTTGTGAATGTTGCGCCCGAGTCCTGGACACTTTTTTGGAGGCACCCTCCCCGGGCATAAATTTCGCTTATAGTAGGACGCGGCAACAAAATTGAGTCGTAAATTACCATTCGTCAATTTGGGAATGTTCCACTCCCACACTTCGGCTTCGCATTTTCCACCACGATTTACGTACCGACATTTCAATTTCGAAAATTAGAACTAAAGAGGTTTTGTCTGTAGTTTTTCTCGCATTCAGAAGAGATGTAAATAATGTGCTATGATCATTGACAATATTATTTTTATTCATATGCCACCAGTCTCATTTGTCACTTGCGATGAACGAGGTTACTCGTATTTTATAATTTCAGCGTTGTAACATTCTTTGTAATGAAAATATGTGAATATTTTGGTGCTCGTAAATATTTATGGTTAGTTCTGATTTTTTTAAAGTTCTAATAAAGCTACAGCATTTTCTCAAGGAATAATTTACAGAATACGTTATTAAGCAAGAAAAATTCATTCACAAGGGATTGGATTGGAAAGCAACGCATATTCATTAGCATTAGTATGTGCCGTGCAATTAGACAGCCGGACGATGAAAACAAAACAAATATTTAAAAGTTGATTGTCAGTTGCTAGTTCACAATAAATCAATTTCAATTTGTCGAAATTAATTGTTCCTTCCTCATCAGCATTGAGAAAGTCATGACCTATAAAACAAGGAAATGCAAACTAGTGAAAAATGACGAGAAAATATAAATAAGAGGATAAAGTTGACAAAATTGATACATACATAAAACCAAGATCGGAAATTACATTAATATTCGATGACGTGTAATAAAACAATAAAACAAAGGATTATGACAAAATCATTTCAAGAATTAAAATTAAAATTATGTGAAATAAGGTGTGACGTTGCCACTTTCTAATCGCGATGTATTCACGAACTACGCTTGTTTATCATTATGGAACATGACTTAGATAATATTATATATTTAAAAAATATTTTTTGTTTGTTTGTTGGTTCGTACTTAATGCACTGTCCTACCGATTGCGATAAAACATTGTCAACGTATGGCTTGCACTTGTGGGAAGAATATAGGCAGAGTACGAATGTGAACATGTTTGCGCACATAGACCCACGTTGATTATGATTTTGTGCTTGCTCAAGCGCCCCTCAACAGGACGCTTTATGCAATGACGCTTTACGCAACTCACCGCATCCTGAAGTACAAGTATTAAGAGCGACTTCATTGCATAGTCTGCCCCTACGATTGTAAAATTTCACTCGGGAGAGACAGATACAGAGAGAGAGAGGGGGGGGAGAGACGAGGAGAGAGACAGAGAGGAGAGGGAGAGAGACAGAGGAAAGAAGAAAGAGATGGCGGGCAGGACGTCTGCCGGGTTTCGCTAGTAATAACAATAATAATAATAATAATAATAATAATAATAAATATAATACTAAATATAATAATAAATATAATAATAATAATAATAATAATAATAATAATAATAATAAATATAATAATAAATATAATAATAATAATAATAATAATAATAATAAAAGAAGAGAAGAAAGAAGAAGACGAGAGAAGAAAGAAGAAGAAGCAGGAGGAGGAGTTGAAAGAAGAGAACTAAATGCGTTTACTGCAGTTAATTTAACCTTGGCACGCAACGTCAGCCACACGCCCACTGTTACACGACCACACACCACCACCTCCCGCACAGGATGCTGCGTGGCCGGCGCTCGCAGGCCGCGGGTTCCGCCCTACCGCAACGCGCCGGCGCGCGCCCGGCCGACACGCCCCTCGCGCAGCCGCAGCCCCTGCGCGCGCGCTCGCAACGCGAAATCGCGGGGCGCAGAGCGCTGCTGAACTAATTCAATCGGCCGGCGGCGCCTTCCGCCCCCTCGCGCCCCCCCCCCCCCGGCGGACGACGCACGACCGCAAACGCGTTTCCACCCAGCGCACCGTCTCGCAAAGACCTCGCTGCGGCTGGCGGCACTTCGCTGCATTGCCAACGCAGATTTATTGAAAGATGTCACGTGGTAGGGTCTGAGTTATCCAAAATATGTCGCCCGATTATTTTAATTTTAGAGGAAAATGTAGTACGATGAGTGTACGACACACTCAGAGTGTACGATGTACAATCTGAGTGTGTCAAAAATGTCTGATGCAATCTGGATTTGCGAAAAAGTACGATACGTAAAATAAATCTGAGATAGACAAAATTGTCCTACTATACAATTTAAGATTGCAAAAAATGTCGAATGATATAAACTAAGTGTGTCAAAAATTCCGTAAGATACAATCTGGATTTGCCATAAAATGTCGTATGATAACAATCTGACTTTACCCATGTGAGTTCGATGATGTGAGATCACAATGACAATGTGAGTTTATCGAATAAAGTCGAAAAGCACTTTCTAATCCCATCTTACCAACATTTTTCAAACGATATAATCGAGTTTACTGAAAAAGTTTACGGTATTATCTAATTCAATTATCGACACCATTCTGGAGGATCAAACTAGGAGAGGAGGGTTCGTTCCCGGTCGCAACAATTCCTGGAACAATTTCAGATATTATCCAAATTTACCGAAAAAAATGTCCCGTGATGTAATCGTAGGTTATCTAACAATGACCGAAGCTGTGGGTTTAGAATGATGTAAGTCGGGAGTCAGACACATTTAAATAGAAAAATAACTTCAAAAATGTTATTTTATGTTACGTTGTTATTAAGAAAGTAAAAGGCTAATTATTTGCCAGCTAACGATTAAGCCGGGAGAATAATTATTTAAATTCATAATTTCAAGTATTTCTTCGAATTACAACGAGAATGAAGAATTCCAGTTATTAAATTTTTAATTTTTATTACGATTCGATAGATTCGAGGAATCGGAACTCACTAACTCAGATGATACAAGTAACAGATGATACATGATACAAGTAAGTATAAGTTATCGAATAATAAAAATAATAATAGAAACAAATTTGATAAAAATACACCATTCGAAGATTTTCTTAGATTTCGTCAGACAAAACCACCACGATAATATACAAGGTTACCAATTTCGAATCTTCTTCTGAATTCGCGGGAATCTAATGCACAGATTTTCGGCAGATCACTTTCTAACACTGTCTACGATATTTCATGTACCTGTCGAACATCAGTGCATTCAGGGTTGCCTAAATATCAGGGGCTAATGCTACATGTATAAATGCGTATAACTGCGTTTCAAGCAATATTCCATTATATGTTTATCAGGAAAAACAATAGTCTTAAATCCCTCTACATGCCCTAGAAGTTTGTAAAAAGAACCCAATGTTTCCGCATCAGCGTACGTACACGTGAGCGCCCGCGGTTTTTTTTAACGCCCATTTAATTCAACTGCACTTGCATTGACATTGTCCAAATGTCACTGTTCGTTGCCGGCTCCCTTGATGTAATTTAAATAAGAACACTACGCTCAAACATAAGCAAATATATTGGTCATGTACTTATACACCAATATTAAGCAAATGTATATCCAGAATCAATCGACAAAAGTTACATTATCCTTTTCCATAAATATCTTATTCTTTACTCTGGAACCACATATTAATTTGCTGAAGTACCTTCCCCAACGTTTTGCCAAACGTTCAATAACCTGAAGTGTAGTAATTGGGTTTTAAAACCCAAATTTCACATCAGTGATACCGGCCTACATTTAGGCGTTCATTCTGTTGCAAACTCGATTCAGTTGCTCTCAACAATTATGATGTCCACGATAACCGACGCTACATCCCTTGTTATTTTATTGCAAGTTAGTACAAAATTGTATAGTTTCATATCGTAACAGTATCATTTATTTTGAAACATGCTGTGTAACGCAAATCAAAAAATTAGCACTTGAACATAAATTATTAATTTACAAAACCTTTCTAGTTGTTGTATTAACATACGGGATCCAAATCTCGGGCATTGCCACCAAAACTAGTTTGCGATTTTACAATCATTTCCGACAAAACTATTAAGAATCATTCCGTCTGCACCCACATTCATAACAAATTCTGCACTTCGTAGAGACTTCATTATACCAACAGTTTAAGAAAAGATTCAAAAAGTAAGTAGAAAATATTATCAAAGTCTGGAAATGCATTCCTATCATCTTGGTAACTGCCAAGAATATTCTCGACTCAATAGAACTTCCCTCTCCGTCTCCATCTCTTCATCTCCCCCTCCGTTTTTATAATTAACATTTATCCAAACATGTTATTTTTCTCTAATATGTCCATATACTTGTAATTTATTGTAATTACAATGTAATGTTATAATCATCTTTGTAGAGTAGAGAAGGATCCAAAAAATTCCAGTGACTTTCTTTTTTCATTTCATGAGATATTGTTAATAACTAGGGTCGAATTTCAATGAAATGCCATTTTTTCTTTACACTTTACAACAATTCATTTTAGTATAGACATTAGTTTTATATTGTAACAAAAGGAAATGATCAATTTTTATACGATATGTTCTTGCATTTTCGATCGATTATGATTAATAAATCATTTTTTACATGTTTGTCATTTTAAAGCATTTTTTTGCTTATTTCATGAATTTTAATATAATTGTAATGGTACTTTCTTTAAATTACATTCACGAGATACAACAAATGTTCTTCACAGAATTCTTGAGTAGCCTATTCGAGTTTTCGAATTGTGCCATTATGGCCGAAATGTCAACCATTATATGCAATCTAAGGTCCATGTGACACCTATTATCAGTTGTCGGTTCTGCCGATTTCTGGATAACTAAAGACAGAGATTTCTTAGTAAAGAACAGTCGACCCCACAAGTTTTCAAGCTGGGTTCACTTCAACGAAAGGAAGAAGTCCCAATTACATCAGTATCATATCCAGCAACATCATTGTTCATCTGAAGTGGTTTTGATCAACATTTTGTCGTCATTTTTGTTGCTTTCAAGGTATTAAAAAAACATTTTAAGAGCATTTTATTAGCCAATTTTCACGAAGTTTTATGTCATCAAAATCCGCTCCTTAATAATAACCATTTATAATATTTACTTATTATTTCACATTTAAAATATCTCATAAATATTCGTTGAATAAAAAAAAAAAAAGAAGTCGAGTGTAAGATAATCTGTCCGCCGAATCGCGCAGTGCGGAGGCAGCGCTGGCGCAGCGCTGGCTCGGCTCCCGCGCCGTCGCCCACGCCGCCTCGCAGATCGCGCAGATTAGCCAGCGCTGCTATAAGCGCCGCGATGCGCCGGGGCGCGGGCTGCCGGCTTGAACCGGTGCCATGGCGCGCGAGGGCCAACTGTGGGTCGCAACTCGAGCTTTCCGCTGAGTACTCCGAGCACGGGTGAAGTAGGGATGGCACGTCAATGTCGATGTTTTCAAAACATCGAAGTGTTTGAATAAAAATCGATGTTTTACACGTCGATGTATAAACAGCAATGTTTTTTAGCATCGATGTTTTGTTATCGATTTTTTTTCTTTTCCGATGTTTTGTTTCTGACTGAAAAATGTCCATGATCACAATACTGAAAACGTTAAAAAAATGCGCGTAACACTGTTATTTATGTCTTGGAACTAAAGGAACGCTGTTTGCACTACCTTCATCGGCCCAACTTTCTCGTCCGAGATGATTTCCTCGCCTTTGTATTTCCTCTTTCTTTATATTTACTTCGCACATTGAGATATAGTCAACAAATACGATTTGTGGGAGTAGGGTCTACCCCTTATTCGGCAAATTGATAAACATGAACATTATCAAATTAAATTTTAATGAACATGAATTTAATGTTAGAGGTTACTAATCCTGTTTATTCTCACTCGTAGATTTCTACTATTAAATAATTCCAATTTCTTGTGAAATATGATCAAACGAGAACTATTCTTAAACAAATAAATATTTTACAGAATGTAGAACCTTCTTGAATCTTGAATACATTTCTTGAATACATTTCTACTTCTATGTCGGAAAGAGTGGTGATTATGAATGTATATAGCTGTTGAGAGTGAGAAGAATAGAGTTACGATGTTGCGAGTGAGATGAATGGCTACTATGAAACCTTTTTAAAGCTGCCTACATGATAAAACCCCCTTTTTGTGCGGGAAACCAACAAACATCTTCCATAAATTGACCACTGTCTAAACATACCTATGTAAAGAAGGCCACAATCGGTAACCAATTCGCCTAATACAAGCTTTCATTATGTGGTGGTGTATGTTAGTAACCATGAGCAAAGTTCGTACTTTAAAATACCTGTTATCCGCGGCAGACGTGCACAGAAATATCATTCAAATGTACCGGAAGAACTGCGGGGCGAAACCGATGTGATGGGAGGCACGTTTCAAATACAGCGGTGTCGCCTGCCCATCTTCCCCTCACTGAGCGCACTTAGTCGGAGGACAAAGTTTAACGGATGATCGGACACAATTAGTGCTTGTGTAAGCACAGGCGCTCTTCTGTGTCTGTTATACAACTGCTTAACTGCATACCGGTCGATAGATTGTTGTACCAGTGTTATTTTGAAACTGATTCCAAATAGAAAACCGTTGAAAAAAGATGCCAATTTAATGGAGTAATTTGTAGATAATCTAAGTGGCTCAACCAAATTAAATCAATTTTACACTGTGGACACAAATTATTCCATTTACAGACTAGTGGCTTGATGATTATAGTAGCATTCCACTTGTGAAATTAAAACCAATAGTGTTTGAATATACATATAAAATCGTCCAATCACGACAGTGTTTCTAAACAAATGTAAAGTTTTTTCTATCTTATATTTCTTAGCCCTCTCTCTACAGGCCAATAATAAGCTGCGGTACTTATTAGAAGGCGGTATGCATCGATCGCTTTGTTGACGTGCAGTAAATAGCGTATGTAACCTCTTATTTCATCATGCTTTCAGTAATTTTCGATATTTGACACATTTTGGATCTGTTGGACGCAAATTCAATCGTGGAATAGTTCTATTAAATACCACTATACGTTGGGATTTCTCAGATAAATCCCCCTCCACATCGTGAGTCGAGGATTCAACGACCATTTCCAAAGCACGATAAACAGTCCGTTCCCCTGTGAGATTGGCTAGTGGCCCACTGCGCGCCGCGAGGGTGGGCGGCCCGCCCAGTCCCGCCCCGCCCTCGCTAAATCGGAGCTTCGGCGCCGCCCGCCTTCACGCTGCGCGATCGCGGCAAAAACGCCCGCGCAAAAACGCGCGGCATTCCCTGGCAGCGCGGCGGGGTGCGCACCTCCGCCTCGTAATTGCCCGGGAGGAGGAGGAGGAGGACTCTAACGCCGCGTGTTTGCGACTTGTCTGGGCGCGCTACCAGCAATACGACACGAAACTTCAGCGATCCCTTAACATCCGCGAATTTACGCAGAGCGAGATTCGAGCATTCGCGATTACAGATAATCCGCTTATTTATTGAAGGTCTCGTGCTCAGTTTTTGGATTCCGGCTTGGGTAGTTCAGGACATAAATGGACATCCTGAGCAGTGCCGCTGAGAGGGCCTCTGAGCATACCAGTGCCCCTGATCGGGAGATCGCGGTTGAAAGATTTTCGATATTAGCTAGATGGTTAGGTCGAATTCGTCTGCTGTCTGGCGAATTGTAGCGGCAGCCTGCTCTGATTGGTAGACCGTGGTTTCTTGGATCAACACCACGGGAATGACGAACAGTAACCTAACAAACGAGCTACGAACTGTGCGCAATCATTCCGTCCTCTTCCTTGACCTATCCTCGCCCCCTTACTTACCACACTCACTTTCACCACAAAACCACACATGATGGGAAAGCAGTGGGCGCTTGCTACAGCTTTTCCCTGCTAAAGGGGTGCCCCGCTGGTGGAAGACACCTGATTGAGGAAAACCCCTGAAAGGTCAGCGCCAGATTCACTCTCCAGCGAAGGAAAATCACCACCACCTCACACGATAGTGCTTGCACATACTGGACTAATGACCTGAGCTGATTGATGATGACTCCGGGATTATTAATCATATAATGAATCCAGTTTTTGAACTTTTCCGCAGTTACAAATAAAGATTCTTAAAAAGAAGGCACAGATATCATATTACGACAATATTAATAGTTTTCGAAATAATAGTTATTGCTGAAATTGTTCAGGAGAACAGACCGTTGTCATATGGTAAAAACTGACACATTTGTGTCAGCACTCAATGTTTACCGCAAATACTTGATAGGACAACTTACTAATATGCAAATAAATTAATTTCAAACTCTTCATTGGAGTTTAGTAATGCCGTTCTTCACGAGCATCCCGGAGAATCGGACACTGAGACGCTGGTGATCGAGTTCACAGATTCGGAACTTGGAGTTCCTGCGCCATTTATGTAATATTATTTTTTAAGATACTGATTAAGAAGAATTCGTGGTTTGTTATGATCTGGCGTGCCACAATTTGGGGGAACATTGAAGCATTAGATAGAATTCGAACCCACTACTCCTAAATTAATATTCAAACAATTAATTAATTGTTCTGATTAATTGATTTTACTTTTAAAAGTACGTGATTTTAAAGGTAATTCACGTGTTGGTCAAATTAGTTTAAAACATTTTGTAAACTAGACAAAGAGGAAAAGAACTCGAAATGAAACAAAATAAAATGCATAATAAAGTGTAAGACTGAATTAATTGAAGAGCCTGATATGGCTGTACAGGACCCAAGTATCCTTCATGAAATAAAACACGTCCCTCAACTTCACTCATCTGGTATATTCCCTCACAAGCAAAAAGGTAAGATGCTAACTGACGTTTTTATAAATGTATTCTTTATTATATATTATATATTTTCTATAAATATTAGTTCCTTATTTCCTTGTTATCCAAGAACAAAAAAAACTAACACTTCACTTTAATAAGAAATTATTAAATGCACCAATACAATACGTCATGTGGTTTGCCTACCACATCAAAATCAGAAAAAAAAGAAAAAAAAAACAATTTGAGTTACGTGGGATTCCAAGACACACAACTAATGCAGATGTGTTTGGAACTGTCTACGCTGCATTAATTACATTTCACATACAACAAGTCATTAGAGTAATTACGTTAATGTGAAATCATACTCTTATGTAAACGCTATTCATAAATCTTTTAATGAATCTATAAAAGGTAAATTACATGTATATAACATTTAGGACGATGTCGCTGCCAATTAAATTTATTCCGATTTCACGACAGAATTTCTTAATATTTCTGTTACGTAAGTGGAATCGGCCAATTGTTCCTTCGAATTCGATGTAAGAATAATTCATAGAGAATGTCAATGCAATACTCGTGCTTGTAATTATAGAAACTTCTCTTTCTGCATCAGAAATGCAATTATTTGGAAACATTTTAAGAAAAGAATAGTGCCTCTTGAAAATGTAGCGCATTAAATCAAACTTACACAATTTCGTCGATTAATTGTTTTCCTCGGGAAATAAAACATAGCTCCTCTTCCCCATAAATCTTTCGGAGTTATTTGCTGACCTGCACAACTCCACAGACCCGACCAGAGACCTCACCCTCATCGCCATGTAATATATTACACTCCAATACAACCAAAAGGATATAACCTTGAGTTTTCCGTGAATCGCAAGATGTATTTTCGTGCATTACAACAATAAAAATATTTAGAATGTATAATATGAAGAGATGCTTCATCCATGTTTTACATGTGTGTTATTTCGACAGTTTACGTTCCCAAAATATTCAACAATACAGTAGGTAATAGAACAATACAAGGTAATAGAACATTTTATAGTTTATAATATTAAGTATAAGGATAATTAGAGCGATGTTATACAACATAAGTAAATCGTCATAATTCCATACCTAATTCTAATTACTGGTTAATTATCATTTTTGTTAAAGCAACATTACTAAAGAACTAAAAAATCTAATTTTGCATCTTTTTGATCTTTTGCTCAACAGAAAACAAACGGATGAAACCGCATTGCAAATGCACTAAAAGAGAGAGGAGTAAAGTACAGCCAGCTCGCATTCACAGAAACAATATTCCGGTCTCACAGTTCGCCTGTTCTCCCGCCAGTGACATTTTCAGGCCAATTCGTACGCCATGTCCAGGGGCCTTGTTTGTGGTGCATTTCCAAGAACCCCCTCTAGAACGCCCGCGCTCGCGCGTCCCGGAACTCTACATGCGGTTCGCGCAACCCCGACATCCTTCTTATTTATCGACCGATATTTTAAGCCGCTGCAGCGGCAGCCGGCTGCAACCGCTTCGAGGCGCAGTGGTGTGTGTGTGTGTGTGTGTGTGTGTGTGTGTGTGTGTGCGCGCGCGCGCGTGCGTGCGTGCGTGTATGGGGGAAGGGAAGATGCGGTGACGGTTGTTGCGAAGATGGTGGTGAGGATGATGGTGATGGAGATGGTGGCGAAGATGGTGACGATGGTGACGACAGATGAGGGTGGTGGCGACGACGGTAGCGGTGATGTTGGAGACGACGTCGGCGGCGGGCGATAATGGTGGTGACGATGGCAGTGATAATGAAAGTGAAAGCATCGGCGACGACAACATTGAGGATAACCGGGGTGATGGTGGTGACGTTGGCGGTGAAGTATGTCCGGATTAGAGTGGCTATAGCATTGGCGGAGGTGGTGGTGGTGGTGGTGATGGTGGTGATGGAAATGGTCAAGAAAATAAAAAGCAGTGGTTGAGACGGGGGCAATAGATTGGGAAGGAAAATAAAATTAATCAAATTAATCATCTAGACATGATTCACAACACCATGGTACGCAAAGGAGCAAAACTGCAAGTGAAAGCGAAGCCGAACAGAGTTTCAACTTTGTGAGTTAAGAATGTGTCGAATATAATCAAAAGACGGCAGTGCTTTCGTGATAAACATAATCAAGTAGACGTATCTCTGCGCCCCAAGACCTCTATATTCTATCACTTCTCTATTATGTCGTATGTTCCACAATTAACTGCAAACTTCTATTTGTTTTACACCAAATGTAAAGATGAGTAAGAAAAGTACTTGAATAAAAGAAACGAGTGGGTAATGCTTCTAATATTAAAACAATAACAATACCTTCCAAGGAGACAAAGGTAGAAAACCGAAGCCGAAAAAGGAGGAGGGTGGTTTAGGGACATGAGAAAAACAATGAAGAGGAGGAGAAGCGCACGAAATAGCATCCTCTTCTCAACAACCAACCTAAATCATCATATGCTTCTGCACCCCTCCCTCTACAGCGATTTGGCGATTATTGAAATGAGGTCGAATAAATGATATAGAGACATAAAAATTTACATCTATTTAAAAGTTAACTTCATATTTCTTTTTTTCTGTATTCAATATTTTTCCACGCTCATTTCCATACTCCATTTCTTCTTGATCATGATTCATAATGTCTGAGGCCGCGAATCACTCTCTTACTCACAATCCCCTTCTCTGTCTCCTGCTCCGTTCTGAGGAGAGATGGAAAAAAGAAGAAGAGAAAAACAAAATATAACTTATTTCTTCTGTTCTTCTGACACCCACATCCCTACACTCCCCTTCTTCGTCCTCGGGGCGGCCGTCTCTTTCGCGGAAGCGCATCGCCCGCCAGACGCATTTCCCTCCACCGTACTTAGAAGAGCAGGAAAAAGAAGGAAACGAAAAACGAAATCTAACTTACTTCTCCGCCACCCTTCTCCGCCTCCTACACATTAATTCTGCTGTCACTCACATCCCTACACCCCGCTATTTCGCCCTCTAGGTACCTTCTCTTTCTCGGGAGCGCATCGTCCGCCAGACACGACTGCTCTCACTTAGGTGTACCCATCGTACTTAGGAGTGAAGGAAACGAAAAATAAAATCTAACTTACTCCTCCACCACCCAACATCCCTTCATGTTGCTTCTGCTGGCACCCACATCCCTAGTCCCCGTTCCTTCGTCCTCTGAGCACCTTCTCTTCCGCCAGACGCGTGTCCTGGGCCCATAACCCTTCCCCGGCGACGCCCCCTTGCGACCCGCAGCTCCTTCCGCGCAGTACATTCGCCGCCTCCGAGAACGTTTCCGCGAGACGCGAACAGCCTTAATGACCTATTAAATGTGCTAAATATGAAACCGAATTAGGGCAACGCGACGCGAGGCGGGGCTCGGGCGGGCGGACGCAGAGGAAGAGGCGGGACGAGGGATGAGGTGCCGAAGGAAGTAGATAGGAATCGAGGAAACGTAAAGTAGATTACGCGGCTTGCACGGGTAGATAGACTGTCGGCCTTGCGATCCTGAGACCGCGGTTCGCATTGCCTCAAATGTAGAGAGCGATGAAGGCGAATTTCCGACAGCGGTTAAGTACCTGGTGCGACCGATGTCACAGCTGAGGGATGGGAATTCTAGAGGTCGGCAGCTCTAACAAGTTTCAGTGTAGTATGACTTTTCTTTATATATAACGTTCCTGTGCAGAAACAGATTTCATTAAGGGGAAAATCTCTGTAATCATATTTATTGTAGTGATAGAAAGACGCGAACAAAATCTTTCAGTGTTTGCTATTTTCGAAAAATCAAAGTTTTTAAAGTAAATGAAACATGAAAAATTCTCTTAAACGTCTTTCACATTTTCAAACAAGAAAATTTAATCACAAACGATTGAGTTATTTTTTGAAAAATTTGAAAATGTCCCGGGGGTTTCATGTAAAGTACCACCAAAAATTAAAATATCAAATTCAAAAGCCCGTGACATTATTTAGATCGATGGAGTTATATTAATTTTGGAGAAAATCAGATGACGGGTTTAGCCGATTTCGTTGGATTGGAGAAAATGGCTAGTTGTTCACACACGGAAGAACAGAGACGACATTCGATTTTTGGGTTTCAAGAACTCACATACATTTTTTCTAAATTTAGCAACTGGATTTATTCACTTTTTCGTTACTTTTTCATACTCAAAGGACCTGTTGCAAAAATTAACACCAGAACTCGCGCGTTTTAAAATTTACAACAGACACACCTTTACTTTCACATTTTGCTCTCAAAACTAAAAAACAGTTAAGGTAATCTCTGTTTCAGTTATAACAATGAAGAAGTGTCAATAAACGAATACCTGGATGGAATTCACTACTGAAGCGCAAAATTTATGTAACTATGAAAAATGTTACACTGTTACACTTTTTACAACAGCGCGAATACTCGCAGCTTAACGAGAGACGGAAGTGTTCGTGCGAGTTGGCGAGGGCGAGGGCTGGTGTTGCCGTTCCGTAATGTCATTCTGTTCGCGATCCTGGAATTTGGCTCTCATGGAACACTCAAACCATCAAGATTACCTGACCTCAATGCGCTTCTCGCTGAACTCCACCTCATTATCTACCACCCGTTTGGACGGGTTGCCGCACTGTAAGATCGGACCTCGTGAAAACCGTTAAGTCAGCGGATCAATCTGATGTCAGAGCGTTTCTTACTGTTCATCATCGGTGTCTTAATCCACTGACCAAACACCGATTCCTGCAAGCCAGGAACACGGTTTTTGGAGACTAGCTGAGTCCATGAGTGTATTTACAAAAAACATCGTAATGGTAAATTTTAAGTAACCAATTCTCTTTCCCCCTACGTTTTCCCACGTTCCATCAGACGACGATAGATATACTCCTGTAGAATTGCGGGTTTCCAAATGATATGCCAGAACTCTGAAACTGCTTTCAGAGTTTTTTTGTGTTCGTAGTTCTACCACTCAGTGTTCTCAGTTATTTTATGATTATAGCTCTACGTAATCTTATATTCACGTAGCTAGTTTAAGGTACTTTATTTCATTAGTGTTCCCGTGTCCCAGATTTTTCTATGGCGATTAACTGTTCATTATTCAATAATGGAGACGGTACTCGAAAAGATTGTGTGTTCCTTTCACCACTTGACAGGCGCAGAGCAGCGTAATCTCAAGGGAGAAGAAACGACGCGATCCACGCAAAGCGGGAGAGACGATGTGTAGTAGTGATTGCTTAGTCCTCGCACGCCCACAGATAACAAGGACCTGCCTAGCGGGCCAAGACACTGCCAAACACTCATTTGAATACAAGACAAGGCGCCGCCATACCTCTCCCCCACAACCACCTCACAAAAGAAAACTCAGAAAAGAACATCAATCAAAGAACTTCCTATAAAGACAATCAACTATATTCCTTTGCAATTGTAACATAAAATTTTGTATTCTCTGTGCACGCTGCGACAGACTTCGGCAAGGTCTGTTTGAATACAAATTTGCGAGAAACGTTCTCCTTTCTCGAATAGTCTTTCTTGTGGCGAAAAGAACGCGAGATTTCATTATTTCATTATTCGAAAAGAAAAGAAAAAAGGAAGTAGAATATTAAAAAAAAGCTTTTAAAATTCTGAAGTCAATTTGTATGTTCTGCTTGGAAATAAATGTATTACACAATCTTTCCACGTAACTCAGTGAAAAATCCTACCATTTAGAAAAAAATAAAGCATGCAAATTAATAACCTTGTATTCAGGAAGAACGTGTTAGAAGTTTCTTTGTACCAACAGTTTTAATACAAAATTTTCATAGGATTATTATTCATGGCATCAACTCGTACTTGTATGAAAAGAAAAAAACACGGAAATCTTCTGTCTACAGCATACATCACAAAATAACTTTATTCTTCACGAACCAGAACATTGCAAGGCTCTACAGTGTATGTGATCATATTATTTTCAAATATATGTGTAAAAGTAATCCTCTATTCTCTCTAAGACGTTTAAATATTGTAACTTATCAAGTAAGGCAGATCAAATAGTGTAATAAAACATGAATATAAATAGCGCAATTACAGGATTTCGTGAGGATACAATCTTCTAAAGATCATGGCATTTACATAAAAATCTGAGAATAAGTTCTTTAAATGGTACGGACACACTTTCATAATTTCCGTAAATGTGTCGCCGAATGTATCGTATCTATGAATCACGATGTACCTTCAGGGAGCTAAAGATGTTTCCTCGAAGTGCATTAAGAACTTGGCTTTATGCATTCTCGCCCCCGATGGTATTTTAAGCATACGTGTGTACTATCAAATTTCAAATTAGTTTGGAGACAGTATAATTACCTAGTCGCAAATAACGTATTATGGCTGGCTACGTCTTGTCGATGAACCAGATCGTTGAAGTTGTGACTATTAACATCGTGAGAGTTCTTGTGGTATCGGCAGTTTCATTAGGTCGTGTTTGCCCGGACTCAACGCGTCTTCCCGACAGGGTCTCGGCGTCTTGTTCGCCCAAGTAAACACGTCCATCAAGTTTTGGGCTGCAAGTTAATAAGAGGCAGTTTGCCAGATAGGCTAGTCATCGACCTCTATAGTGTCACGAGCACTGTTCAGGGCACAACCCTTCCGCCAAGAAATTTGTGCGACCTGAGAAAGCAGTGTGCCACAAGCCAAAGAGACATTTATCAGTCATCGGAAACTTTATTTTAAGAGAATATTCCAAGCTGATAAAACACTTGGAAAAGGAAGTAATCAATATAGTATGCTCTTTAAGAGTTTTAAAACCTGCTGTTTGGGATATGGCGCACATTTACACTATTTAATACAGTATATTTTCGATCGTTTAATTTCTTCTGGAATTTAATGTTTTGATAGAGTAATCAATCCTTTCCATTCGCAGTTCATGTACTCTTCTCATCATATTTACTTTTAAAATATGAAAAACATATATTTGTATCCTAATCTGTCAAATTTCTTTGTACTAATCATTTAACAGCTCCTAAAGCGGTGCCACTTTCCAAATCCAAATTTCACTTCAATTAATTATTACTTGGAAAACAATGTCATTTCAAAATTCAGTTTACCTGGATTTCAAATGCATATTTACATTCACGAGACAATGTTTAAAATACGTTACCATATCAATATTCGACAATATTGGGAATTCATATATATTTCATTACTCTGGTCATTGCAATAATCGAGTTTGTACTTTTGAATTAGTTATTGTTTTACTGGACGAGTAATAAAAGAAGAAGAATGAAAACTATTTTCATATTAAAACAGAGGTAGAAATATATAGAGAGAAATGAAATGAGATACTTCAGTTCGTAATTTGAGAAGATAGGCTTTTATATATAAAAAACTGACAAAAAAAGCCAAAAAATTACCTATGGAATTACGTCATTTTGTTTCGTCTTAACATAAAATGAATTTCATTACTAAACGACGTAGTTCTAAAATGAATAGGAAAAAAAGGCATTTCATAAAAATTCGCCCTCTAATAATAACATAAATTTGTAAAAATTGACTAGTCGTAAATTTCGCGATTATTCAGGCTATTACTAGTTTTGATGTTTCCTGCGAAGTGAGAGGCAAAGTTTATATTAGTTTAAAAAGTAAAAGAGATATTCTGAACTTGAAATCAAGGAAACTCTGCTTTTAACTGAAGTGATTCACAATTTAATTCATCCAATTTATTTCATTTCTAAGTAGATTGTTTCAATTCGACTTGATTTAATTTTCTTCGATTTATATTTTTTATTTAGGGTAATTTCAATTCAATTGTGCTCACTTCAGTGAAATTAGATCCCGATCCACTTCATTCCCCTATTACATTTCGTTTCATTTAATTAAATTTCCTTGTTACGTTCAAGAAAGTCGTTTCATGGAATCCAAGCCCCGTCATAGGCCCCGTTGGCTTCAGTATCTATTCAGAAAACCATAAAGATAAAGTACAAAAACAAAACAATTAATTTTCATGTCTTTTAAACAAATAATTTTCTATTGCAACCGAATTGATACTGCAGTTCTGTTGTCGTCGGAGACATTGTGAACATCAGTACTATTCAGTTTCATAATATTGTATACTTTTTATATCATTTGTGTGAATTCTATTTAACTTTATTCAGTTAAATCTTGGAAGAACGCTTTCTATTTAATTCACATCACAATTTTACATGTATTCTTTTTCTCTAACACTATCTTAGCTTCTGGTTCCGTCTTCTCCGTAATTCATTGGTGGGCACCCTTTTTCATCTTCGTTTCTCTCCAAGCAGGTTATTTATTTCCCCACTTTTTATCATAAAATCTTTTTTAAACAACTTCTCCGACGATACTACACTTGCTATTTGCTACCTTTCCGGTATTCACAGAGCCTTGCCCGACTCAAAAAGTTGTGAGGCGAAGAGGACCTGTAGTTTTAAGAAGTAAAACATTTTTTACCTGCACATATGTACAATTGCTGATTTTCAGTTTTTCACATCTTTCTTTTTGGGTAATCCCATATGAATAAGGCACGGAGAGAAGACGTTTTTCAAGCGATTTGAAAACACTTAAGATTCGTTCAACATAAAATCAATTGTATTTATTGATTGTATCAATAATGTTATACACTAGCTCGCTTGTCGAATTCAGCCACTGTCTGGAGAAGAATTCTAGCGGCCGGCTGCTCTAATCCGTAGTTTTCATAGTAATCCGATCAATGAATGACGAACTCGACGAATGCCAGAACAGAACCCTAACAAAGGGGTTACGGACCGCACGCGATCTCTCCTTCCTCGTCTTTGTCTTTGCCTCACCCCTTACTGACACAAACGCTTATACTCACATGAACTACCCTGACAGGGACGGTGCCCTGCTGGTGAGAGATACCTGGTTGAGGAAAATCCCTCCCAAGATGATGCAGGTCGGCGCCGGATCTCGCCATGTAGTTGGGGAAAATCACAATCGTTCCATTTCATTAAATCAATCTCGCATTTTAATTTCACATGACGAAACCCTCCCGCTCCGTGGGTCACCGACCTCCTGCTGACCACGTAACGCAGCGCTTTAACGCAACCGCTAGCGGCGCCGCAAGGCGAGACATCCGCGCTGTTATCTCTTCGGCCGAGAACAGTAGTGCCAACACGCGCAGTTCAAGGGAACGTCACGCAATGACATCAGCAACCTGGCTGCTGCTGCACGCACACGGCCACACGCAGTAACAGGTCGTAATAGGAGGAAATTGTTCCACTAGGGAATTTAATTGTTTTCTACAAGAGAAGAATAAATCTCTTTCTCTGAATTTAGTGATTGCGGGAACGTAAACTGCTAAGTTATTTAATCCCGTAAGCGTAGTGTATGTTTTATTGTTGGATCTAGTGGTGATCTCCCGTTGGCAGGCGCGATTCCGGCTCCGATCTACATTGAGTTCCGGGGCTTTTCTCCAATTAGGTATCTCCCAAAAGCGAGGCACCGCCCCACTCGGTAAAAGCTCTACACTTCCAACTGGTCTCCCGACACGTGTGGCAGTGCATGTAAGTATTATGTGTGTGTGTAAGTAAAGGGTCGGGATAAGTCAGGGAAGAGGAAGAAATGATCGCGCGGGGTCAATGGCCCATTTCTTAGGGTACTGCGTGTTGATTGGAGAAACCACAGAAAACCACCGATCACTTCAGCCGGCTGCTAGAATTCTCCATACCGCGGATGAATTCGACCTAACTCACTAGTGACAATAACCCTGCCTCCGTCGGAATACAATCCCTGCAGTGACATTAGTTGCTCTGAGCCACCCTTTGTCGGTGTTTTCTGGAGTCACACAAATGAAACAAGTGGATTATTTATGCAATCTTAGGCTTACACTACTAGAGTCATGTGAAGGATTTTTGCTGTCCGTGTGACGCCGCGTCAAGGGCAGTGATGCCGACGCAACGTTTCGACCATCATGTCGTGGTATCCTTAAGAGTTAGATTACCTGGATTATTTATGTCTCTACCGAGCGGATTCGTCTGTTGAGCCTAATGACTCTAGAAACGATACATGACTACTACACACGTATTAAAGTACATAGGGTGATCTGGTACCTGAAAGTATCAAAGTAGAATCAAATAATATAATACAAGGTTATTGAATGTGTATTTATAGTATTCAGCGATTTATATTCACTTGTAGTGAGTTGCACGTCTAATGCACGTTCTTGGAAGATAGGTTCGTTGCATTTGAAGCATGAATTTGTTCAGGTATCTTTATTCTGTATTACATCATCGTTTCATAATATACTATTATTTAACACTAATTAAAAAGTAAGTACGCTTATAAACCACACGCGTCTGCTTAAAATTGATTATTTTTGCCCGTCTGTTTCTAACGTGTTTCGCACTGTGCAAACACAACGGCGGCGGTGACAGTGCCGACACGAAGGCGGCAAGAGAGAGAGGGAGGAGAGGGGGGAAGGCGGGGAGGTGATGACTTCCGGCGAAGCGCCGTTTCGGCGAACGTAATGGAACACCACTTCCTGTGCCGCGTTGCAAGCGACTGCTGATGCAGCGCTGCATCTTCGGGACTGTCTCAATGAGAACGCTCGTACGAGCACTTTCGTAACAGGGTTACTTGCGTCGTAGTTATTGCAGTAAATAACGTTCCGGCATGCTCCTGCGGCTTTATTTGCTTCAGGTGTAGGTCGTTAGGAAAAAAAGAAATCACATCTACAACTGCCTGCATTATTTAAATAATATACAAATATTATTATGTTGAATGTTAAACTTCTTAAATTCTCAAGCATCCCCTGTTCATTCATCATTTAGAGATACGTTATTAATTATTAAAATTTTGTGTTTTCCCAAATATATCACCATGTATATTTCAAAAAATTCTCAATCTCAGTTCGAACCGAAATATGACTTGATAAATAACAACATAAAAGTTTAAAATAATATCCCACCACACAGAATCATAAAATTTGTTAATACTCCCCCTATAGGTGAGCTTCTCAATACAAAAAAAAAATGAGAATTACTAAAAGCTGAAATGTTAAGGGGGACGTAAATGTTAGATACCAAATTACTAATACCTTCAATAGAGAGAAAAACGACCAAAATATTTTAATGATGAAAGGTATTAAATGTGAACGTGACGAGTTCAATATTTATTACAGTCCATACTCATCTAAAATCTCTGCACAATTACTCGAACTTATTTTATGTGTGTGTGAAGGACAAATTATTGAAACCATTTACGCAATCGCTCGAAATATGCTACTTATTTTTTCTAACTCCGCTCCTAAATACTTTGTGTGAAAATAGGGGTGTCAATTTCCACTGACAATCACACTCTCCCCCTCTTTCTACGCACAATTCTGCGCCCCTACCCTTACCCACCCCAACTTGCAGGCGCACACCACATGCACCCGCATGCACATTGAAGAATGCATATTCACCAGCATTCAACAAAATACACACATATTTTACATATAATATATAAAATTATGATACAAATCAGAAACTTTTATAGGATGGGAATTACGGCCTCCCATTTCCGCACGCACATACTCTTCCATTCCTCAGGAACAAATTACATCGGTACCTAACAAATTACGACAAAAACCCCAGAAATCTTCTTTAAATTACGTCAAAACCCAATGAGGAGTAATGTTCCCTAGACAGAATTCCATCTTTACACCCGCGAGAAGAAATCGGGGGAAGCAACGGGTGGTAGAGGAGATTCATGCCAACACCACAACACACACACGCCACGCGCCTGCGGCCGCGGCTCCACACAGGCGGTCCGACGTAGTCGGACAACACCATGTACCCTCCGCCGTTCGCTTCCGCCGCGCGCCGGTCTGTCTCGTCTCCACGCCTGCTCGTCCGTGCACCCGTCCGCACGTTCGCCCGTCCGCCTCACGCGCGTCTGTAATGCGATTAAATGGCAGGCGCGTTCGGCGGCGGGGCGCGGGCGAGGGCTGACTCGCGCTGTTTGCAGGTGCGCCCCCCCCGCGCGCCGTGCGTCAACACGCCGTGTTGTGCTTGGTAATGGGCCGCCAACTATAGCACGCCGCCGGCGCCAGGCCACCGCGCAACACTACACTCGGATGCTATCGAATAGGTTGGTATGCGATCGAATGTTGTTGGATGTGATCGAGCGTAATCGGGTGTGATCCAGTGTGATTAGATGTGATCGGGTGAGATCACAGGGCGATCGAGTGTGATCGTGAGTGCTCCAGAGTAATCGAGTGTAATCGCGTGATTAGGTGTAAGAGGGTAAATGGGTTTGTTTAGGTGTAATTATGTGTGTTTAGGTGTAATTGTGTGTTTAGGTATAATTGTGTGTATTTAGATATAATTGTGTGTTTAAGTGTAACTGTGAGTGTTTAGGTATAATTGTGTATGTTTAGATGTAATTGTGTGCATTTAGGTGTAATTGTGTATCTTTAGATATAATTGAGTGCCTTTAGGTATAAATGGTGCAATTGTGTGTCTTTAAGTGTAATTGGGTATGTTTAGGTGTAATTTGGTGTTTAGGTTCACTGGATGTGTTAAGGTTAACGGTGCGTGTTTACATGTAACTGGATGTGTTTTGGTGTAACTGGGTGTGTTTGGTTGCAATTTGAGTTGTTTAGGTGTAATTAGGTGTATTTGACAGTCATTAAGAGTAAATGGTTGCGATTAAGTGTAATTGAGTTTGATAAGATGTATCTGCAAGTGATTAGATGTTCTTTGGTGAGATCGGAAGACGTTGCTGAAATTACGTCGTGCGATTAAATATAAAATGAAAGCATAATATGATAACCGAAATACGACAAATGCTTGGTAATGAACCGCGAACATACACCGCAGAGGCACCCGACCCCCGGCGTCAGTGATTTGACGTGATCGGCCGTGATCGGCCGATTAGATGTGACAGGATCGAATGAGACGCTGCAAATTTGCAGCTGAAAAATCCGTCACGGAACTAAATGAGAACGGGTCATCAAATGTATATCATTTCCCGAATGATCAGCTTTCAACGCCTTCGGGGGATTACATCGAACCCCAAATGATCCATTTGCAGCTTCTAAAAAATGGGACGCGGAATTAAATGCGAAATGAAAATCAATAGGCGTTTTTGTGCGAAACCGGAGCGAAGCTTCCCCGTGCCCGCCGAAGCTCCAGGGGCACCGCACCCTCGACCAGCCGGCAATCGTATACGATCGGATGTAATAGATGTGATCGTATGCAATCGAATGTGACAAAATTATTTTCTATGTGATCCGATGAGATTTGATTCGTTCGGATGTAATCTGACTCGTTCGGATGTGATCGTTAGGATGTGATCTGATATGTTCCGATGTGATCTGATACTTTCGGATGTGATCTGATACGGTCAGATGTGATCCGAAACGTTCGGTTGAGTTATGATACGTTCGGGTAGTCTGATACGATCGAATGTAGTTGATACGATCGAATGTGACTTGAATCTTTCGGGTGTGATCTGAAAAACGTTCGAAAATTCCAAAATCAGCTCTCTCAATGTCATAGTCATCTTACAATATTCCAAACAATGTGTAAGCTGCGTCTAAAAAATGAGAAGTGAAAATAGATCTTCAAAAATGACATAGTGCTCAGGAATGAACATAGCACATAATGTCGCTTCTAAATTATAAAATGAAGATATAAAAGTTAAACGAAAATGATTCACTTAAATTATTCCTAAGAGGTCCCCATTAACATGCCCCCTACAACCGTAATAAGAGCCCGTCAACACTTATAGTATTGTTAGAAATGTCAAAAAACTTTCATATGAATTATTTGGATCGTTTTACTAAACCGCCAATCTAAATTTAACACACGGTTAAGATAATAATTAAAACATGTGTAATATAATTAAAAATTTGTATGTAGATTTATAACGTAGTGCATCAAGATGCAAAAATAAAATCGTTATACATAAAATACATCCATAGAAGCAATTAAATACCGCTGAGGCTGGTATGAAATTAGAGCAAAAGGACAAAAAAGGGACTTTAATGGCTCAAAAGGCATTTAGAAGAAATAAAGCACAGTTATGAAATTAAAATTAAGACTCATGAATTTACAATTAAGAAAGAAACTGTGAGAGTGCTTTTTTTGCTTTTGCTGCACAAAACAAATGTTACACTTCTAAGTCACGGAAATTGGAACCAATATAATTATCCACTTTCTTCAACGTACACACTTGGATGCCAGCAAGTCATGTAGCGAGCAAGTCTTAACAAGTTCAAAAAAGGAGAAAATCGGATCCGATGAAAGGAAAATAATCTGTGTAAACACAGAAGGAGGTGAGAATATTTGTCAATTTGTTTATTTATTTGCAGAAATGTAGATATAGAAATTAAATTATCTAGAAAATGTTATCAAAGATATTTCAGCAAGATGGAAGACAACTACAAAACAACTTACAAGAATCACACATGAAAATATGTTGATTTCAATATCCGCCGTAAAAGTAAATATTCCCTTGATAAAAGAAAATATTCCCTAAAAACTATAAAAGCGAGCAAAAATGTGTCGTTAACATAAGTATCAAACATTATTTTACTAAGTTTAGGAAACAAATCAGGCTATGCTACATAACATTGATTGGAAATTAATTTTCATTGTATCCCAAAAGAAACTGTAACAAATCCGACAGTTTATGTTTAGTGGAATAATTGGTAACAATAACACACTTTCTGAAAAGTTTTCTATTGAATAAACTCAGAAATTATTTTATGAATAAACTCAGAAATTATTTTATGTTTCCAAGTAGGTTTCCTCCATATTGCGCGTTCGAAACATTCCGTTCCAATTGTTCCATGAAAAATACGTGCGGGATAAAACGTTCCAGAGGCAGCTGCATTTCTCCTTCTCTTTGCCACTTGTACCAACGTAAATCTATTCCTCTCTTTTGGTGTCATTCATCCCCATTATGTACTCGTGTGTGGTCAGCCTGGACACTTGAATGCCATAGGTCGAGCACTGTTAACGTCAGTCAAGCCGTTTCATAATGGAAAGAGGAGTGTATGGATCTTTCAGCCTTTTGACGGGTTTGTGGCATCATGTTTTATTCAATGGAGAATTGACACGGATAGATTTCCGAAAGCGCCCATTCACGAATTGTGTATTCACGTAACCTCGTTTTCTGGCAAGATAGGTCCACTCGGACATGTCTAATGAACGTCTACCCACATTTCGCATAAATCAAAGCTGACGAGAGGAATAAACACACAATGAAATGTCATAAATCGACTACCTCTTATTTTTCAGTCATTGTTACAACACTATGAAAGTGCAAATATAAGTATTTTGTCATACCAAATGAAGTCCCAGAACAGCTTTGACAGGTTACTTACCTAAAACAGAAAAAATGTACATTTAGTGTTAACTAATTTTATCTATTTCAAAGGCTAATGCTAAAATAGGGGCATTTATTCAACATTATACGAACGACAATATTAGAAGTACTAATAATTAATATCTTGTCGAGAAAACATACTATACTAAATAAAAACTGGCAAAGGTGGCTCAGGGCATCAAGTGATGTCACTGCAATGCCTCTGACCGGGAGGTCCTAGGCTTCGCGTCCCGACGGCGGCAGAATTTTCGACACTAGATAGCTAGCTAGGTCGAATGGTCGCGCTGCCAGGAGGAGAATTCTGGCAGCCGGCTGCTCTGATTAATCGGTAGTTTGCCGAGGTTCCTCCGATCAACACCAGGCGAATGACGGAGCAGTACCCTAACAAACGGACTATTCACCACGCGCGATCTTCCCTGCCCCATCCCACCCCTTACTTACACAGACTTACACTAACATGCACTACACATGCCGGGAGACCAATTGGGATCTTAGAGCTTGTTTCATTTGCGGGTTGCCTTGCTTGTGGGAGAAAATCCGCAAGCAGACGTAGGTATCGGTCAGATCTCTCTATCCACTGGGGGAACCATCACCGCCTCCTCCAGCGATAAAAATATGCACTGCTCTTACGGGAATAATGATCTTAGCCGTATATGCACGTGGAATTATTACTCAATCAATCAAAAAAAATTTAGAACCATTTCATTAAACGAAACCGGAGCGTTATTTGAACCAGTTTGACGTCCGCTGAACCGTCGCCTGCGGTCTCCACGCCACCGTCACTCGCAGCCGAGTGATGGAGCGAAATTCCCCTGTCGCCGCCGACGGCCCCCGCGACGCCGCAACAACCGCGCTGCGGGGGGCGCGAGGGCGCCGAGGAGGGCGACGCGGGGCGTCGCGGCGTCATCAAGTCCTGAAAGTGCTCGAAAATACGATCTCATTCCCGACGGCGGCACCGGCGCCCGAATCCGCCCGCGCAGTAACCGTGAATCTCCCCAACGGCCGGGCGACGGCGGTCGGGGTGGAAGGGGTGGCGGCGGTGGTGTAGGTGACAGGTTTTAAAGTCTCTACCTACACTATAGTAGAAAATGCACGTTGACGCCATCATTCAAGACAAACCAATCCAGGTGAGTTCCCTGCAGTTGTTGCGGATTTACCTATCTAGTTCTAGCGATTTGAGTGTACTTTATAAGTATTGTATAAACCAACCTGATATTGTTCATAAACGTCACAAATAATTCAATTTTATGTAATATCTCGCGCGTGAGAATAGCAGGAGTTCCCCGCCACAAATAATGCATTCCATTTTTAGCACATTATGGGGTACAATATATTTTATTTCCTTGGAGGAAATGTAAACAAGCTTTTGAAAGGTACTGCAAATTCCTAAAGAATATGACAATACCATTTAATATGGAAGTGGTCACAAATGGTCTGGAGACAGAGTCCCCACAGGAGTACTTAAGGGTTAATGAGCTGAGGGCACAGCTATTTCCAGCGCCACCTCGTCCAAAGAATCCAGAAAGCGTGTGGATGGACATGTAACACTCGACTGTATTATCCTTGCTGCTCTTTTAACATTACTCTCGTCTCAACTCCAGCAACAACGTCGATTTTAACTTAATACCATAAACTTATATTGTTTCCAAATTAACATAGAACACACCTTTTCAGTTCCTTCAAACACCTTTCAGCAACATCCGAGCTTCTCTGAGCATCACCATCAACACATTTTTTATCATTTCCTTGTCTTTTCATTCCACCAGAAATAAACCGTTTTGATGGATGGGTGAATATAGAGCAATGGTACAATGGAAGGCAGGTGGAACGGAAGAACCCTCACAAAACCTGTGACGAACCCGCTTTGTCCATCATTAATTCCACACGGATCGACCGGGATTTGAATCCCAATACCCACATTCATGCCACTCGGGC
Organism: Gryllus bimaculatus; assembly: GCA_017312745.1. Taxonomy (NCBI): domain Eukaryota; kingdom Metazoa; phylum Arthropoda; class Insecta; order Orthoptera; family Gryllidae; genus Gryllus; species Gryllus bimaculatus. Next base: position 2,471,543 of record BOPP01000066.1, on the reverse strand, counting down.
ACTCGTCGTAGCATCACAAATTCGGGTGCTCTATAACCAACACCAAGAGCAAAATACGGGTTTTCTAATCAGGTCTAGCCGCAAAACGTGCGCTATGTTATCAACACCAGCAGCACCACTCCCTCTATGTTATCAACACCACTCCCTCTATGTTATCAACACCACTCCCTCTATGTAATCAACACTAACACCAATATCCGAACTCTTTATTCAACACCAGCAGCTCAAGACATAACCATCTCGACGTAGCCCAGACGCGCACTCGCTCCGGCCTCAACATCAGGGGCGGTGGCATGAGCCGCGGCTACCGCGAGGCGCCGAGAGCGCGTCGCCGCGGGAGCAGATCATCTGCATGTGCTGAAGGCTCAGCCGCTGCGGCGCCGCGCACCCGGAATAAGAATGCGCAGAAGCTGACGGAGTGGGAGGGGCAGATGCGTCTGCCATTGAGCCCGCCATGGACCGGTCCAGACAGACATTACCAGGCAGTAGGAGGAAAAGGTGAGGAGGAAGCGGAGGAAAATAAGAGCAGCAGGAAGAAAAGGAGGAAGAAGAAGAAAAAGGGGAGCAGGGAAAAGAAGAGGTTCTCAAAAAGAACAAGAAGAGAAGCACGAAGAAGGGCAAGAAAAACAGGAGAAAAGGGAAAGAAAAGCAAAACGAAGGAGGAAACGACAGGCAGAGGAGCAAAGATAGAAAAGCAGAAATAAGTGACGGAAAATGAATATAAATTGGAGCCGATGTAGACCAGTATAAGGAGACGGCAATGATGGGGTTAAGAAAAAGGCCAGGTTGAAAATTGACATGAGACCGAGGCAGAGGTGGAGGTGATGGAGCAGATGAAGGCCGAGTCGAAGAAGAACGAGTAAGAAGAGGCCGACATTTGCCGAAGGTTTTGCCGAAGGCAGTGGCTGTGGCGGTGGCTGTGGCGGTGACATTGACTAACGATGATGATGACGGTGACGGTGACGATGACGGTGAGTGACGATGACGCTAATGGTGACGAAGGTTACGATGATGGTAACGAAGATTATTATGAGGACGATGATGATGACGACGATGACGACGACGACGGTGATGATGACGACGGTAATCATGACGGTGATGACGACGGTAATGATGACGGTGATGACGACGGTGATGATGACGACGGTGATGATGACGACGGTGATGATTACGACGGTGATGGTGGCGGTGGCGAAGAATTCGGACAAGAAGGAGAAGGTGGAATCGGCAGAGAAGGCCCCCAGAGCGAAGGCGGATGCAGAGGTGGCGGAGGGGCGGTGGCGAGGCAGAGCGTCGGAGGTGATGGCGGAGCGGAGGCAGGCAGTGGCGGAGGCGGGCGCCTTCGTTATACATATATTCAGGCTCGCAGCGCCCGCCCGAGCGGCTTTCTGCACTTACAGAGCGGCTCGCCGACGCGAGCCGAGCACCTTTTCCATTAGGGGACTCGGCGCGTCAAAAGAAATTAATGCCGAGGAGTCGGTGACACGCTTTTAGGGGTCGTGGGCCTCGCTGCTTCCGAGAGACGCCGGCAAAACATATCCCGTGTGGTTCGAGAATGCTAGTTGTAGACTTTGCAGTTCTTCGAAGGGAAAGAAAAAATAACGAATATTCATTTCGTAAAATCCAGAGATGCACAGAAAACATGGACCTCGTCCAGAACTGCCTTCGGCATGTATCACAATATCTGATCACCACATCGCGAACAACATGCACAACACCATTGATTATATGACCGCGGAAGTATACTTTTGCATACATTACAATCTATTTCATGTAGACATAAAATATGAACAATGTAAAAACGTACACGCCGATGTAGTTTTTAAGTTTATCCTTCCAGATTTCACAACACGGAATATGAAGTAAGCATATTAGCTTAGCAATAACGAATATTTGACTCTCCGAAGACGTCACATCCTACTTACTCGACATTTCTAAAACTGTACTTCTCTGCTCATGGGGTACCCAGAACTCATTCATCTCTTACCTATAGGTTGGGAGGTTTTTGGCTTAGTATCCTTCATCATGTAGCGAACACATAGATAAAACTTTCAACAAGATGGAGACAATCAAAGATCTCGTGTTCGTTTTCATTCATAAAGAAGAAACCCGACAAATTATTACGAACAGCAGGTACGTAACAACTAGCAAGAGAACAACATGGCGTTAATAAAGTCTAGGCCTCGCTGAAGCCCTCAACATTTAGTGTAGACAGAATTCTACATCCAGTAAGAGCGGAATAAGAAGAAATGCACAAAAGCCCATCGACACGGAGTGCAAACGTCATTTGGAACCATCAAATTCAACTCTTCCAAACAGATTCTCACATTCCCCAGCTCCTTCCGCAGAACCATCACGCATACGAATCCACTTGCTCAGTGGCTGAGCGTCGTGTGGTGCGGCATGGCGGGAGGGGGGGCATGGGTTCATCCGACGAGAGCGGCCATGGAGGACGTGGCGCCTGGGCACGACGGGGCACCGCTGCCCATCGGAATTGCAAATGGCCACAGAAAGAGTGTCTCGCCAGCTCTTGCTCCATTCTCCGCCCCGCTTCCCTCCCCATCGCTTCCGCACCACCTCCCTCAAACTCTCTTCCTTCTCTGGCCTTCTCTCCACACGGTCGTTTACAATTGGAATTGAATGTCTTTATTTTGAGCGGTGGACGCATCGCATGGAGGTCTTTGCAAATGGGGAGAACATTTTCTTGAGGCGGCCGCCAGAATATACTCGTGTGTCATTGCACTATCTATTTTATTTTCCTCCCGAAAAGAGTTGACGTATTGCTGGGCTGGAATTCATCACATGCGCTAGTGATGCCTCGTCCGTTCATTCAGTGCCTGATGCCACCTCCATTGCAGTTGGCTCCATGATCCCTTCGTTCTTCTCTTCACGCTCTTTCGAAATTAGAATTCTTATTCTGAAAGGCTTCGCGAGTCGGAAATTTATCTGAGAATTTTCGAAGCGCGAGTGGTATTTAATAGGACTATTCCACGAGTGAAATTATGCCTAACAAAGTTCCAAAATGAGCCAAATATTGAAAATAACTAAAAGCGTATGTTATAATCAGAGGTTATGTTATTGTACGTATGCTGTTTTTTGGACATCCCTATAGCGATCTATGTATACCGCCTCCTAGGATAGGTGAATCACAGTTTATGATTGTCCAGTAGGGAGAAGTGGTAAAAAAAACTGATAGAAAATCGATAAACTTTTTGAGATACACCGCGGTGATTGGAACACTTTGTATGTAGAGTAAAACTCTTGGTTTGTTTTAATTTCACGGGTGAAACAGTCAGTTACAAAGTAGATGTGCTTTTGTTCTGTACGTCAAAATATGTCTTGTATCTACTATCTGTATTTTCCTTCGAAAAAATAGGAAATTACGTGATTCAAATTATTCATTCCTCAGTGCTGTCGCGTTTTGATTTAATATCTTCCCTCCCATTCACTCAATTGATTTCTTCCGCTCTGCGCTGTCTAAAACGCACTTTACTCTCGCCTCTTCTTTTACGAGTTATCTGCAAATGCAATTGAATGTCATTATTTGGATTGAATTATTTTGGTTTGGAAATTTTTCTGACTCTGAAGGCTCAATCATTGTCATTTTGAACGACAGAATTCATGTCATGGAACTCACGTGACTCTCGGAAGAAGTCAAGGAAATACTAGTCTGAAATTCATCATTTTTATTAAAGTAATACATTTCTGAGTCGGCTTGACTCCTTGCCAGCTGAGTTCGTAACTACCGATCCTCTTCTTCCTGCCTTGTCTGCGGTACTTCCTTCCCAAACCTTCCATCAGTCATTTGCAAATAGAATTGAATTTATTAAATTAAGAATTGAAATGCAACGCACATAACCTATGTAAGTAAATAAATAACACGTCTTTATAGGTGTCCAGGCGTATGCCATTTCGGCATGCTCTGGACATTCTGCCTTCCTTACTGGGGATTTGGATATTTCGAATTCTTTGGAAATGATGGTCAACTTTTTCCATTGTAAAGACATATCTAGTTACTTCCACAAACTTCTTCGTCTTTATGGCTTTATTTCACTGCCCAGAATTCGTAAAGGAACCGTTTTTCCTCTAAAGGAACTCCGCTTTTCTCCTCGTTGGGAAAAAAGGCAAGGAAGTACCAATTTCTAATTCAACATCTTCGCACACAAAGGTAACAGTGCGCCTTGATAGCAACGACCAGCTACAAACTTCTTTGCCTTTTATTCTTACGTCTGATAACGGTATGAAAATTTCATGACTGAATGGTCTTAAAACGGTTCCTGCATCTTATGACCGCTCCTTCCATTGCTTCTTCCTTGGTACTCAAATTCACTGCAAACTTATAATAAAATTTTTCATATTCTACACGAAATCTTCATAAAATCCATCCCTCCCTCTAGGTTCGAACATTAAGTTTTCTCTCTTCGCCTTTCTGTTTTCCGACTATATTTTTTTACACAGAATAATACAAATTCATCAACAACACATCGACCACATGTATACAGTTTTATTTCAATTTCATATGAACTCACTATGAATATTTAGCATTTTATTTTCTGTTTCTTACTTGCTCTCTTTAGTTCATCTTCTCTGTTTGTCTTCACTGAGATAATCAGAGTAAGAGGAATTCAATGGCGTTTGCCGCATTCTCGTTTTCTTCACCATCCATCCATTCCAGACTTTTGTTTCCCATTCTTACCCGTTCTCTTGTTACTAGAAATTGCCACATTTAATTTGCATCTATTTCTCTTCTCCATCTTTCCCAGTGGTTATACACAGATCTCGCTACTTGTATTACCAATATAATCGATAAGATAATTTCCCTTAAAAGCGCATATTTGACGAGTGGTCTTATATTTGTTTTCCTTCGGTTTGTCTCTTCAGTTCCTCCAACCTTCTTTCTCAAGGGATAAAAGCAAATACTTACATGACCTTTTAAGTAGATTCCATCTTTCTTTACGTAATCTCAATGGTTGTTAGAGCACTCAATTACATAACGACTCATTCCATACATTTTTCTTTATTTTCAGTTGTATGTATTATTTCAATGACCATCTAACGATTATTGACTCACGATCATACATGAGCACGGTCTATTTAATAAGCTCACTATCTTCTTAATATCTCCCTATTCCCAAATTCTCCCTCTATTTCCATTTCTCTCTCCCTCCCTCCCCCCTCTCTCTCTCTCTCTCTCTCTCTCTCTTTCTCTCTCTCTCTCCTCTATT
>BOPP01000066.1:2435308-2466307 GCA_017312745.1 Gryllus bimaculatus | reverse complement strand
CCCAAACTCCTGCTGCAGCCATGCCTCCGCAATCAGATTCGGCCGAGTGCGTCACCCTCCCCTCTCTCTCGTCCCTCTTCGCCGTCGCCAGCGCCGCCTGCCGGCCCGGAGGGGGCGCTCGCCGCTTCAGCGATCTCTTGAATGCCTAATTTATGAGCCTGTTTTGACGATCAGGCGCCCGCGGACGGGGAGGGCTGTATTAAAAGAACTCCCCGACAGGTGCGAAAGGTATAAATGTCCACACGCAGCATCGGCTCCATGGAAACGCTCTTTTTTGTCGTCTTCCGGCGGTAGATCTCTGCCTGTAGGTGAGCGCCTGGATGACCCGGTTCGGGTGTCCTCGTGATTAAAATAACGATACGCACGTGTGAGGATGATTCTTTCTGATTAGGCCTAATAATGATCGGGTGCAGCTGGGTGATGATGTGGCGCGGAAGAAGAGTGCGGTGGCGAGATTGTATCATTCTCTTTTCTGAGAGCGACACGAGGAATGCCGGTCGAAATAACAGTGGTGATGGAGTCGGAAATGCCAACACAAACACGTGGTTCGCCTGAAGGATGTGCGAGATTCACGGCTGATGTTTGAGGATCAAGAGTAATAGAAACAAACACCTCTTCAGTTACTGACTGTTGTAAGGAATCTTCATTATTCCGTCACTGTAATATTTTATTTCTGAAATATAACAGAGGCAAAGTTCTCCTCTTATGCTATTAAATTTCGGACACATGTTGATTTAAATTATAAAATTAAGAATATGTTAAAACAGTGGTAGAGGTTAAACATAAAATTACTGAAAATACTAAAACATTATAATGATGAACGTGGTAAATATACTGGGTATAGATTTGATACGACATTTAAGTTACGAACACTTCATGAAAATAAACATTGAGATATTCCAAACACAACCTCCAAGTCAAAGGTTTTCAAATGAACTTAGAAGAAATCGTTGTTAGTTTCCTAGAGAAAAAATGAGAAAGTGTATTTTTGTATTTTTCGTATTACTACCATAAAATATTTTTGAAAAAAAAACATTAATTTCTACATTAATGTGCACAATTAATTCCATTAATACCTCCATACTTCTTCATTATTAGATAGTATTATTTTCTAGAAAAAATGAACGTTTTTTTCATACAAATGTTTCACAAACTCCCGTGAATTTATCCTTCATTAAAGTCGCGAATTTATTATTTTTATTTCCTACGAGAGCAGCTTCCTCGAAATAAACGCGTTATAAAACGGTAATTGTTTGGGGGATCCGTAATTAAGAAACCGCACAACACAGAGTGAAATATAAGGTTATTAAAACAACGTTTTCCAAAAAGAATTATCATCTAAAATTTCAGCGGGAAAAAATTACATGTAACTCCACCTTTCCTGGCCGTGAGCCGGGCGTTGCCAAACTTAATTTTCATGGAGTTCTTTCGCGCGTTTTACCAACGAATTTACTCACGCGCGAACCTTAACACTTTGCGCATACGCGTGCGTTCTGCTGTGGCTTCCCCAACAACATATCAACAAGCCTACGACATCTTCACATCAACGAATTTCAACGTTTATAGGAGAAAGGCAGTCATATATTATCGAATGTCCGTTAGTTGGAGAGTCCGCATGCCGGCAAGTGTCGGCAAGTGCGCGTGTCGGCAAGTCCACGTGTCGGCAAGTCCGAGTGTTGGGTCCGCGTACATGTTATTTCATATAAATCTAGCCCTTATTTATCAACATCGTTAGTCCAAAAAACAACAAATTACTGATGCGGTATCTATTTATTTATTTACGGTAAAAAAAAGTTAAAACCTGTGTGTGACGTGCTATGGGGAGACGTTACTTTGCAGTTACAATTACATGTCTAGAAGCAAAACAAGGGACCATCTCAGCATTTGCTCAATAATGAGGGAAACTGATAGAAGTTTGAAAAACGTGAAGTTAGCCAAACGTAGGTTGTTATTTGTGATATCGACCAGATCGACCGTGAACCGCTGAATAGTTTTCGAATATAATGTTTTTATAAGGAAAATCATACATCTGTAAGTAAGAAGTACCTTTTCTTGGGGTATGAGTATCCATCCCGTATCTTGAACAAAGCCTCATTTGTTGCGATTGTTCATAACGTACGGACAACTGTAAAATTCTTAATGGACACCATCCATTGAGAGTATCTCTTTATTCCTCTGGTTGCTTAAAGTTGATTTAACAGAGCAGTAATACGGAAAATATATTTTTCCGCCTTACTTTGGCTTTGCAACGGCGCCATCTGCACTCATCGCTTAACACCCCTCATTCCCACCAGCTGCCCTCTTTCCACCGCCGCCGTCCTCCCTGTCTCGATTCGAAGACCACGGCGCCGCCATCTATAACGCGAGAGTGGCGTATTGTGTACCCACTTCTTTATTTCATGAAACGCGCGACACTAAAAAGAAGATGAAAGAGGCGAGCAATCCTGCAGGAAGACGGCGGGTATAATTTATGAGGCTGACTGGGATATGGAACATGTTATTCCATTACTGTCTTCGTCGCGAAACCAAGAATAACACGGAGGGCGAGCCGGGCGCGACGGCAGCCGGGGAGCCGGCTTGAAGGACAGCGGCGCTCTCTGCTGCTGATGCATAATTCCGCCACGGGCCACTGCGCGTCTGAGGAGAGAGGCCGTGTGGGAGACGGAGAGAAACACATGGCCTCTGAGAGAGGGCGGCAGCGAAGAAGGAGAGGGTCACTGCGGGCAGTTTGCTACACGAACCGCTAGTACACGAATCCACCATCGAAGAGCTTACAAGGTAGCTCAGGACATCAACTGACGTCATTGCAGTGCCTCTATCCGGGAGGTCCAAGGGTCAGAGGCTCCAGGGTGACAGGATTTTCGACACAAGCTACATAGCTATTGGTCGGCTGCAGCAGCTGTCTGGAGAAGAATTCTAGCGACCGGCTGCTCTGATCGGTAGTTTTCCGTGGTTTCTCCGATCAATGCCAGGCGACTGCCAGAGCAGTACCCCAATAAAGGGTCATGGATCGCGAGCGATTTTCCTTCCTCTTCCTTGTCCTATCCTCACTCCTTACTCACACACATATACACTACACTACCACATTTGTTGTGTGACCAGTCAGGAACTTACAGCTTAATAGGTGGGACGGTGCCTCGCCGGTGGTAAAAATCACCACAAATCGACGTATGTCCTCGCCGAGTCTCGCCATCCAGCGGGGAAAGATCACTGCCACCTCTCGCGACAAAAACAGGCGCTACACTTACAGGACTAATTAGTTGACGCTGCCGAAATCACTAATCAACCAATCGTATAGCTTACTTCCGAAGTGACGTATCACAATTTCTTTTTGTTTGCTAGTTTAGCTTATTAATATCATCATACGACGTTTCTTCGTCATTCTACCGGGTGTGATGGCTCAGGGCATCAACTGATATCACTGCAGTGGCTGTGAACGGAAGATGACGAGGTCGAGTTCAGTCGCTGTCTCGGGGACCGTTCTAATGGTCGACTGAACCGGTAGTTTTCCCTGGTTTTGCCGATCAACACCAGGGGAATGCCGGAGCAGTACCCTAATGGTCGCTTCACAATAGTCCGCAAACGGGAACGTAAATAAAGCGTAAAGACGCACATCTCAGGCAGGCGTCCACAGCACGACGGTACAGCGTAGCTTGGCAGGAATGGGAACCGGAAGGATGGTCAACACTTATCTTGACCCAGCAACGAGAAACCCACTCGACCAATGAAAGTGCAAATGGCAACGAAGCTTATCAGCTGATCGAGATCGCGATCTCCGCGAGACAGTGGTCGGGAGCGGAATTGAGAGTGGAGCGAGATATTGATGTTAGAGTGTGAATTTGCGAGGATAGGGTTTCCGGAGAGGTTTGTTGGTTATCATTGAGTTATGTTAGTTCTTATTAGTAATTATGGTTTTCTATTCATATTGATACTTAGAATTAAAATTTATCATAAAAATATATATGTGTCGTTAAAGTACATTGGAGCTGTTTGATGACAAAATTATATATACACATTGTTGTCTTTTTCGTGAGTTATAAGTAGTTTTCGCATTTTCCGTAATTGTGTTTTTTAATTAACATTATTTCGTTGAAGTATTCCTAAATCGTAGTAGTGCACGCAAACACATCAGTCAGATGGGAAAACAAAGAGGGAACATATTATCATAGCTAGATGTGCTTTGGTATTGGCAAATGTTTCATAAAGTTCTCTTTTATCCCTCGACAGATACATAGCGCTGGTCCTCATCCTGTTGGCGAGAAGCGCACGCACCTCTCGTTCCCGTTCTCGCCTTCGCGTTGCCGTTGCCGTTCGCGGACTATTGATGAACTGTCTGCAACAGATCACAGACCGCACGCCATCTTTGCTTTCTCTTCCTTCTCCTATTCCCATTACAACACGTGCATACTTACACTTACATGTATTGCACTAACACACACGTCGGAAGACCACACGAGCATAGCACTCGACCCACTTCTCCATCCATCGAGAGGAGAACTACGCTACCTCCCGTGATAAAAACATGCACTACACTTACGGAGCTAATGACCACATATGATGAAGCACTCGAAAATACAAAATAATCAATTCATCATGTTGCTAAATGCAGGAATTCACTATTAGGCGACGATAGTCGGCCGAGTATTAAGAATTGTAAAATACCGAATGACTCTGAATGACTAAAGAGAGAACGAGAGACGGATGGACGGACGGAGCTGTGGGACGAGAAAGTGACAGAAGAATTGGGAAAACGTGAGCTGCAACTCTGTAGGTCGCAGCTGGGTGACAAGGAGTGCTCGGATCGGGCAGTTTGCCATGGAATCTCCTCGTAGAGGAATTCACAAGCAGTTAGGAGTCGACTGCAGAGTATTCGAGATCTGAATGACCGAGGGTAACCGGAGATGAGAGATGGTGAAAGGGACAGTAGGATGACAGGGAGAGAGAGAGAGAGAGAGAGAGAGAGAGAGAGAGAAAGAGAGAGAGAAATTCTGACAGACAATGAAAACGTGTTACTTGTAACACTGTCACACCCTGGACTAAAGAATGGATGAATTCGCGCAGTTTTTTATGTAAACCCTACCCGGAAACGGTTGCAAGTCTAGAATTCATAAAGTGCAAGATATCAGATAGCGTAATTTGAATGATTGAGGAGCGAATGTAGTAAAGACAGGAAATAGAGAGGGAGAGGGTGGAAGAGAGAGAGGGAGAAGGGGAAAGAGAAGGAGCGAAAGAGTGAAGATCGATTAAATTGTAAACAATCATTTACAAGCAAAGTAGAAGTATTATTAAACAAAGATTACATTTAAAAAGCTATATCATGGTTAGTTCATGGGTATAACAAAGAACTCAACTGAGAGCTATTTGAACCTGTGTAATATTTTTCGAACATGTACAATTTCTACTTGAAAATTCGTCAACACTCACATTTAACAGTTCTAGAGGGTGAAAAGTCAGTATCGGGGTTCCCTGCAATAAGTACGTGAACAGGAAGATGTACATGATAATGGATGGATAACACCAGAGGCATTAGAAATGTTAAAAATCCAATGACTCAAAATCTGGAAAAAAAATAGAATGACAACTTCTTAGTACATTTTATCGATAAACAATGCATTGAAAACTTTAATGTTTGTAAAATAACATTAATAACTAGGCGCTTCTATTACTTCAACCGACTGCTACAACGTATGTACCTGCGATTTCGCAACTGAACCTTCGTAGAACGGGAGACCCTACGTTCGTGTTCGACTTGGCCCATTTTCTCCATAACACTGACTAAAATGCCGAGGCATGTCCCATAACTAAGTTCCTCAAAATACTATGCTTATTACGAAAAAAAAGAAAACGAAACCTTCCAAAGCACAAGTATGTTCTGCTTGAGGTGCATTAAGAAATGAATTGTTTCAACTATTCTAGTACCCTCCGTGTTTATTCGCATACATTTATTGCACATAGTACGGTACTACTATCACCGACTCGAATTATATCCAATTCTGTTCTCTTCCCTTTAGTACAAATAGTAAATATAACCCACGACATTCACATTGCTAGTATTAGTAATATCACAGTCGACAATGAGATTGCACTTCCTGGACCATCATGGAGAGTTGCGACCTCACGAACAGCCCGTGTAAACCTTCTAGAGCTCAGAGGTGGCGGCGGCGGCGGCGAGGTGTCCGTGGGCGGAGCGGGACGGAGTGGCGCTGGGCGGGGCGGGGTCGGGACGAGGCGGCGGCAACGAAAGCTCACCGTACCTCCCGACCGTGCCCCGCCCGACCTGCCTGCCCGTCGTTTATATAACTCGCAGCGACAGCGGGCGGGCGTGCTGTGGCGGCGGGCCGTCCGGCGGCCGACAGCTGCCTCGCGGCCCGCCCGCCGTTCTCCGCCCCGACGCCAACCGCCGCGCCAAGCCAACGCCACGCTCCGCCGCTCCGCCCGCCCGGAATCTCTCCGCGGAAGAAGCCCTAGCGAACCTGTGCCGAACTCGTGTTATGCGCAGGGTTTGAATTTTGAACGCAAATCAAATGATAAAGAATAGGGCATTGAAACGTGTAAGCGTTAAATATATATTTATTCGAATTATTTAGAGTGCTTATTATCGCATGATTGTATGTATTTTCTATTTATTTACTTATTTATTTTCTTATTTACCTATTTATTTATGCCTTTATATTTATTTATTGGAGTTAACTGCTAAGATTATGAAGGGCCATGATTGTTGAAATATAGAGTATAAGATAGCGAAATAATGACGATGATACAAAAATGGTGAATGATTGACAGAGGAATTGTGAATGAGAGACAGAGGAAACAGATGATAACCGAGATATTCTGCTGAAAGCTCGCTTTGCCCACCACAAATTCCACGTGGTTTGGCCGGGATCGAACCCTGGACGTAATGGGGCCCTGACAGGCGAATGTGCAAGCTACTATGCTACGTGTCTTCACCTAATATGTTTGCTATTTTTACAAGAACATTTTTAGGAAATTATACTGAACAATATAAGCAATAAATAAGTAACTTTAATCAATGACTATCTCGAAAGGAAATGCTTATCAAAATAATGACCTGATTCAGGGTGTCAAAATTTGATATTTCATGCCTTTCGCGCGTTGTTCCTCTGCACAAAATGACAACGCCAAGGGTGTCTCGGGATGGCTGCCCCCAGAACTTAAAAATAATTAAAATTGACAATCCACAGGGTTTGATTGTGAGCCCTTGTCTCGTACTTACACACGTGAACCGCTTGTCTGGCACTTTTCCTATTTATTAAACATGATTGTCACATAATATGTGGTTCATGCCTTTTAATTTCTCGCCTACAACGCACTTATGTAATAAATATAAAGTATCGTAATGCTGGAGCGGTTAGTGGCGAATTTTCCACACAAAAACTCGTATTGTAGATTCCTTATGCAGAAAAAGTAGATAAATAATGTTTCTAGTAAATATTAGAAAATATTCTCTGCCTCTAAGACGTGTAGTCACAACTCACTTTTTTTTATCCTTGATATCGAAAAACTGGCCCAAGTTCGTGCGGCCCTGTGAAAGGATATTTTAATTTGGCTCTAACTATTTGGTTTAAATATTTTCTGTGAAAAAAGCAAAGGAGACGTATAAATCTGGTTCAAGCCCTATTTTCTCTCTTGAACTATCTAAAATTTACATATTTTCGGTGTTTTTCTACAACTACAATATTCAAGATTTTTTTCCATACTTTTTCAGAATCAGAGACCCACAATACGAGGATTCTGACTGTTAGGAAAAATAATTTAGTTCATATAGGAATATAATTTATCCAATTTTTCGATATTAAGACCTCACAATAAAGTTTTCAGACAAAATCGTCTCATAAAGCAACATTTTCCACTGCAGCATTACAATACTTTCACAATATTACGCAAGAAAATAATACGAATGAGTGTAAAAACGAAAACAACTCACAAATAGGGACGTACATATCAATATACACAACAATACACGCACACCCACACGCTTACCAACAACACACGCCTAGATAGTAACGCATGCGCGCACACACTAACAAATACCAAACTCACGCCCACACACTCCCCAACACAGAGTGAGTCCAACCTCCTAGACTACTTTCATTGATTCACGACTGCCAGCGCCCCGCCCACCCCCCATGCGTCGTGGCGCCGCGGCGGCAGCTGGGCCGCCGCCGCCGCCGACGACGACGACGACGACGAGCAGGCGGGGGCGGGGCGGTGCTGCGAGGTAGGCAGGCTGCGAGACGCCGGCATCGCTCGACTCCATAACTCTCGCCTGACGCCCGGAAAGTTCTAGATCTATTCCGCCACGCTCCCTCCCGCCCCGCCTCTTCCGCACACTCCCCCCTCCTCTTCCTCCTCTTCCTCCTCCGCCGCCGCCGCTTCTACCTCCGGCGCGTCGGGACGAGAAACTTTTGTGACTAGGCATTATAAAGAATCGCCAGAGATTCATCTTTTTACTTCTTCCCCCGCGCGCGCAGAAAAAAAAGGAAAGAGAAAGAAAGCTTCGCGGCAGCTCCGCGGTGAATGTGATCCATACGTAGGACCCTGTGGAGCTCCCTACGGAAGTCGAGACCTCGAGCGTGGACGCAGAAATCATAATTTAGCTCGCGCGGCGCAAGAAAGGCGTCTTTCATTAAACGTCCGAACGATTTATTTCTTCTCGCGGCGAACGCCGCCGACGCCGGGGGGGTATTTCTGGGCATGAACTGGGACGCGCTGCACTTAGAGAGCGCCCCCGCACGCTGAAAAGAAGAGAGCACAGAGTAGTAACGTCTCTTTCGAGGTTACCCGCCTGAGAAGTATACGGAAGGCGGTTGGGTCGGCGTGTGCAACGGAAATGTTTGTTTTGAAAAGACGGCTTCTTGCGTTAGCTCAGTGCGTGAAATGTGCGAAGTATGACGTCAGTACGGACGCCTGCATTTCCTACATGTCGGCGGTCTGCAAAGTGTTCGACGTGTGTTGTTGATTGGAATCGCTGGCCGCGTTCTATATGTGCTTGAACCTCGTGGAATTGAATTCTGAACACTGGTTTTTAATTTTGGTTCGTATTGAATTACTGCTTATTACGCATGGAACATTCATGTGGTGCAAACTGAACTATTGATTGCTGAGACTTGTGACTGATTTACTTGTAACATAGACTTCAGACTTAACGCACCCATAGATTCTTACATCACTTCTACATGCTGGACTTAAGAGACAAACAATATTGTGTAATGAGTGTTCTACAGGGATTCCTCATAGATATATTTCAATTCAAAATTCATGATATCCACATTCGATATCATTCTTTAATATTTCCCTACTCACGGTTTTCGTCTAAAAGAATGATTGACGTACTGTTTTATAGTATAATTATTTCGACACTAATAATTCACTGAATGTTTAGCACTTGAAAACTCAAGAATTAGGCATTTTTAAGAAAATATATTCCAAACAATTAAATAATGAATTATATAATAATGTATGAAAAGAATTTAATTGAATTAATAATGACTGCATAGAGCACAGGTTACAAACAAAAATGATTTTCTTCAAAATAAAATAATGTTGAATTTCGAACAAAATCTACAATTTTTAAAATTAAACTATCTTGAAAGAAGAATATTTTGTTTGGTTTTCTCAATTTTGTTTGGTTCTCCTAATTATTTTCCTCCAATGCCAGTAATGCTTGCTACTGGATATAGCAGTTCACCAAAAGTCGATATTTCCAGAGGCTGACATTTAAAATGACTTCCCTTCTCGTTTATAGAGCCATACATCAATTTATAATTACGCTCCAGAGTACATCGTCTTCCTCGTATGGACGCTATATATCACAGCCAGCTCCCAATGATATTCAGTTGCGAGCTTCCTTCTCGTGCATTTGCGTCTTAATCATGTACGCAAGACGAACTCGTGGTGCAACAGAGAATTTCATGTCACTTTTCATCTCAATTATTGCCGGATAACAATCAATCATTCAACACTTCTGCAGCACATGATCTCGATTTTCTGTTAGGCGTTTTTCCTACAATCGTCAATCTTATGACTCACAAGTTACAGAAAATTCATTTTTTTTAATCTACGCTACCTGGACATCCCAAGAAAATGTTAGACGGAACGTGTTCCCTCGTTTTGGTACGAAGCGGAGTTTCATAACTAGAAATATTAAACGAGACATTCATAACCTAGTCACAGAGAACTGTAATGAAGTAATTTGCCAATTTAAAGGTAGTTCTTCCAAAGCAACTAACGTATATTCAGTTCAACCACTTTTTAAAAAAAGTCTCTCAGAAGTTCTTTTTATAAGAGGATGGACTGAAATAAAATAAAACGTGAATACATTTAACGAAGGTAAAGAGAAAAATATAATTAAGCTCATGCTCAAAGTGAAAAATCGAAGAGTAAAAAGTAGTATTTCAAAAACTACTAGAGATAGAGGTAGGTAACGTACAGAGAGAAGTAAAAGACAAAATTCAATGTGAAAATGAATTAGAAGATGTCGAAACGTAACTGAAATAGAAGTAAAAATGTGAAGTAAATGTGAAATAAGAGCCCTGAAAAATAATAAGGATAAATGTCGAAGAATATTAAATCCGTGCAGAGGACGCGAAAAGTGAGGGGGTAGTGAAAAAGGGGGAGTGGAAAAAGAAGAATGTGAATGAGCAGAGGCGCTAAATAACTATGAAGTAAACACAGAAGGTGTGAGGCAAAATAAAGTAACGCAGGAGAACGTGACGGTGGTCTAAAAAGAATTGGAGGGAAAAATTGGATGAGAAAATGGTGTCGCAGAAAAGATAGAAGCGATTGAAGGAGATACGTACGAGTAAACAAAAAAGAATGATTGGAAGAAGAATGAAGAAGACAAGGAGACCATGACGTAAAAGACGGAAGAGGGGGCTGAGGTGACGCAAGTGGCGGTTGAGGCGGAAGAATAGGTGGAGATGATAGGGAAGGATATGGAGGAGGCGGAATTGGAGGACGAAGAGGGGGAGCAGGCGAAGGAAAAGAAACCAATGGAAGAGGAGTGTGTGGAAGAGCTGGAGAAGGAAGACAAAAGGAGCGGAGTGAGAAGGCAAAAGAGAAGAGAGTGACGGTAGAGAAGATAGAAGAATAGATGAAAGAGGCGGAGAAGAGGCAGAGTCCCAGGCGGAAAAGGCAGAAGAGGAGGCGAAGGAATATGAAGTGATGGAAGAGGTGATAGAGGTGTAGATGGAAGAGGCGGAGGAGGTGGCGGTGAGAGTGGAGCGCCAGGCCGGGGAGGAACAGGCAGCGGCACAAAAAGAGGATGATCTGGAGGAGGAGGGGTAGGAGGAGACGAAGGAGAAAGAAGTAATGGAAGAGAATGAAGGAAAAAGGAAGCCTGGAGCGAAGAGGAGGAAGAGGTGGCGGAGGGCGTCGTCATGGAGGTGGAGGAGGAGGAGGAGGAAGCAGAGGAGGAAGTGACAGATGTGAAGGTCGCGGGGAAGGATGTGGTGGTGGAGGAGGTGATGAGGGGACGGTGGGGGAGGTGGGGCCATGGTTCGGAAGAGCGGGGGCGGGGGCGGGGTCTTCCTCCGAGGGAAGAGGCATGACCCATTGAACTTCTCCGTGGCGGAACGTTCCGCTCCAGGCTGCGCCGCCCAAGTTCAGCCTCTTGCGCGCAGCCCAAACACCAACTCCTCTCGCCCCCCCCACCCTCCACGCGCGCACAGTTTATTTATCGCGGATTTCAAAGGCCCTGCTCGTCACAGAGTACCTCAACATACTAACTCCGCTATTGAATTAAATCGCACACAACTCCGACCTCCAGCGCTCGCTCACAACCTCTGCCAGGAAAGGCGAACGCACGCTCCTGTACTTTTTTTTGGGAGGAGATACTCGTACACGTCGAAATACATCGTGAGGTACGTGTACTCGAGTCAAATAGCTAGATCAAAGCTGTAAAACGCAATGTTAAATATACCTCGGGCCCAAATGATAAATGGAAATGGTCGAAGAGCTTTTTCTGGTACTGGACGTATGGAGCTTTGTGTTAAGGAGGAAAAGTTGAACCTTGGGGTACGACTGAAGGTTGTGGAGTCTGCACAGTGGAATCAATTTTTTTTTTTACCGCAGGCGTATTGGAAGTTGCTGTTGTTTTTTAACGTGTCTCAACTATACTTCGTGTTGTTCTGTAGCTTCGAAATAATAACCTTTCATATAAAATTACAATGAAAACACACAGTGTGCGCCACGCCAAGCATTCTAATCAGAGCCTGCCAATTTCACCTGTTAACTCCGGAATGTTTGTTGAATGATGTTTTCCGTCCTGACAACTGCTTTACTCATTAGTCTAAGTACAGTGAATGTTTTATACCGAGAGGTAGCGGTGATTTCTTTCCCGTTGGATGCCGACGCGACCTATACTCGTCACGCCGGGAATTCCTCCTCCAGGTATCTCCGTCAGCGAGACACCGACCCAGCAGAGAAAAACTAAGATCTTGTTATTTGTTGAAGTACAGTGCATGTATAAGTAAGTGTGAGTAGGTCAGAGGTGAGCTTAGGACTAGAAGAAGTGAAGGAAAGATTGCACTCAGTTCCAGATCTCTTAGGGTACTGTTCTGGCATAATTAATGGTATAATTGGAGAAACGACGAAAACCGATTAGAGCAGGCGGCACAATTCTCTTCCAGGAAGCGACCTATCCATGAGTTTAGAGTCGACAATCTGCTACCGTCGGGAGTCGAACCCTCCCCCACCTACTCAGGGCATAGCGGTCAAAGATTTCGCGCTAAAGCACAAAACAGTTTTTACGTGGTACAATCATATGTTGTGAATGCTTTGTTGTTGAGTCCCAGTCGTTTTTTTGTTCATCAATAGCAAGACCATTGATAACATACTGCGCATGACGTGCCAAACATTCTAATTCGAGCCTGGCGTTTTTGAGTCTTCGCTGTGCCTAATCCACCTGTCAGACGAAGCCATATACTTGTCCACTCTCATTGATGGTATATTTCTCGGAAGGGTGCGTTTAATTTTAAATAGCTCCCACTTTCACGGTGCCGAACTGACACAAGCTGTGAACAGGATATTCAGACTTTTCTTGATTCTTTAAGATAACACACAATATTCTAATAGATGTGATCGGTCAGGTGAATATTTTCCATCTTATCGTTTCTAAATTTTCTGGAGTAAATTAAAGAAATTAATCAAGAAGTTGAATGTATTAAGACTCACAACTGAAAGTAAGTCGTAAGATATTTTAGATTTTACGTGGAAGTAGTAAAATTTTTTATTTCGTTTATTACGAGTATGTTCTTGTGTAGTTAGACTTCGCGTTGATATACTTTTAAACTATTCTATTTAGGTTTTTACATAAACATTACATTGGATACACATTTAAAAACAGTTAATGAAACCTGTTCTTCTACCTTAGAATAACATTGCATTTTTTGGTTACCTATTCGGGTAATTGAATTTTGTCGGATTACGCCGGATTTAGTAGTGACTTCTTCTTAAGCCGTCTACAGCAGCGCCCTTCACAAAAACACCATCGGGAAAGTATTAAACTTGTAATAAATCAACTTGTTTCATTTGTGCAAACCATCAGCGGAATTTTTGAGGCAGAATATAATTTTATGCGCCAACTTAAGCGATAGATAAATGTTTTTTGTTTTTTTTTATCGCATCGTGGACACTCACGAGTCCGTCTGTAGCTGGTTCACACCAGGCAATGAAAGCTTGCGGAAGAGTGGGGGAGAATTCTTCTATTAGGGTTTGCTTCGTCAGAAGCTGCGCCTATTAACTAAGCTAAGAATGCCAACCTCTCATCTAATTTCATAAATAACTGTTTTATTTGCTGGATTTTTTTAAACTCTGCTATTTCCCCATGAATACAGTTATTGTATCTTCCGGTACGAATCTAAAATTTGTTTTAGACAAGAATTACAATCCTAATGCGTGCAAATCCGTTGTACTCTACAAGCTGTAATTTTCCTCGTTCAACAAATATTTTGCAAAGGACCTAATTCGCCACTGGCCGGACTAAAGGTAAAGAAAGCAACCGGGAGAAAAGGGTTCCAGAATCGGCACCGCCCCACGCCCACGTGGGCCAACCGACCGAGCGGCAGCGCTGTCGGGCGCCCCGACCGGCGCGCTGACGGGAACGTTTCAATCCGCGGCCCATTACCTCGTCTCCGCGCGGCGCGCTCATTAAATCGCGCGGCCAGTCGCCGCCCGCCGTGCGTGACAAGCGCTAGGACGAGAGAGAGAGAAGGCGGGCAAAGTGAAGTTCAGCTCTTTACAGCATTATTACACCACCGCAGGCGACTAATTCGTACCCGCTTGGGGGCCTCACGACATGCAACTGATGCTGACGTAGTACTTCTGATCGGGAGGTTCTAGGATTCGAGTCCCGGCCGTGGCAGGGTTTTAGAGAATACCGCCATCGAATTCAGCCGCTGTCAGGAGGGGAATTCTAGTGGTCGGCTGCTCTGATCGGAAGTGTTCCGTGTTTTTTTCGATCACAACCAGGTGAATGCCGGAGTAGTACCCTAACAAACGGGCCATGGACCGCCCGCGATCTTTCCTTTCTCCTTCTTTCTCTTTGTGCACACCTTACTTACATACACTGCACTACCACACATGTTGGGAGACCAGTCTGGATCTTTGTAGAGCTTGCCCCGGCAGGTGCGGTGCCCGCAAGTGGGAGGTTTCTTATTGTGTAAAACCCCACGAGTTTACATGTAAATTGATGCCGGATCTTACGATCCAACGAGAGAAGATCACCGCTACCTACTCTACAAAAATATGCACTGCACTTGCGGAAGACTAATAAAAAGTAGCAGTTCACGTGCCCGAAAATACGCAATAATACTTAATCAATCAAGTACGTGTTTCGTATGTTGGAAAATGCTCAAAAGCAGGCGTGATTATATGAGTAACTGGTAGGCAGCAGCTGACGTTTCATATCCGAAGGTTAGAAGGTTCGAGTCACGTCGGTGGCAGATTTTCAACACGAGGTGATTTTATGGCGCGAGGATATTTTTATGCTAATGTACGTACAAGAATTCTAGAAAGGGACAGCACTCATTTGTATTTATTTATTTCACTGTTCACTTATATATTTACTTCTTTTGTTTTTCCATTTGCTCATTGAGTTCTATCGCTGCCCGAAGTGCGTTCCCGCAACAAGCACTAGGTTCGGAGAGAGCAGGCGGACAAACATAAGACGAGATCTTTACAGCATCTTTATAATCGTTCCAGGTTCTCTATCGAAGGCGATGGGGTCCACACACATTTGTACACTTAAAGACACATAGGAGCAGGTTCGATGCGTATGTAGTTGTCGGGCAGCAAATGAAACTTCTTAGACCGGAAGGTCCTAGTTTCGAGTCCCGTCGGTGGTGGAAGTTTGGACACCGATCGCAGAATGACAAGGCTATATTTTACATGACATTCTGAAAGTTTGGTCTACTAAATAAACAAGAATATTGGCATTTATTCGACAAAATTTTTCTACTAGCCTGATTTGAAGATTCTTTTTAGACTGACATTAGAGTCCTTGAAGATGCCAAAACACTCTTCTTACGACGCATGATAAACACACACAAAATACTTTTTTTTTCGCCTAACCTCACATTTCAGGCGATTGTACGCCGATCGCGCCTTCAACGCCGTCAGGGCGATTTTCCCCCACCCATCTGCCCCTTCCTCTCCCACCCCGTCAGCAACACCCACGCCGCCTGCCAGCGCGCGCCGACAGTAATGGGAATAAAATTATCCCGGGGCATAAAGTCGTTTCCCGCGACCGGGGATTGTGATGTACGCCCACGCGGACGCGGCTCCTTTTACCGAAGGCTCTAAACAAACGGTTGTGACGCGGCACGCTCGCGCCCGGTCACGAGCCCCGCCGGCGACGCAGCGCGGGCCGCCACGGCGTGGGAGCGCGGGCGCGAGGCGGGCGCGAGGCGGGCCGCGGCCGCTTGCCTAGGGCCCGGGAAATGATTCAATTATTCATTCCTTTATTTGTTTATTAATTTCTGCAGGATTCAACTTGTTTATTTACTTATTTATTTATTTATATATTTATTCAATTATATATCATTTATTATATTCATATATATATATATATATATATATATATATATATATATATATATATATATGTACATATATTTAGTTACGTAATTATTGAACTATACAATTATTTATTAACTCAATTTATTAATACACTATGGCGTGAACAAACTCCCTAATAAGTCCCGTAATATAGATATCTTAATTTTGAATATCGATATTCTGAAACATCAATATTTTGTTGTCAATGTCGCATTCTTAGTATGCGCTAGCCATTATAATTACCAATACGAATATCATTGTCATCGTATTATAATTATAATTTCATTAATATCGGCGTCGTCATCTCCATTATTATCGCCATTATCGCTATCACCATCATTATCATCGCAATTATCACTACCGTCGCCATCATTTCCGTCGCAATCGTCGCCATCATCACTAACGTCACCGTTGCAAGTTTTGTCTTCTCCCACTAGCAGATGGCGTTTTTACCCGTAATGTAATGTAATGGGTGCATCAACCACGTAGGACGGAGTGCTCGTTTCATTTCGTAATAGCAAGCTTTTCTCTCCTCGTCGGAGTTCCTTTACATACATGGTTCGGTCCGCCTGAGGCGGGTTTGCGGGCTGAGCTTCGCGCCTCCGCCGTGACTCGGCCACGCGGTAGCAACTCGAGCGCACTGTCGAAGCGTCACCCAGCCGAGAGGCGCGGGGGGGTGGGCGAGCGGCGGGGGGGGGAGTTGAAGGAGGGGTGCGGGGGCGAGAGGCGTGGCGGCGGCACGACGACCGTGGAAGATTATACGTCTGGGAGGAGCCCGCCACTTGTTCCGCCGCGCCCCCACCTTCCCCTGCACTTGCCACTGGCCCCTGTCCGCCCACAGCAAGGCATCTCCACCGAGCAACAGCACAAGCAGAGCGGACCAAACGAAAAAGGCCAAAAATTACACAGCGCAGCAGAGTCACTATGCATAGTATGATACAGATAACACAGGAAGCCCATTGTGAGCTAGGGATTGTAATCACCTAGAAAATTGTTGTGCCTGCGATGGTAATTGCTTCTTTGGTTTCCTTGAGTCCATCTTTCACATAAATCTAATGTACCACTATCTCCCACTACATTTAGACTGTTTTTAAGATGTGATTTGATTTTTGTTCAGATTTTATGACAGCCATAAACATATTAAAAACCAAAAAAATAATTGAGAAAACAAAATTTGGATTGGAGTTTTATTAAAATTTTCCATTAAGTTTTGAAGCATTTTTCATTTTTCAACGTTTCGAGAAGCATTTTTCTTCTTCTTCTTCTTCTTCTTCTTCTTCTTCTTCTTCTTCTTCAGGAGTCTTACTAAATTATCTCATTCTTTCTCAAATCTAATTTTAATTTATGCAAAACCATTGCATCGTTCAAGGAAACCAATCCTTAACAACAGTTTCCATGGAAGTATCTGACATCATGAAAGCTACCAAAGTATATCTTTAAAATAAAATCGAGGCAAAAAATCTAAAAAGTGTAATTTATTTGTGCCGAGGCTTCTTGTCGAAATGTTAGGAAGTCGATGGCCTTAGGTGTAGCCCTCCCCCTTCTTGCAGGTGTCAGAGAATGCATTGATTCCTCGCGGGAGTTGTACCACTGTACTCGAAATGCGTACGAGTTCTAAGATATGGGAATGTGGATTTAGCGTTTCTTAGATATACCAATGTCGTTAGACTCAAAAGTCCTGAAGTTATGTTACATGAATATAGGGCCCCCGCATTAGTCTGGAAGGCTGTAGTTTGGTTTCGATTCGCCATTCCAATGATCACACAAACATACACCACTCTAATTGATTGAATGAATAATTGAAAATCACGGTTCTACACGCGTTTGAGGAAACGTACAAATTGCTGGTAGAAGTTTGAAAAGATTAATAAGAAAGGCAAATACCGTATTTAAAATGTTGATTCAATTGCAAACAATGGGTTTAATTAGAGGATCATATATTTAGTACCAGATGCTTACATGGAAGTTGCATTCACTCGTAACTCCTCGTACAATATTGCAATTGATAAAATTAAAGCAAAAGAGCAAGCTGGAATGTGTTCTTAAAAATGATGAGAACACACAGACAAAACAGTGAAATACTAAAACGTAATAAAATGGAGAAAAATACCTCTCATGATCATTCAATTAAAAAAATGTATTTGCTACACAATGATGAACACTATGGACGTAACGATCTCAAACGAAACCACGAGTGCCATGCGAGTTGCTATGTTGATTGACCTCCATTACGTCGAACAAAATTAATTGTACTAGCGTCTGCCACTTGCTTCGTCTTGAAATTGTCCCTCATTTTATGCGGGTTCAATTAACCCAGAACGTCTTCTCAAACACTCCATTCCACAGACGTCACAATTACTAACATGACCTATGGCACACGTCTTTGTGTGACACTGTGCAAAACAAGACAAGAAAACGATATGCAGAGGCAATCTATTAACTGCGCCTGTAATTTTCTGACTCATCTTCCTAATTGATGTACTTTTCATTTGTGGCTGACCTCCATGCGCTGACAACGTCATGTCATTCATTACATACGCAATAATTGTGCACGAAACATATGTTACCATTTGTGTCTATCACTTCTATTCATGTTAACCTTTCACACCAAATGATTCATAATCACTAAAGCTCTGCTTGACGTCAATTTGACACAACATCATATTTTAATAGTAAAATAATTTTTAAAGTAATAGACACTTTTCCAGTCCGTCTGGTGATGCTTATGGACAGCGTGTCAGCTTCCCGTAGTCTAATCCCAGATTCGATTCCCAATAAGGACAAAAGTAGAGCTAAAGTTTTCTAATACAATCGTGTCTGTTTCTACAGCTGCGTGACGAACGAGAAAAGCAGGCAGACCCAGTACGCTAGAAATGATGAAGGGTATCCTTCCTACTCGCCATGAGTCTCCCTTACCGCCAAGTGTGGATAAGAAACAAAAACAGCGCCCAGCGCTGGCAACACCGCTAGCTCGCAAAAGTTGGATTAATCCGACCATAAAATGCTACATACGCACGATGCGAATATGAACATTTCTTTAATCTGCGAGTTCACCCGTCGTGTGCTTACCGTTACAACCTTTACTTAATTAGCACAAAATTATTTTGGGGCGGTGCACACACAATTGCTATCATCGTGATTACAAAATCAAAAAAGGAACTGGTAATAATCCAAGAGACGAATTACACTTTCCGCTCTAACTCTGTTTTCAACACTGTATGGAAACACGTGCGACAGCCAATGATAAGAGTTCAGTCAATTTCGCAGATGAAATCAGGAAAACCTTTGCACAATAATGTAATTAATTGATGGTAGTGTATACAATGGTATATTACACAGGTCTTCAGAGATTCTTTCATTGGAATTCTCGTGTGAATTGGACCCAGCTCTAATAGATGGGGGTTGCAATTCATCACTCACCGATGAAAAATAAGGTTTCCTTCTATCGTATCACAAGTACTTTGTACTGTCACTTAATGGAATGCTTCTAAAGAGATAACGAAAACCCAATTTTCGCTACAAATTAAATAAAAGTTACCCAAGACTTCCATAATTATAAATTATGGTCACTTTGATGCATATTAAAACAATTATCTGTTGTATACCATTGATTAACAAAGATACGTCTTTTTTAGTTAACCCTGCATTCAAAGGATGTTCATAGTTTTTAAGATGAATGGTGATTCGTGACATTATTAAAATTTTAAGTCTTGTAGAATCAGATAAAAATGTTGCAAAATAAATTCATAAATTGTCAAGCTTGATTATTTTACCTTGTACAAAAATTCTAACCCACTCGTGTGGTTTACAAACACAATAGAAGGCTTTTTCCGGTAGGTGTGTACTGTTTTCGTCGTATTTTATAGTCGAGTAAGCGTCATAGCATGCATGGGAAGACACGATCTACTTCACTGCCCCTGCAGAACAGTTGCTTGAGCGTAACTTTTAATTCGTATCGCTAAGTGTATTCGGTGCTTTAAGCACTGCATGTGTAATTTTGGGTGGAGATCTTCGTGAAATACTATATAATTTAAACAAGGTTATTTCAATAATGAAGGATGCCTAATACACGAAGGATACAGTGTGTCATATAAGAAATAATTAGAAGCAATAACAGACATTGAACATGCGCTGAGAACTATGAAAGGTAAACATGAGATGATAAGATTGGCAAATAAAAGAAAAATCAGAGATATAGAGAGAGAAAATACTTTCAAACAACATTTTTTTAAACTTTGGATAGTTAAACTTAAACTTTGAAAATAATAAGGTAAAGTGAAAAACACGAAATTTCAAAACATTATAACCAACAATTGGTGTTTTCATCTTTCAACTTCGATCTATTCATTTTTTCTTCTCTATTTCTTCATTATTTCCTTTGTACAAGTACTACAATAATCAATAGATATTGTTGAGTTTTAATTGAAAGAAATATAAAGCTATTTAAAAGTTACCTGCTTACGGGATTATTATATTATTAATTCATACAAATAAATTGCGTTGTAGGTGGAAAGTTTTATTAATTATTCCTTTTCATAACATACCTCGGTATGGAATTTTGCCCTGTTTGTTTTCAGATGCATACATATCACTTACTAAGGAACGTCTAACATACAGTTCTAAGAATCATTTACTCTCTTAACCTCTCACGTTTCTTTACGAGTCTTCGGGCCGTTACCTTTTATCATCAATTACAGTTTGTCTTGAGAGCTTCGAAGTGTTTTCACCTCAGCAAGACGAATAAAATATTTTTCTCAACGTTCACCTCTTCCGAGGGAAACAAACATTCACAAAAACGAATGAAACGAAGCGAAATACACAAAACAAAGCTTTGTCTGATAGTTTTCAGCTTTCAACCGTATGACTAGTCAGCGTATTCTCAGGTTCAACGTTTTTTTCTAAGAATAAAATAGAGGGAATTCGTTTTAATGTGTCCTTTGCTGTTTCAATAACTATTTTTAATATTAATACAGACTTGTTGTTTTTTCTTGCTATAAACCAACAAGGAAACCTCCCTTGTTTTATTGTCCTCTTTAGCCACGTTTATATTTTTTCTTGATTCTTTTTATTCTCTGTGAACTGTCGCCAGTTTCTGGATTCCCCCATTTCTCTTGGAGAAATTCACGGCATTTTTTCCCCCAGTTTACTCCGCCATCCTCCTCAATCCTTTTGTTCTGCGATCATTATATGTTACTGTCTAGAAGCGCGTTCAATTCTATTTGTCATATTTTGTAGCTTTTTCGTTTGTTTCCCTCTTGAACATTCCTTATCCATTTTCTCGCAGGCAGCGTGACGCGCTGACGTTGCCATAGATGTACCAACAATACACGAATATTTCTACTGACTAGACGTCGGCAATAAGACTTTAAAATGAATTTTAGATTTTTGCAAGCAAAACATGCAGTGTAACTTCTTAAATGTGAAGTACTTATTTCATAAAACTATTATAACATATTTATTATTTCGCTTCAGTGTTGATAATATTAGCAGGATATTTTCTAGAAACGCTCGTCGAAACGAAACGAAAAGTTTCACTTCCGTGGCTTCTGTTACAGAAAAATAAGAAGTTTTGTGATGGCGCCTGCGGTGGCAAGAACTACACTGTTCGTAGTTGTGGTAATAGAGTCTGGTTTCCATAGTGAATGAAAGTAATTAGTACTGGCAGTTTTAGGTTCGCTAGCTTAATATAACAATCGTTGGTTAACTGTTGCGACCTGCCGTAAACGTCAAATACCATTCATGATTTTCAAACCATCTTAGGGAAACTGGAAAAGAAAATGTACGCAAGCGCATTCTTAGGATTCACAAAGGCTTCGTTTCTCTCGTCGATGTGTAGATTCCTTCTTCCTCACCATAGATATTACGCCTCTCGTGGATCAAATTATAATTCACATCCCCCAGTAACGACTACAGAAGCCAAAATAACGGATGTGGGGGGTGGAAAGGGAACGAAGAAGAGAAGAATTACAATGAAAGGAAAAAATAGAAGACTGGAATTGGAAAGACAGAATAAAATGAATAAAAGGACAAACAAATGCACTGAAGAAGATGGAAGTTGAGAAACAAAAATGGAGAAGAGGAAAAAATAATGTAAATAAAAAAGAAAAGAAAATAAGATGAGAAGTAATGGAATGAAGACGAGTATGTGTGAAAGAAGGAACAGCTAGAGGAAAAGATGAACACAAAGAACAATACGTCAAGAAACAGAGAAGAAGAGGGAAGAGAGACATTCCGTAATTAGGAAAAAATACACACAAAAGTGATATACTAAGAAGGAGAAGAGGAGAAAGGTGAAAAAGAGGAAGGCGAAGGAGAACGATAAGCAATACTGGAATTGGATACGGGAAAGGAGTGGAATACAAAGGCTTAAAGCGAGCACAGCTACCCTGGACACGGAGATCGCACACCCACAGCGATGCAAATAACGAGTGGGTCGGCCACCTAGGCACTAGACGAAGTTGAGCGGCAGAGTTGTGGGGGGAGGGAACAACACCGAGGACGTGCGCAGCGGTGACATGGTTGCGCGTGGAGTGGACGAGTGACGCTGGCGGTTAAGGGTCATTGAAGAACAAATGTACTAAAGGAAATGGATGTTGACACGAAAATCGGAGAAACGAAAAAAGGGAGGAGGGTGTAAAGAAAAACGAAAAAAATGAGAAGTAACGGAATGAAGAAGTGACGGAGTGACGGTGCGGCGCTGGCGGGATGGCGCCGAAAGGGTGCCGGTGGCGTGGTGGCAGTGACAATGGCAGCGGCGTGATGGCATGGTGGAGATGTGGCGGAGTGGCTTGGCGGCGTGGTGGCGTGTGGACGGGGTGACGTGGAGGCATGGTGGTGTGGTGGCGGTATGGCGCGGTGGCGTTGGCGGTTGTAGTGGACTTGGCGGTGGAGGTGTGACACGCTGCGGTGGCGGCGGTGGCAGTTGGAGCGGCGGTGGCGGCGGGGCTCGTAATTCCGGTTCTTTAAATAAACGCGCGCCGCCACGCCTTGCCGCACCGCCGCTGCCGCAGCGCTCAGCCGCCGCCGCCGCCGTCGCCTCCCTGCGCCGCGCGCGCCGACGGGGAAGTCTCCCGCGGGATCAGGCAGGATCTTCCCGGCTTCGGAAAGCAAACTATGAAAACAATCCGGGAGTTAGGAACGTTCGTTGGATCTCGACTCTCCCTGGTATTTGATTCTCAAATGTAGAATATACGATCAATGGATTAAATTCATTATTTGTTTCCGGACGCGTCAACTGCAATCATCGTTAGCCCTGTACGTGTAGTGTGATTGCATTTACGTGAGGTGGCGGAGTCCTTCTCCCTCCGCCGTCGACCTACATGTTGCCTAGCGGGGGTTTCTCCTTCCAGGTATTTCCCAAGCCGGAAGAAGCTTTAAGCTCTCGACTGGTCTCCCAACATATGTGCCAGTCTAGTGCATGTAGGTATGAGTATGTGTAAATAAGAGCTGAAGTTAAGACAAGAAAAAGGAAAGAGATTGTGCGAGGTTCGTTGCATTCGCCTGGTGTTGTTCGGAGAAACCCCGGGAAACCACCGGCCAAAGCAGCCGGCCGCTAGCATTCATCTCCAGACAGCGGATGAATTCGGCCTAGCTGTATAGACAGCGTTAAAAATCCTACCATCGTTGGTTCTCGAACCCTACGGTGTTCAGATCAGAGGCACTGCAGTGACATCGGTTGATTCCTTGA
Organism: Gryllus bimaculatus; assembly: GCA_017312745.1. NCBI lineage: Eukaryota > Metazoa > Arthropoda > Insecta > Orthoptera > Gryllidae > Gryllus > Gryllus bimaculatus. The sequence continues at coordinate 2,442,543 of BOPP01000066.1, read as the reverse complement.
GCCTCCTGAGTGAGTGAATCAATGGATATATTATTAAATTCCCATTCTCACAAGACAAAGCCACCCACTCTAGATGGGGTTCATAGGCTGACATAACCAAGCAGAAACAAATTGGCAATTTTCACTAGAAGATGTAGTGAATACCCCTGGGATGGTGAATAGAAGAGTGAATAGATGACTATCTTTGATATCGCAACAAAGTGTGCTTTTTGTGTGTATTAATTCCAAAATTTTATCAGGAAATTTTCATTTTCCTTATTTTGTATTCCTTGATTTGACCGTTTCAAAAACGAAAACCATATGGATTAATTTGATCAGCTCTTCTAGGATTTCCGGAGATCACATTCTTGGTATGATTTGTTTCTCCCACCGAAAACGTTGAGGATCAATTATCTTTAAATCATCAAACTGCGAGTAATAAACAGGTACTTTCCAGTTAGGTTTTTGCGAGGATCGTTTCCAATATATTAAGTTCTAGTTTCATACTTTACATCTCATAATAATATATCTAACATCGCTTACAACTGCAGACAGAACTTTCCTTTTATAGTACATGTTGCAAATTATATTTTCTTTACTTTTTTCTGATTGTTTTAATACTTTTCAAGATATGTGTACGCATAAAACGAAAGCATATTTTCCCTTCCCAAATTATTTTGAAGTATTTCCATTGTGGGAATCTATTTCAGGATATAATGTCATCGGTGCACAAAATGTGGCACGTTTAAAAAAATTTCCTCATAAAGAAGAACGGTTTTATTCTAAACGGAGCTGTTTATTTCGGAGCCAAAAGCTACCATTTTACTCAATATACTACAGGTAATCTTGTGAACTATCTTGTTTTGGAAGCATAATTTGAAACCTGAAAATTGTTTTTTTGAAATTTGAAAACATACTATTTTCGAAACGTATTTTCTTCATTATACACTCTTTTGGCTCAACCACAATTTTTTCAGCATTTTCACATTTCTTGTGCACCGACTACATACGAAGCACAAACAGCAAAAGAGAAAGTTATTTACTTCCCTTGCTCCTCCACCTAAAACACTTCCGACAATTGCTCGGATTAGTTGGGAGTAGCCTGCCTACACACAGGGCGCCCTTTATAATAAGTGCCTCGAGTTCAACTGGAAAATAAAGAGATCAACAACTCGGAGGAGACCTCTTTCACAAAAAACTTCAACAGAAGCGGCCACCAAGCCGGAGACTTAAGATTTACTTAAGCGGTTAATGAGCTTATCGCTCTGGAGGAACGTATACTGGAACCGCTGTCCGTTCTGAAGGAGAAAAGTTTTGTCCGGCGCAGAGAACGTATTTCCGAGCGAGTGTCCGGCCTCTTGAGAGAAAGTTAATGAGTCTCTCGTATGCCACGGATATCAAATATCTTCTCGTCTAATATGTGGTTTTATTTATTTTTTTTAATTAAAAAGACATTGTGATACTCGAAACCTTGCAATGTTTGGAGTAACAGCTCGCTGATAATAATATTAATATAATAATAGGAATAATATCAATAATAAAATTATTAATATTATTATTTTACTATTACTTATTTTACTATAATTATTATTATAACCATGTATATTCTCAAGTGACTTACACAGTTGGCTTGGAAAGGTGATGTTGATCTCCGTGAAATGAAATTAGTAACAAAACATTGTGCACTATCATATTTTCTTAAACCATGTGTTTAGCTGATGACAATTTAATGATATTTGTACTCAAGAAAATTTTGTAACATATCAAAGTTTGTCCTTTGGGATGTATACAGCGTATTTCAGAACCAAACTCTGTCTTCTTGAAAAAAGTGACGTCTCATATAATATACCGTTGATAACAAGTTCCTTCGTTTTCTATTTGTTATTATATTATAATTTAGCTCCAAGTAATATTTCATCCTGTGGGCCAAGCTCGTGCAAATAGATGATGAAAACTCAAAATCCGAGACCTCAAAGTTAAATTCAGAACAAAAATGCTTCAGAAAAGCACGAAAGTTTGTTATTTATGGAAACAACTCCGACCGGTATCTTTTCTTGAGTGATGATGTTTATTGTTGCAAATAAAATAAAAATATTATAATAATAAATTTCTTTTATGTAAATAAAAGGTAAAAATAAAATAAAATAGTAAGACAATTTACAGTGTTACGTTTGATTGCCAATAAACTTGCCAATACTTGCAAACCCGTTGTTTTCACAAATTAGCAAAAGAAAATAATAATATTTTTAATATCCTCTCCTCTTACAATATTATGTACAATATAAAACTTACCAAATTATTGGTGAGTAATATTCTCAAGTAGTACATCAAAACTTACCTGAAATAAGAAAAAAACACAAGGTTAGAAACATTAATCGGCCACAAAATTTTACTAAATTGATATTGAAAATAATTTCTCATTTTACTTTTACCACAATTATTCACCCAGTGAATTATTCAAAGGAATGATCTAATTATAAAAAAATAACATATCTGAATGTTCAGTGATTTGCCACTTCGTAGACAGCTGCTGTGAACAATAAGGTTCGGATCCGGAGGTCGAAAGCTTCATTTCTAGAAAAAACCAGAAGGTCATCCCATGCCACCCCATCCTTCTTGTAGCTAATATTTTAACAATGATAATTATTGGTTCCTGCAGAATAACATCATTCGATATTCTTACGGTCATAACTTGATCAATGTTTCATTCAGTTTCGTCATTCTTTTAACCACGCATTTACTGTAAAAATAACAATAATTGGTTTCAGAAGCCTATCATCGGAGGGCAATCATTTAGTAGGTGTTTAAACAATGTTTTCCGCAGTTTAATAAATGTTTCTACCTTGTTTTATTACCAAACTTCGCTAACCTCCCGTCTAAATCGGACATGTACTAATGACATGACTAAATCTACATGTACTAATCGCCTGACATAGAGTTCGTGCCAAGCCAGTGGCCAATTTTCGTCCTTGGATATAGAGCTATGTCAAATTCAGCCCACACTGGAGGATTATTTTAGCGGTTAACTGCTCTGACACATAGCAGCCCCCTTCCCCCCGCAAGCACTCACACACGTCCCGGCCACTCTTATCCCCTCGGCCCCATGCAGTCTCTCAAATCAACCGCCTACCACCTCAATTATCCCATCCTCCCACACTCATCACAAACACACACACACACACACACACACAAACGCGCGACTGACCCCTGGCCGCCCCGCATTGCAGTTACATGGGCCGTTTCTACACACGCTGCTCTCGCACCGGTTGAGTATAGCTCAGAGACAGATTGCGCTGGCTCTGCAGCGACTCTGGCATGGGAGTCCTAGGGTTCGATAGAGTGGGTCTTAGGTTCGAAATAGCTATGTCGAATTCAAACCATGGTCTGAAAGAGAATTCTAACAGCCGGTGCTCTCATGCGGTAGTTTGTCTCCATCAAATATCAGGCGAATGAGGAGGCAGTACCGTACAAATGCGCCATGCGGTCTATCTTTTCTACTCGTGTACTTTCCTCCTCACCTTACTCACAACCCACATGCCCTACCCTACCAATATATGTCGGGAGCTTGGAGCTTAGAGGCCGGCTGGAAAGGGTTCTCCGCTGCGGAAGATTTGGAGGAGCATGCCTTGCAAGCCGATGTATTAAAGGTGGCTAACGGGACTCACCATTCAGCGGGGCAGGAACACCGCCACTTCTGCGATAGAGATTCCTGATATCCGTCGAAACAAAGAGATCCTTTCTCAGGGATAGAAAAATAACTGCACTAATGGGGCTAATGACAATTGCAGTTGCAACGATGCCCCCAAATCATTAATCTCAATCAACCGACAGCCGCTCTCACTATTTCCTGCTTTGTCTCCTCCGACCGTCAAAGCCGCTTCCCGTCAATCTCTGCCATCCCACTCCCCCATACCAGACTGTCGTGTTTCGCAGCTCCCCACCTTACTCAACACCACCCTTCAATATCAACACCACCATGACCCAACCGCCCACATGCACTACACTCACACATGACCTTTGACGACACCGGCCCTGAAGCTTGTTTCGGTTTGGGCGGTCCTTGCCGGGTGGGACATACCTGTTTGGGGAAAACCCCGCTTAGCGACGGTAATGGTGGGTTGCCAGATCTCAGATCCTAACGGGGAAGATCGCAGCCACCTCACCAGGAAAAAAACATGCAGTATACTTAGTAGAGAAAATGACCTCAGCATTTTCGCGCTCGGATTCGCTCTCAACCTAATGCAACCAAATCCAACCGCCCGCCACCTCATCGCAACCGTTCAGGCGCTTGCGTAATCTCCCCTTCGCATGTTTCCAACTACGTCACCCTTCTCTCCGTCTGCTAATCCTCCTGAGTGCTCATCACTGAAGGATAAGCAAAACAGAGAGTTGTTTTACAACACTACTTTCAAGGCACCAAAGACCCACTGAGATTTTCGTTTCCCTTTTTTATTACTGCAATCTGGGCAGAAACTTTAATACGTATTGCGGTAAACAAAGAACCACAGTTCGGATCCGTTTTCCCTCTCGAATTATTGTTCAGCTACCAATTGTTTGCTATGTAACTGTTTTATTTTCATTTTCCTGTTGGAATAAAATTTGCAGTTTTTTCGAGAACATTGCACGTCTCGGTTCAAGTAAAGCCTTCAATTACGTGAAAAAATTAACTAAAGGGAAATGTTTGAGTGTAACATTCGATGCACAAAATAACCATGCCATTTATGTCCTTGTGAAATTGAACGCACATCTGTTGTGCAATGCTAGGTTCATGACCTGTGAATTTGACAACCCTTCTCAGTTACTGTTTATTGCTTAAGCATAGAACCATATCGTTTTCGTCCCAGAAAAAAGGAACAGCCGTGACGTGATTTAAGACGCGTTGTGAAATGAATGTCATTTAATAGAGGAAATCAAGGGATAACATTAAACACAGGAAACAAGTTTCGAGGCGGTAATACAAGAGGGTGCGGAGGACGCAGCTTGAATACACACAAGGGTAAATCCTTTTTATTGGCTTGAATTAATTAATAAATATTGACGTTTTTCGAAAAAAACGCCTTGTGTGGTTTCGGTTCGTGTTTTACACACACGAGGGGGGGGGGGGGGGGCGAAACCCGTTTATTGCGTGGTTCCGCCGAGTTATTTTTAGCGTTCGGTTATTCACCGCCATCGTCATCACGCGAATAGTTTTATCGATTTTCGCTTCTTGTATTGCGTTTTTCTCCGATCCGTATTTCAACTCTCGTCGGAGAGAGGGAGCGTGGCGGGGGGGGGGGAGGGTAATTTTTTTCCGCGCACTCCGCTGGGCGACTGTTTTTCCTGCATGCGTTTATGGCGCATGGTTCGTTTTTCAACAAGCGCAGCTCGTACGCCAAGGCAACACGGTGGGGGTGCGAGGTTGGGGGAAAGTGTGAGGCTGTGGGTGGGGTTGGAGAGGGGAGTGGAGAGGTGAGGCCGGAGAGGGAGATTTGAGTGCCGGTTGCCGGCCGAGAGTTTTTCGTAAAAAATCCATTTCCTCGAGGACGTGTTGAGCGTTGGGCAGAGTGGCGTGTACGTGGATGCCGGCGGATGCGGGGGAAGGATACGGGAGTGTGAGGCCGGGGGGGAGGGAGGATTCGGAGGAGGGCTGAGAGACCCGAAGGGGCGTGCTTTAAGTATGTCGCTGGCGACGGAAGTGGGGAAATGGTGGAAGGACGGGGGAAACGAGAGGAGAAGAATGGAGGCAATTGGGAGCGCTGCAGGAGAGACGCATTCGAGAGGGAAGGGAGATTTGGGACGGAAGAAGGTTATGGGGGGATTTGGGGAGATGGAGGGGTTTGGGGACACATGTGAGGAATTGAGGTAAGCAGTATTGGGGTGAGTAGGTAAGGAATAAATTAGAAGGGTCCTGGGACAGGTGGAAGTGGACCAGATACGGAAGCGGTTTAGGGTGAAATTATTGATAGAGACGGGATATTTTGGATGCGTAGATTTTTGGTGAGATGACTGTGGTTTTGTAGATGCGTGAGGGGGGATTGGGAAATATTGGGGGGGGGTAGTAGTTTATAGAATTTTGAAAGAAGTATTTGGATTTTTGAGGAACTTTACACTTAAACGCTTGAAAACACTTCCAATAGATTTCTCAAAAATTGACTTGGATTGAGAAAAGGATGCTAAAAATGAAGTAAGTTTGTTTAAACATCTCGGAATTTTTGAAATTTGCAAAAGTTACAAATAAATCGAGAAAGTACAAGCTGTTGAGCACGACTGTAGCTTGTACGTGCCTAGTGCCAGGATTTAGTAATAGGTGATAGGTTCAAAAAAGAGTTATGTGGGGAAGAGAGAGTGCAACAAAGCCGTATGCACGCGTTGCAATTCCTAGGGACGTAACGCCTCGGCCACTCCCTAGAGTGTTGCGGAGAAGAGCGCCAGCGCCTGTCGGCCCGTCAGGGGCTCACGTACTGGATCCGCGAGGCCTGGCGAAGCGAGAGAGGAGGCTGGCGGGCGCTGGTGCGTGGGCGGAAGGCGTGGGGCGGCGGCGGGTGCGTGGCGGTGCGTGCAGAGCGCGACCACGCCGCGTGCGTGACTGCCCATAGAGCGCACCGCCCCCCTCCCCAATCTGCCTCCACTCCCCCTCCCTCCCGCAACCCTCCTCTACACGCGTACTCCGCTGAGGCCCTCGGCACGTCCCACATCTCTCACCCGCCCCACGGGCAGGGCGAGAGCCGTCTGCCGAACTGGGCTGGTTCGGAAATCCGTGAGTAACAATTAGGTACGACTGGTTATAATTTGTCATTCAAAACCTAGGCTGATGGGGTTTCTAAAATTTTCGCCCCAGAGCGAACACATTCTGAGTGCGAGGGAACAAAAACATCGGAAAGCGTAGGACGCAGATTCCCAAATGCTTCCACAATTATTTTGTTTTTTTTAACTCAAAAATTTGGTTCAATGCTTCATTCTACACCATCATGGTTATCGAGTGCTGTGGGTGTTGGAGGACGATTAATTGATGTTTCCAGATACGTCAATATCTGTGTCATTTGGTCCTTTTCGAATAGGAATGTTTTTAAAACCGGTTGATGGCAGTTCCTCCTCGGTGCAAGCTCTAAGCTCCCCGTTGATTTTCCCAATTGTGTAGGTGGTGTAGTGGCATTCAAGGTGTGTAAAGGGGAGAGGACAGTACGAAAGGAAGATTAAGGAAACGCCGCGCCGCATTTCCATAGGCCGTTTTATTAGGATTACTGGCACTGATAGGAAGAAACCACCGAAAATTACGA